>VZTD01000115.1:1386673-1483655 GCA_013397725.1 Rhagologus leucostigma | reverse complement strand
TATATATATATATATGAAGAAGAATTAATGGTTTCTAAAAGGAAAAACAGCACAGACAGGGCTCTGCACCATCCCAGACACAATTTTGCTCTTCCTGATGATCCAGCCCCTGTTTTTGTGTTGTTGTCTCATGCCTGCCCAGCCATGGTCCCAACACTGAGTATTCACAGGCCAAGAAGACGTGCTGAAATTTAAAAAAGACTGAAGGAAGTGGACAGTCAGGAAAACAAAACCATGCTTTCCTCCAGGAAAACTTGGTGGAAACCCTAGAAAGTGTTAAATTGATTTAAACCTTGCCAGATTTTATTTGGCTGCTGTTGGTTTTGGCATAAGAAATGAGTTCTGCTATTTTAGCCAGCATTTCTGAACGTAGCCTTGAACAGAGGTGTTTTTAGAGATGATTTTAGAAAAAGCTGCTTTAAAAAGACAAAAGCTCTCCCGTACAGTAGAATAAAAGCTTTTCTAAAGCCCTCTCCCCCTCTCCTCCTCCTTGAAAACACATTTGTAACCATTAGTTGGGTGTCACGTTTCCTGATGGGGGTATTTTCTCCCTTTGCATCCTCTTGTAGGGGGGTGAGGGCTGCTGCCTCTCCAGCCCTGCTGCTCATGAATCATGTCAGTCCAGAGAGCTCCAGGATTTGCAACTCCCTTCCTGCTGCAAATTTTTGGAGAGATTTCCAGTCTAAGGAAGGATCCATTCATTGGTGGCACCATTACATTAGGAACTAATTAGAAGTACTTAGAACCAGTACTTAGAACCAGAGTACTTCCAAGTGCTCAGAAGTACTTAGAATCTCTGTTGTGTTTTACTCAAAAAGCAATTTATCTTGTCACTGTTCAAATGCCGTAACGTAATAAGGAATAGTCCAAAACTTGCAGAAAAAGCAGAAGCCCAAATGAGCCAAGCAGCTATAGCACAATAGATACTTCCATGTAATATCTCCTGCTAATACAAGTTCAATAAAATTTATGGAACTGGAAACTTTATTCATGCCCTTCTTAAACAGGTAAACTCTCTAAGCTTACCGTTCAAAGATGCTTAATGAAAAATTATTAAAGTTTGAAATAAACAAAAATATTTCCCCCAGAGACCAATTTCCTGTTGGAATCATTAGCTTTGATGGTGAAGCATTCAGTCTCATAGAACCCTATAAACAAAAGGACAAAAATATTTAGTAAGATACTAGAAGAAAGAACAAGATCAGAAAGGTGGCGAGTTGTGGATATTCTCTTTCCTGACATCGAAGTCCAATAATTTATGGAGATTTTCCTTTTTTAACTCTCATTTCCTTTCCGTGAGCCCCATTCTGTGAATGTGTGTGCCCAGAGCGATGCCCTGTGTCTAAAGCTGTTTGTGTGAATAAGACTTGATGGCAGTGACATCTGCATTTGTATCTGACCTTTCATTTACTGCCATTTTCCTTCCAGAATGTGTAAATAAAAATCAGATTTCCTATGAAATATACGGTGTACAGAGATGTTATTTGGTACATTTCCAGAGCCCTGGGTTCCTCCCTGTTTCTAACCAGAAAGGTAAATGTTTATATTTTCCTTCCTGCTTGTTTAAATATTTAATTACCATTACTGTGTAGCCTAACTGAATAGGAGAACAGTTTTCTGCAGTTATTCAAATTGTCTGCTTTGGCATCTCCACCTTTAAAACTACAAAATGCTAAACCCAAGTTTGGGTTAACGAAAGCTCTCTTGTAGTTGTTGGACATTTTGCTGCTGAGCTATTTGGTGGTAGTTTTTCTTGGAGAAAAGCACCCTTCCTTTTGAGCAGTCAGGATGGGCATTCATTGTATTCTACCCGGACTTTGAATGGCTCTTCCCATGCCTTGCATTTGTCAATACTGGCTGTCACTGCTGTTGTTTAGTCAATTTATCTCCTTACTAGATTTTCTGAGATTTCTCTGAACTTCATCAGTGCAAATTACTTTCTAAGGCATGACAGCATTTTGCTCCTCACCTCCTATAGCCCCTTACAACAACCTCTTTCGGAGTTGAGTTTGTCAAAAGCCGTGAGCTGAGTTTTTGTCTTGCTTCCTTCAAGCTCTTAATATTACACAGAAACAGCAGGCTCTGAAAGGAAATTCTTGTGATTTTTTATAATTCCTTTTGAATGTGAGAAGGTCTCATACTGATGGTTTAGCACTACTGGACAACTACACAGTGCATATTTAGGTGTTCAAAAGTCACAGAATTGTTCAGGTTGGAAAGACCTATGAGACCACAGAGTCCAACCACTAACCCAGCACTGCCAAGGCCGCCACTGCCCCATGTCCCCAGGTGCCACATCCACATGTTTATTCAACTCTTCCAAGATTGGTGACTCCACCACTGCCCTGGGCAGGCTGTTGCAGTGCTTGGCAACCATTTCTGTGAAGAAAATCTCCTTAATATCCAATCTAAAACTCCCCTGTGCAACCACTTCCTCTCCTCCTGTCCCTGTTCCCTGCGAGCAGAGCCCGACCCCCCCGGCTGCCCCCTCCTGTCAGGGAGTTGTGCAGAGCCACGAGGTCCCCCCTGAGCCTCCTTTTCTCCAGCCTGAGCCCCTTTCCCAGCTCCCTCAGCCGCTCCTGGGGCTCCAGCCCCTTCCCCAGCTCTGTTGCTCTTTGCCTTTTTCTGTGTGTGTCCCCAAAAAGAAGAATTTTACCTGTTGTTATGAAGTCAGATTACACTTGGCAGGGTAGAAACTGGGGGAGAGGTGAGTATTTTAAGTAGTTTTCTGAGCAATCCTACAAATCACCCCTCAGAACAGCACACATCTCTCCAAGATATTTTTGGTAGGTTACCAAATGAAGCCAATTTCCTTTCAGATGCCAATCTGCTTGCTCAAAAAGACTGCAAGGATTTGCAAAGTTATGTTTCTAAAGCAAAGAAAATTTCAGCAAACTCCCAAATGAAAAAACCTTCTCTTTATCCAGATTAATCTGTACTAATTACTGGTATGAGGAAAGACTCAATAGGGCTTGTAATGAAACCAAACTTCAGAATTCCTCGTGGCAGCCCCAGGCTAAAGATTTTTAGGTGAATTGCTGTGGGTTTTTGTACAATATATGATTTCCATATTGTTTGACGTGTTTTCACTTGACATGAGATTAGCCAACAGGTTAAATATTGTGGTTTCAAAGTGTTAATTTAGCACGCTTGCAAATTAGAATTTTAACATATTTGGAATTTTGATGAGACTAAAAGGCAAATTGTAATGTTTAAAGCAGCTGATTCTAGGTGCAGTTCAGCAATTAAGTTAATTTCGAGCTTTCTGATGCTGAGAAGGCCACTCAGGGCTGATAATAGCTTATTTTCTCGGATGGAGATTGAGGAGCTGACTACAAACTTTCAAATGAACACATGTGCTTGATTTGTCTATTTGTATTCAAGTTTACCTTTTCTGGTTGTCAGTAACACTACCCCACCTGCCCTATACAGCCTGTAGTGCTCAAACCTATTTGGAAAATCATGTGAATAGGGATTTGCATCATTACAATTTCCTTTCCATTTAGGAAGCATCTGCTATATCTTTAAAAGTAACAGGTTTGAAGAGGCCACAGGCTGTGAAACAGACTAAACCATTATTAAAATGAAACAAAAAACTTAAAAAAAAAAAGCTAGCTGGACCTAATTCAACAGCAGTTTCAACATTTTTTTTTTTTACTCTTTTTACCTTGAAAAGGTTAAAAGCATTTGGGTCCTTGTGGAAAATGTAATTGCATTTCAGCCTTGTTTATGTGTGAATCTAAAGAACACTGATAATCTGCCACGTGAAAAAGTTCTGTTCTTCTGCTAACAGGCAATCCTTCTTGTTCCTAACAGGTCTTTCTATTAAGTAAACAGTTAAGGCCTAATTGGAGCTTTTATCTGTACCATGTCACACTGACTGATCAACCATTGCTAGCAGTCGTATAAATGTTATTTTAAGTACCTCGATTGTACAGATCCAAGTACTGCAAGGAACGAGGGAAAACCTCAGCTGCAATTTTTCTTCATAAAAATAAAAAGCAAAGTTCTGTGAAGATGCGCTCGAGCAGGTTAAGTTAACAATATTTTCTTGCTAACCTTCGTGCATATCATTTCCAGGGGGCAGCTGGAGGTTTTGTCAGGGGAATCGACTTATCCCAGGACATTTCTGTCTCTAATTAGGTTTTCTGTTCTTTTGAAGGTGGGCAGCGCCATCGTGATGCTGCTTCTTTGCCGTTTGCCTCAAAGGAAAGCTCTGAAACAAAATATTTCAGCCAGACTCGGTCCTTTAATCTGCCTGCATGATCACCAGGAGCCCTACATGACAAAAGCATCCAACGTCCATGATTTTCCTGAAATGGGACACAGTCTCCTCCCCAGCTTCTCTCTGTTTCTCTGCCCAAGCCCCAGCTTTGCAGGAGAAGAAAACAAACCCTGTTTTAAGAATTGTTCTGCACAAGCAGGATATTCTGTTTATGTGTTTGTTTGCTCCACTTCCTAGTCAGTGCCCGGAAGTTTGGCTTCTCCCGAGTCCCATTGCACACATCCCAAATGGAAAGAAAAAATATAGCTGCTTTCCAAAAGCACTCAGCACTGGGTTGTTCTTGCTTTCAGTGGGAGCAGGGTTTAGCCAGGGCAAAGGGAATCCCATCCCAATCCGTGTTAGGAAACAGGGCCCAGAGAACCCTTGTGCTGCTTTCGAAAAGTTACAGCCTGGATTTTCAGGCACGGTTCCTTTGATTGTTTTTGCTTCTCTCTACACATCCCAGGTGATCCAGAAATAGAAACTTCCTTTTTTGCTGGTAGTATTGCTGGTCTGTGCTGGCTGGCAGGCACCGCAGAGTTGCTATCAGTAGGGTTGTTGTTATGCTCGTTAGAAAATTGTGTTTCAGGTGTTTCAAACGGGATTTTGAATCCTGCAGTTTTGAACACTGGACTTAGGAGAAGAACCTGACTTTGAAACAGCGACAGCAACTCCCTCCTTGAACATCAGGCCTCTTAAAATTCTCTTCCATCTGGCACTGTCAAATTAATGGACCTCTAGAAAATAGGTCATTGAGCTCCTTCCTTGTCTCAAGGCAGAACTGAATATATTGAAGGAAAGATGAATGCTGTCTGCCTGAAGTCCACGTCTCTACAGCTGAGTGTCCCAATCATCAGCTCGTGGAGTGCAGCGTGCACTAAGAGCAAGGACACAGCCCACTGTGGGATGATGGAACACAGGAGTGGTGGGGCTGTAGCTTAAGCGGGGTTTTTTTGGCCTGGTGATGGTACTTCAGTCGTGTTCTGCTGGCAGTAGTGCTGACCTGTGACTCAGATTCCTTCAGGAACACTTGGAGGGTTGGACTCTGCTGCTGTGGCCAAAGCTCTGACCCCTGTGGTGGGGATTTGACCTTCCCAACAACGGAGGAATCACTGAGATGTGACAGAGGGACTGCTGAGCTCTTGCTGAACCGAGAGGAACGGCTGGAGTGGTTCATCCCTCACATCAGCAAAGGAAGCAGGATGCTTGGCTGGCTGGGGCTGGCTGTGTCTGTGCAGTCACGCTGAAAGTGCTGCGTGCAACGTGGGAACGTGGAGCTGCATGAAGGGTTCGCGCACACACACGTGAAATTCCTCTTTACTCATCCTTTCTTTTCCAAGACTACTTTGATAAGGGCAGTCCTTTTTTCTTCTCCAGACTTTTGCTGAGGCTGGGGAGGTATCCCCTTTCAGGGAGGCTGTCTGACAGTCGGAGCATCACCCTGCTCCATTGTTTGCAGGAGCACGATGAAACTTTTGTGCCCTTGGTTGAGCTCATGCCCTGCGGCCCCGAGCAGATCATTCTCCCTGCAATTAGTATTCATGGTTAGCTAAGCAGAACTTCTACAACACATCTGCCCTGCTTTGAAGGTTAAGTTACATGGTTTCAAAGTGGCCAGAGGAAAGGTTCCTATACGAAGAAGATATCTGGGAATATCCATTGTCTTTCTGTGTGTTTAATGCTTGCATTTCAGGTAGGATTTCCTTGCTGTTTATTCAGTGCATTCTAATTTAGCACACGATAAAGCTGGACAGAGGGTAAGAACACGGTGATTTTAAAATTTTCCATTGAATTTTGTTCTGGGTTTCCAATTGCTTTCTTGGATTTGGGACAGGAGATGGTATTTTTACTTTTTCAGAAAATTTGCATGCGTTATTTTTAAAGTTTTTGCATTTTTGCAAATGTAGCAAACTTTTTTTTTTTCCAATACTCTGTGTACAGAGACCTCCATATATTTGACCTTCAGAGAAGCATCATAGAATCATAGAATGACTTGGGTTGGAAGAGACCTTAAAAAAAATATTCTGAATGATGATATGGCCAACATGTTGCATAAATGCCTCCCGTGCTAGAAATATCTCCAGGTCAAAACTTGTCCTTGTGTCTCCTATGAAGACAACCTGAGAGAAGGGAAGGCTCCAGGGAGACCTTAGAGCCCCTTCCAGTACCTGAAGGGACTCCTTAGGTATAAAGAGATAGAAAGGGAGTGTGGACAAGGGCCTGGAATGACAGGACAAGGGAGAATGGGTTGAAGCTGAAAGTGGGTAAATTTAGATGGGCTGAAAAGAGCAACAGCCCTTGCTGGCAGCACAGTCTCTTTATTGTAGTCACTGGGTTTGGGAAAAAGTCTCAAACTGTAAACAAAGTTTTTGTTGCCATGCTTGAGTTCATGTCTGAAATAAATTGTTTTAAGGGATCAAGTTATTGGGATATTTAATTTTGGCTGCGTACGTGGCCCTCGAAAAAAATTTGTTGCCTTAAGAGATAAACTTTTAAAAAAGGATTATTCTATTGGCCTGTGTGGTAAAAGGATATTTTACCTGGGTTTTGAATGGAGAGTTATGAGTCCACTGTGACCAAAATACCAGTGGAAGTTCATCACAGGTGATCACTTTTTCTAACGTAAATCATTTAACATCGGTAATTTTCCTCTGTTGCTAATGCCATTAGTTATTGTAGAGGTAAAAAATAAAAGGATGTTTTACCTACCTTTTTTAAAAAAAATTTTGCTAGCTACCCATAGCTTAACTTAATGATTTGTATAAGTGATAGTAATTGCTGAAACTACAGTTGAGTATTATTAGCTATAAAATAAACATGGTTATATGTCCAACACAACTACCAAGGAACAGAAACGCAGTTGTATCCAAGAGAAAATAATTACAGCAATAATCAGTGTAATTCATGATAATGGCTGAATTGAATTTCACACCATAGCTCCAAGCACTTACATTTAATGAATGTAGTTTGTGCTTGTTTACTAAAAAGGTTTTTAGCAGAAAATCGATAATGTAACTTCAGTGTTTCTAATTGCAAATGCAATTTTTTTTAAAAAGTAGTGGTTCAATAAGGATTTTGTAGGGAAAATTAAGGTATGTGAGTGCAGCAAACGCTGTTACTTTAATTAGGCTACCTGTACATTAGTGCTATAGTTCCTTAATATTTATTTATTACTCCATATTGATTAAAATTGGTTTGCATTCCGTTTTTAAGACTAGCTAATGTAATGAACATTGAAACTTTTCAGCAGGCACTGGCTGTGACTAAGCAGATCATTTCTAATGGGACTGTCCTCACAAAGAGGTGTTTCTACCTTTAAAGCATTATCATACCAGCAAGGAGACACAGGCCTGTCTACAAAGGTGCTTCCTACGGGTTGAATACAAAAGAGTTGCTCGTCCTTCACGTGGAATGGCAGCATGAATAAAGTGATTGGCACTTGGTGGCATAATTATAACTCCTTAATTGGTCCAAGTGTATTCTTGGCCTCATTTGTGATGAGGGAAGCTGCTTTAAAATGACAAGGAAGCTGAGGAATGCAATGCAAGGTGATTTTTTCAGTTCCTTGGCCTTACGATCCGTGCTGTGGTCTCCTAGAGCAGGTTGGAGGGGGTACACAGAGGTTATTGAGATGTACGGCTCTAACAAGGATAACCATAAATAATCCCAGAGACAGATTATGGGATTAAACCCCACAGTGCTACTTTTACTGAAGTCAGCAGCAGATCTCCCACTCTGTTGACTGGTGGATCACGATGACTGGTGCATATCTGAGGCTGGACAGTACAAAGCAGGTGGGAGTGAAGGCAGAGCGTTCAGAAAACAGAAGGAGCAGCCAGAGGTGGGGTTTCTGGAGCTTGGCCTCCTGCTAACACAGGTTGCTTTTACCTCTAGGCTCTTGGAGACAAAGTCCTACACTGATGAGGAAAGGGGGAAGAACTGTGAATCCCTCCTCAATTTTCTCATACAAGTAGTTTAACCACCTTTATAGTCTGCAGGGAAGGTTTTGAATGGGTCAAAAATCACTGTTAGTGGAGATGTTTTGTCTTAAAATCATAGAACCACAGAATGGTTTGAGATGGAAGGGACCTCTAAAGGTCGTCTGGTCCAACCTCCGTGCCCTAAGAAGGGATATCTTCACATTGATGAGAAAAAAGTCAGTAAGTCATGGATCTTCCAAATCCAAGGTGATCTTCCAGCTGGAGGGATGTCACTGCCCAACCAGCAGCAATAATATTGTAACTGGACTTAAACTGTGGCAGCAAATGAGTTGCAATTCACCAGGAAAATATTAAGCGGAATGGAAGGGTTTAAAAAAATAAACCCTGATCACTCAAGATTTGTGCTCTGATTATTTTCTGTGGCTGCCTGCCCTCAGCGCTAGAACCAGCACTGCATTTTCTGCTGGGTTCAGTCAGGCATTTTACTCTACAAAAACAACTAGCTCCTTTCCAACCAATGATTACTTGTAATTATGCTTTCCCCTGCCATTATTCTAATAGACTGTCATGCTGCACAGAGGAGGCGTTTGGAGGCTGCTTTTATGGATGGACTGTTGGAACACTTAATATAGCTCTATTTTTGAATTATCAGGTTCTATCCTTTTGAAGTCTGTGTTAGTGGAACTCCTATTTATGAAATGTGCTGTGCTTAAAGGTTTGCTATTGATGAAGAGGTCCAACAGAGGCCTTTATCGTAAGTACTGTAGCATTCTCCCCGAGAAATAAATAGCCTTGCTAAAAGGTATGTTGTGTACCAAGGTTGCAAATTATCAGCCAAGCACCTTATAACCGTATACTTCAAAAATACCTTTCTGCTTTCTGTTTGTTCTCCTTTTTCCACAACATGAGCAGTGATTTTAGAAACCACAGAAGGAAAAAACCCCCAGAAACCCAATCTGTTGGCTCTTTAATTGGACAGCATGTTCTCAGTGCAACTCTTTAATATACATATATACCTTGGCAGAAGGTGCTGTTTACAGGTGTGTCATTCTCTGAGTTTTGGGGGAGTTTTCAGCTCCCACTCAGAGAGTGATTCCAACCACTGATTTGTTGCAAGATTTCATCACCGTGGCAGCCCCACCAAAGCTGTGAGCTGAGCATTACTACCCAATTATCTAGGACAGGGTTATGAGAACCATGTCACGTGTACAGAAAAGATGGAAAAAGGGAATCAGGTATTTTTAGTCCCTAAATGTTTACAGTCAAAGTCCAGGTAGGAGGGATCTTTGCACCTTCATTTTTGATTTGGTATTACTGGGAGCTCAGCAGTGCAAGGTAAGAACTGCCTGTTCTTCCTCCCTTTCAAAATCAGCTCCTAAACCCTCTCTTTAATTCTGTCCCTGCTCCATATCTTCAGATCTTTGGACCTAAAGACGAAGTGTGCTGATGATATGATACACATTGATTTCTCTATCTGCCGCTGAGTTGTATCCTGTTTAAGACCAGAATGAACTTGATGTCAATAGAATGTATTTCAAAAATTAAAAGGAAATAATAATTTTTTCATTACTTACGTTTCTATTATCACAACATGGTAACTTCTGCAGGAGCTACTACATCCAAACATACCTTTCCTCTCCTTGGGAGCCCATTCTTAGGCTGTGTTTGCAGACCCAGAGTGTGTGCCAGGACTGGGGACCACAGTTCCTGGTGTGCTCCTGCATCTGGGGCTGGCAGGACACCCAGCACGTTGGGATGTGTCCCACAGAGTGGGGTAATCCTCAGAGGGGACAGTGTGGGGACAAGGCAAGAAGGTGGTGAAGGATCTGGAGCACCACGAGCAGGTGAGGGAGCTGGGGGGGCTCAGCCTGGAGAAAAGGAGGCTCAGGGGGGACCTTGTGGCTCTGCACAACTCCCTGACAGGAGGGGGCAGCCGGGGGGGTCGGGCTCTGCTCCCAGGGAACAGGGACAGGAGGAGAGGGAACGGCCTCAAGATGAGCCAGAAGAGGTTTAGATTGGATTTAGGAAAAATTTCTTCACAGAAAGGATGGTGAAGCATCAGAACAGCCTGCCCAGGGCAGTGGTGGAGTCCCCATCCCTGGAGCGATTTAAAAGCCGTGTGGATGTGGCACTTGGAGCCATGGGTCAGTGGTGGCCTTGGCAGTGCTGAAGGAATGGTTGGACTCAGTGACCTTGGGGGACTTTTCCAACTTCAAGGATTCTGTAATTCTATGATTTTATGACAAGAGCAACACTGAGGGAAGCAGTGGGTGCATAAAACAGGGAGGGTGCCTCGTGGAGGGGGTTTCCATTCAACACAACAGATAAGGCAAGTCTTGCTCTAAAGCGTTTATCTGGAGTTTTTCCTTTGGAGCCGTAATGTATCAGAACCCTGACTTTGCACTCCCACATTCATCTTTGCTTATGTGTTTTACCCTTACCGATGGCTTTCCCCTTAAGCCTGTCTATTTGCCTGTAGATTTGACAGATGACAGCTACTCTTTGGGATGTTGGATGGCGTTTGTACGGCTATGATGCCAGGAGCGTTCTGAGCGCTGGTGTTGCATATTTATTGATCTCCATATTCCCAATAATCTGATGCACGTCACATTTGACAACATTATGTGGAGAGGTCAGCTGTATGGGGCTAATGAAACTGTTTCAAAGATGGATGTTGTTTTCCACAACATTAACCTTGCAAATAGCTGTCACTAGTGCATTTCACTATGGGGCCTGGCGTTTGAGAACCTCCCTTTTTTTATTGTTGATGTTAACATTAAACAAAACCTGGAGCCATTAAATCTCAGTATTTATATACAATAGGAAACACGGACGACATGGCATCACTCCAAATGAAAATCTTATTAACAGCACACGGTGCTTGTGGCAAAGTCCCGAACAATCTGAAAATTGGTTTGGCTGTCTGAAATGTTTGACAGATCGGCTAAGGATGATGTAAAAGGACTGAACAGGGAACAGCTGAATTCTAAGGATTAAAGTGGCAAATAGAAAGCCCTGATGTAATCACAAAGCACATTGCACTTTCATATTTTACTGCGATATTACTCTGCTCACCAGGAGCTTATTACATCCAGGGCAATATAAAATTTAGATTACCTTTTTATTTTAAAATTATTTTGCTGGCATGTGTAATGTGACAAGGAAGCACTCAGTTTCTAAAGAGGTCTCTTGAAGTTCTTTTTTCCTTAAAAAATACTGCTACGGTGATTTCAATATTTAATTGTAGGTTTTCTGCTGTCATGCTGAGGCACTTCAAAACAGGAGTCCTAAGGGCGATAAAAATAATCCTTAGAGGCCCCTTTTCCACATTACAGTGTTTGAGAACAGTTGTAGTAACTCTTTTTCGATGTCATACTGCATCTTTTGTAATGTAAATTTTGCACATACTTGCAAAGCACAATTCCAAATATGATTTTGATAGGCAAGCAGTTTAGAAAGGTTTGTGCTGGCCATCTGAGCTGTGAAGTACCACATATATTTACAGTGTCTTCTGGGACTTCAGGCCTTTTTTAAGCGAGAAGGAAAAAAACTCAACCTTCATCCTGCTCTGGAAACTCATGATTGCGTTTTAATATTTTAAAGAGCTGTTGGCAAATGCTAATAATAAAACCCACTGACAAAGGGCGAAATTGTAACCCGTGCACAGAGTAAAGGTCAGATGATGGTGATAAGGACAGCTGAATGTGCCCTCACAAGGTCGTTGAAGTGACTTGGGCTGGAGCTGGTGCAAGGTCTCTGCAGAGCAATAGCTGCTGAGGCTGCTCTGCAGCTGTTGGTGCAGGCAATAGTTTCGTTGTTTAAACTTGCTTTAATAAAGTCATGGATGCTCATGCAGGCTCTGCTTGGAGGTGAGATGTGCCCCTGAGAAAGGTGGTGGTGGGTGCTCAAATCATCAGCTGATAAAGGCACCAGAGGGACATCTCCCCGTTGAGCTTCATCAGCCTCAGATCATGCCCTTAAATCGTGGAATCATAGATTGGTTTGGGCTGGAAGGGACTTTAAAAGCCCATCCAGTGCCACCCCTGCCACGGGCAGGGACTCCTTCCACTGTCCCAGGCTGCTCCAAGCCCCGTCCAACCTGGCCTTGGGCACTGCCAGGGATCCAGGGGCAGCCACAGCTGCTCTGGGCACCCTGTGCCAGGGCCTCCCCACCCTCACAGGGAAGAATTCCTAATTCCCAATATCCCAGCTAAATCTCCCCACTTTCAGCTTAAAGCCATTCCCCCTTCTCCTATCACTTCATGTTCTTGCGAAAAGTCCCTCTCCAGCTCTCTTGTCTCTCCCTTTTCTGGAAGGTGTTGCAAGGTCTCAAATGAACCCCTCCAAATTAAAGGGTAAAAAAGTTTGACTGGGAAGGGAAAGACTTGAGGCAACTTTAAAAAAAAAGCTGTCCAGTCTGAGCTTATAATAGGTTGTGATTCACTGAGCTTATTGTAAATTGATCAAAAGTTAAATGTTGTCTCTAACCTGGACTTTCTGAGCACTCGGAGTGGAGAGAGGAAGCTTTGGGGGGCAGCACACAGGTCAGGATGAGAACTCCTGCTCTCTGGAGGCATCTTGTGATGAAAAATCTAGAAAGGTTAAGGCAGATGGTTAATTTTTAAACCAAAAAGTCAGTGAAGTGCAAATTACCCTAGTAAAACACTTTCTGTCTCTATAGAAACTTCCAGATATTTGGGCTTGTTTTGACAATTTTCTCAAGATATGGTCAGGAAGGAAGAGGGGTGCACTTTTCATTTAATATTTATTTTATAGCACATCTTCTAATATGCAATTTGCTTCTTAAAAATTTGTTAGGAATACAAATATTCACAAGTCATAAAAAGAAGGTCTCTTCCCTCAATTTCTGGCAGTTTCTTTGGTGCCTGCATTATTTATTTAGTGACTTAGGATAAAGTCATGGAGAGTTTCTCCAAAAGTAGGATCTAATGCCAAGTGAACGTTGTAGGGGGAGTTAAAACAGATGATTTGTATTTATAACATCACTTAGTAATGCTTAACATTGTTAATTGAAAAAACATTCTCGTGTAGTGCATTCTCAGGTTGTGCAGTATCATTATCGCATGAAACTGTGCAAAAATGTAATAAGTACATTTCTCTAACACGATTTCTGATATTGCTAAGCTCACATGCTATAAAATATTAAGTGCTCACCAAAAATGAATCTATGGAAAAAACCCCTTTTTACTCTAAAAACTAATGAGCTATGATTTCTTTTTATTTGTCTTTTGGGTTTAAAGCCTCCAGATCTAATTTTCAAGCTCTTTTGTGAATCCAGGAGAGCTGGTTTATTTTCTAAAGAGAATAGGGAGAGGTCAGCACAGCCTCTTGCAAATACAAAGGCTCTGGGAGCTCAGACTTAAAGATTTGAGTGATTGTGACACAAACAGCTTTAACTGTCAGCAATGCTTTAGAATTTTAAAAAAATATAAAATCTTTTTAAAGATGTTAACTTAACAGATGGGTCTCCTCGCTGTAAAAATATACATTTCTGTACACGGAGGCAAGATTCTACCACAACGATGAATCTGTCTGATGCTCCCAGTCCGTCCTGAAATTTGGATCACGGACCACATTTTTATACTTGGCTTTACCTTATGACCTGGGATAATTTTTTCCCCTCTTATTTTCTGTGAGGTACAAATTTTCCAGCTTGCAGCTGGAGCCTGGATGTGGCCCTGCACATTTTGACTGCGTTGGTAAAGCACACAAAGGTAGGGCAAGGCCAGAATGACTGCTCAGGTGTGAAGGATCAGGTCTCTGCTTTCAGAGGGGTCATTTGGCCTCGGCTGCCATCTGAGCAGGGCTGAGAGTTGTATCTCTGTCTGTAATAAGGTGCTGTAATGCTCTGCCACTTCATCCTTAAAAACTGAGAAATACCTGGCCTAAATATCAGTAATGTCTCCAAAATAGTGCTTTGCTGGGCCTTCGGGGCTGGAACGAGCCTAGTTCCGGGCCTCTGGACAGAATCGAGTTTATTCCTTAGGGATCCTCATCTTTGCCTCAGAACTGCAAAGTGCTGTGCAGTCTACCCTGATTGTTCAGAAACTTGCAGAAATGAGCCCGTATAAAGCATTTAAGAGCTTCAGAGCCCTATATTTGATTGTGTGGAGTTAGAGGGAGAGGAAAGATGTGACTAGCAGCCACAGGACTCGGGCCAGAGACCTGAATTAATGGGGAGCTCTAAGCAGAAGCTCCTACCTGCTGGGAGAAGCTAAAGTGCCGCTGGGCTGAGGATTTCAGAGTTTGCACCAGACTCCTTGAGACCCCTTTAAAAATCAGTTGTTTATAAAGGCAGGGTTCATTAGTTGCTTGTCTAAAAAATGATGTGGGAACTGCTATTTATGCTCAAGCACAACTGTGTGAATCCACTGTGTGAATCCTGCTCTTTGCAGCTTCTGCTTGGCATCATCTCGAGGAGGCTCATCTGATATCCACTCATGGGTGCTCAGATCTGCTTTTCTCTCGGGCCCTGGCTCAAGGATCAGGGCCTGGCAGTCAGGTGAGAGCCTGATTCCATCTCTGATGGACAGGATACTCCTGCTTTATACTGTGTCAGGGAATCAGGACTGGATTGGATATCAGGAATTTTTTTTTTACTGAAAAGGTTGTTGAACAGCAGAACGAGCTCACCAGTCAGGTGTTAAGGCCGGGGATGAGGAAGGAGAAAACAGGGAGGCAGGAGATGGTGGGAGATACTTGCTCATGTCACCTTTCCAAGGTTTTATAAACCAAGACCCTGTGAGAAGGACAACACGATGCAAAGAATTACAGCACTGCCTTTCTGGTGGTGCTTTCTTGCTCTGGTAGCACTAAGGTTGGATCTACGCATGCAGCAGGTGCTCCCAGGCACCCGGAGCTCACCAGGGTGCCACAAGGGATGCAGACAGATGCCCGTCCCTCCCAGGATGGGACCTGGGCATGCAGAGATGAGCAGGATGGATCCATGGCTGGTGATAGTTCCAGTGTCCCCGGCGTGGGCTCACACTGAGACCTATTGAGGCAGACCAGGGCTTCCCAATCGCCTGCCTCCTGCCATGGAAATGCAAAACATTTGTGCATTATTCGGTTTGCTTTTGCAGCATCGCAACGTGTTTATAGTTAGCAAGTGCAGCAAAAGGGCTCTTAAATGCAGGTTAAAGGCCTTGATGAAACACAGAACACCTCAGAAAGACAACCTAGATTTTTGCCACTTTAAACTTTGCATGGCTGGCGTGCTGGAGCAGCCCCCCCAGGTTAATGAGCCGCGAGTTTAAACAGCAATTGAAGAAGCCGGTTACAAATACAGAGCGGTTTGCTTTTTGCCTTCCTGTTGCTTTCCCGGGCTTCCGGAGGCCTTCCACTGATGGAGAGCTTTTAATTTCACATTTTGGCCCCCACCACAGGTGACAAACAGAGGTTTCCCATTGCTGTGACTCGGGTCAGTGCTGTAGCCTCAGCGTCAATCCCGCTGCCTGTAATTACACACAAAAGGTTACCGGGATCCACGGCTAATTTGCAGCCTCTGTTTAGCAGAATTTAATAGCAGGTATTACTGGTGCAGCAGTAATTAAGGACCTTTGTCAATAAGACGGAATAGATGGCCACACTTTGTTGTAATCATTGGACTTTTGAGAACCCAGAGGAGTGAAAAGCAGTGAGAGGAGCAATCCATTTCACGAATAACACGGCTGTCCTTTCACCCCCCACCCACCCCCCTCCTGAAACCAGCAATGGAATAATAATTCCCCCAAGCAATGAAAGTACAGGAATAAAAGTACTTACCCTCCAGCCTGTGATTTTTTTTTTTTTAACTTTTTATTTACTCTGCTGTGCTTTTTATTTGCTTCGGGCTGCATTTGATGAAGTATTGTTTAAACAGTGCCGAGCAAAATGGATATAGGGAGATGGAAAATAGAAAGAGGAGGAATTTTAACCAGGTGGATATATGCATTTGCCTTTAAGGTGGATGGCGTTGGGTTTATCAATTATTTCCTCCAGATTTTTTAAAAAAAGAGAAAGAAATGACAAAAACAAGTGGCTCGGTGAAGAGGTGGAGAGAGTCATTTAGAGCCGTCTCTGCACAGAGCCGTTCAGCTGTAAATGGGTCGCAAACAACGAGCGGGGAGTGAAGTTGGTGCAGCGTTGTGGCCCCCTCCTGCCCCCCCTCCAGCACTAATGTAGCCCTGAATGGGCTGGCACTGGTTTGAGAGCCCCAGCACACACACACACACACACACACATAGCCCACAGCCTGGCCCAGGGTGCTGGGCTGGGGAGCTGCCAGCCTGGGGGAACGCAATTCAAAGAGCGCTTTAAGGTGTACACTCCTCTCAGTAATTGGTGAAGAAGCTGCATTTCACTCCCTGCTTTTAATAGCGGTTTGAGTAGTGGCTCTTTATGAAGGCTCTCTTTTTTTAAAGCAGCTTTAACTATACCCTTTCTGTCAGTAATGTCTGAAAAACTTCTACCTTTAATCATTCCCGGATCAGGCAGCAAACAAGCAGCTCCTTTTCCTTTTTCAATTACGTGCTGGATATTCAGCACACATATAAAAAACGGGGGAAAAAAAGAGGCATCTTGAGCCTATCATGTATTAAATGCAGCTCTTTGCTGCTGCATTAAAATAACACCAAGGATCCAGCTTCAGCCAACAAAAGCCAGAAATATAAAGTTAAAGCTGCAGTGCTCTTTTTTATCTGCTCCATTGTGAGAAGGCATTGTATTACTCCTAAAACACTGGGACATTTTTCCATACCTATGGGCGATGATACTTAGCTGAGAGATCCTGACCTTTGTGATTCTGAGACCCGTGGCAAATTTTTTACAGCATCTTATGGATGGATTCTGCTTGATGCAGTTCCTGTGAGGTATGGCTTATTTTATTCTTTTTTTTTTGGCACTGCTCTTTCAAGAAGGGAGCCAGGAAACAGCAAACTGGTGCTTTGGCTGAGTTTGTTCTGAAGGTCCCCATCTTGATGGAGGTCCCCATCTTAATGAGCTCATTTATACAAGATCAGGTGAATGGTCCTTAGTGGACGCTTGCCCAAAATAAAAAAAAAAAAAGGATCGTTCCATGGAAGATGCAAGCTTAAAATATGAAGGAGATTGAAGGTCAGGGTTGGTATGAACCAAGAAAATCATGAGAGAAGTACCAGGTCTAGGAATTGTGTTCAGTATTTTTGAGCCAATAGCATTGTATCATGGCTCGTATTTATTTTTTCTCCCAATAGAAGATCAACAAGCTGTGGAAAATGCAGAGAAAGTTCCAGAATGTGTAGAGAGAAGGGAAAACTGATGGATATAGCCTTTTGGTGGATGAAGTTCGCAGCAGTGCGTTACAGTCTCTGTTGGAAAAGGCGACATTCTTGACGGAACGAAAGCAGAAGAGAAACTCTTCGAAGGTGAAGTGTTTAGTAATGGCTCTGATGACACCAAGCTGGAGAAGCATGTACAGAGTTTTCCTTCTGATCAATGCTGGTTTAGTCTGCAATAGATAAAAATGAAGAGAAAACATCAGCAGACAAGACTATTGTTGCAGGATAACAGTGCCCTACTGCTACCCAAATATCCAAGGCTAATCCAGGACATTTATTTTCCAAGCAGGAGCCATTGATCTGGAAAGATATTTGTCATTGCTTTGTAGGGCAACCCTGTGGATAGTATACACACAGATATGAGATCTTGTGGTGGTGAGCTGGAGTAGATCAACTGGCTCCTCTTTGATGGGGATCCAAAGTAATCTGGGTTGATGACTGTGAGGAGTCTGAAAAAACAGTGCCTATTTCTGACCTTGAGAAGTTGCCCCTGTGGAGCAAATGGAAACGAGGTGCAAAGGGCAGAGAAGGGCCAGATGTATCCCAAGCTGATCAGAAGGGTGGAGCAAACCTGATCTGTCCAGGACTGTTCTTCTGCAGCTTTGTCAGGAGGAGCCAGAAGGCTGAAGGTAAATGTGAAGGTCTGAGGTTCAAAGGTTAGTTCTGCTCCTTAAGGGAAAATGTATCTCCTGCAAGAACAGTTGAAGGCCAGTGTTCAATAGGTCACACTCTTTAACCTTTCATCTTTTTGGGCATTTGATAGCCAAGCCACCCCCCTATCAATGCAAAGCACGTTCCATACGATTTGCATGGATTCAGTCCTGTATGCTAGAAATGACAACATGGATTTAATGAAAGGATCATTTCAAGGTAAATTCATTTACGGTCTGTGAACAAAGTCTGATCTCACTCCTCCTTCGTCTCACTGCTCTTCCCACCTGACTTGCCCCCAGTAATGGTTGCTGTGAAAGGCAGGAGCCTGGGGCTGACCCCGTTGTTCCCCCAGGTGTGTTCCTGGTTCATCTCCAGCCTCAATCACTGCTGAAGTCCAGTGCAGCATCAACTGGACCCATAAAACTCCCATTCCTGGATGTTGTACCAACTTTTCCTTTCTTCTCATTTCAAGGCATTGATTTGCCCCACCACCCTATGAGGGAAGAATTTCTCCCCAGTATCCCATCTATCCCTGCTCTCCGGCAGTGAGAAGCCATTCCCTGTGTCCTGTCCCTCCATGCCCTCGTCCCAAGTCTCTCTCCAGCTCTCTTGGAGCCCCTTAGGCATTGGAAGGGGATCTAAGGTGTCCCTCAGCTTTCCCAGCCTGTCTTCATAGCAGAGATGCTCCAGCACCCTGAGCATCCGGACTCTGTGGCTGCCTCTGGACTTGCTCCAAGAGGTCCATGTCCCCATTTTCCAGTCGGAATTTCACAAGTGAATTTCATAAATTACATTTTTCCCGCAGTTTCTCAGAGAGTTTTGCCTGTGAGGGTTTGTGTTCATGCATGGGTCATTCATTCTGACTGAAATAGCTGCAAAACCTCTGAAACAGCTGAGCATCTGTTTGAGGGAAAAAAGCCTGTCTGGGACTGTCTAATCCGAATGTCCTCAACTGCTCTTAATACAGATGGGAATGGAGAATTAACTTTGCAAGCTTTGTCCTTAAAAACTTACCAATGGACTTGAGTTTAAAGAGGGATATGTTCCCCCTTGAGATGTCTGAGACGTGTAGAACCCACAGTGCAAGCAGGGACTGAACTGAGGGGCTCAGTCTTGAACTGATTTTGGAGAGGGTTGAATTTTGGGTGGCTCAGATCTTTTACATTTGCCCGAATTTACCAAAGGGAAAGGAATCATCGATTTGGCCAATAATTCTGCACAAACGCTCTGCTCTAATTGGTTTCAGCTTTCACAGTGTTTTGTTACTCTTCATTGTGTTTCCCAGATGGAAATGACACTGTCAGCTAACTTACAAGGGTGGTTTGTGTCTAATCATGGAGAGAGATTCCAGGTTTGCTCCTTTTTGCAACGTGCTGGGATTAGAGCTGAGGAGCTGAGATCAGATCTGCCCCTCAACCCACTGGTCTTGTCCATGCAAGGTTGTTTTTTTTCCCCCCGAATCCTGCATTTTTAATATAAATAAAAAATTTGATCTCTGCCACTGGGAAACTGCATCCCATTTTTTTTCCCCAACAGAAAAATGGGAATAGGTTTCCTTTAACTAGTGGAAGGGTCTAGACTCTAAAAAGGTTTTTATTATTGTGTGCCCGGGGTCCTTAGTTTTAGACATTTATCTTGTGGCAAACCAGTAGGGAACTAGAAAGGCAGTATTTTGCAACTCCTAGACCCCCAGCTCTAAATAATGACTCCAAGCTGAAATTGAAGCAGGTGCATCATCTTCTTCATTGTGTCACTTTTAGCACAGACATTATACTTTATGGGCTTCCACTATCCAAATAGTTTGTGCAACGGACCCTAAAAATGGTGATGCATCAATCAATCAGTCGGGCTTTATTGCTCCAAGTTTCTTTACAGGAGGCTTCTAAGCCATATTATAATGCACAATAAGGAGCCCAGCAGAATACAAATGCCCCGGAATGCAGCCCCATTTCTGTGTGCTCCCTTCCAGGGCTGGAGCTGCACTCCGAGGAATATCCCAGGGCATCAGTCACAGCCAGCCAAATGCATCCCTGGTGGAACCTCATCGATTGTGCCCAGCCAGGCTGGCTCAGGGGGATGGATTCAGCTGGCCCTGGTGGCCTGCACAAGCTCCTGGGTGGAACACGGTGTTAAAGAGGACTGAAAATCACAGTGGTGTGGCTGAACTGGTTTTTCTGCCTGTTCATACCAAGGCTGAGGGGTCTTCACCCATCAGCAGGATGTTTTTATGTCCTAAATGCCGGATGGGTGACCTGGACCCTCTGCTCTGGACCCCTGAGATTTCATCCCACATCATGTACAGCAGCTCCTATTGGGTTCCTTTTGCTGTTTCCAGGTTTTTTGCCTGCTTTAGCATGGAAATATCTCACAGGCTTTCCATAAACATTGTGTGTGGGCTTTAGTTTTGCCATCAGCAAGGACAGATACATCCACAGTGACACGGAAATAAATGCAGATACGGGTACGGCCTGCTTTATGGAAGCATGACCGAAATCCAGGAATATTACACTGTTAGTGCAAGTGAACGAGTTATGGGTTATGACTTGGTTATTGCATGGAAACTTTGCAGTCCAGGCCTCAGGCTCTGATGTAAATGCCTTGGTTTGAGCTGGCAGTGGTTATGTGAGGTGATTGGATCCGTGTTAGTGCTTTCATCAGACACACAGACAAATAAATCTTACCTTGAAGCTGTATGCTGGCATCTGCATAACTTTCTTTTATTGCCCAGTTCCCATACAGTTCCAAAGAGTAACTTAGGAAAGGAGATTTAGGAAAAAAAGGTGATCATGTTGAGATAGGAAAAAAGAATCTGGCACCTGAATATAAAATTCTTTAGGTTATATTATATAGTATGTGCAATACACAATTTGATACTTTGAATTCTTTCAAAGAGGACTAAAATTTGTGTAATGTTGTAATAAAAGTTGTTTGTAAATATGCAACCAGCATTTGTTCTGCAAAACAGAGTATTTTCTAATACTTGTTCCTTCCCCAAATCCTCATGCTGCTCATATGAGCTTACGGAGTTTATTATAGTATTTGTAGTAGAAATCTCTAATTTGATAATTCTCTAGTGAGTTTAATGAGCCTGAAAAGTGACATTTAGAGCTAGTTTTCTCTTTGTGCTTTGAAAAATGAAATACAAGTAGTTATCTGTTAAATGAGATAATTACGGTGCTACTTTGCTAAAGGCACATATTAGTGATTTTTAGCTTGTTTCGCTTAATTAGAGCTTTACAAAATGTAGAGTGCCAACCCGTTAACAGACCTGTTGGAACAGTTACTGAGACTGTGAAATAAAACCAGTTGTTCTAAACAAGTCACAAAAAGACATTGATGAAATGGCTGGCAGCTCAGGCAGAAATTTAAGCCTTGGCTGCATTAGAGCAAATGTAATAATAGCAGCAAGTAACCCATATTTTTAATTTTACTGATCTTTCTGCAATAATTATGAGGAACTTTTAATGTCTGTAATTAGAATGTTAGAGATAGGGTGACTTAGACCAGTGCTGCACTGTGAAAAATTGGATACTTACCATAATTGAAAATTAATCACCTTTCATTAACAGGAAGGGATGCAGTTATTACTTTGAATGGGCGGAGATGCATCATATGAATTATGGGCAAACAAATTCATGTGGCTGAAGTTGGTGAGTTTGAGGCCAGTCTGCGCCAGGGGTGCCTCTGCTGACGTAATATGTTGAATAGTGAAAATCAGGGTGTATTTGTCTGACGGGGAATTGCAGCCCAGAATTTTTGCTTTGCTGGAAGTTGTGATGGAGAAGATCACTCAATTTTATCAGTCATCCCTCCAGCGTTGCTGTTTCAAACAGCTGGGCAGGATCACCTGTAAAGCCAGATGTAATCCAACAAATTTATGCTGCTCTGCCAGAAGCCTCTGAGCAGATTCAAGCAGTGAGGGAGGGAATAACCTGTGAGGTTTGTTCTGTGGGCAGGAATGAATTGTGGATCATTACCTGTTAGCTGACCCATGCAGCGGTTGTGCAGAAAAGCTGCCTTTCCCTGCTCATACCATGGGAGCTTGTGGAAAGGCAGCTCTTCATCCCGTGTAAACACTGAAATCTCTGGAGTTCAGGAAAGTTTGGTCTCCCTGGCAGATCTGCCATGGAGAAAGCAAGATTTTCCTTCTGTTCCCACGAAAAAAGATCTCATTTATTTCTTTTTAACCAGCTCTGCTCCTGTGCTGGGTGTCTTTTCTGACACCAGATTTATGACTTTAAGCACCATGTGTGGCCCCCTCAGCACCCCATGGTGCCTCTGCATTTAAAAGGTGGCATTTTATGCTCAAAAGATGACGTGAAAATGTCACCATCTTGCTCCACAATTCTTCTCCTTGTGCATCTGTCACCGATTCCAGCTGCCAAAGGCAAGGGCAGCAGGCAAACAAAACCTGCTGCAAACATTATTTTATAAGTTGGAAATCGTCTTTTGCCCAGATAGGGATTTCTCAAACCCCACCTAATTTTAGGAGCGATGAATGAGCACAACTGTGAGAGAGATGTTTCTCTTGTGCTTGGCTCTAATAGCTTTGTTCTGGCTGCAGCAGAAAGGTGAAATCGAAGCTCTGGCTGTCCCTGTGTCTCCATGTGCACAGCTGCACTGTCCTGGCTCTGCACCTTCCTCTCCTGTCATTAGCCTGAGCAAGGATGTGGCTGCTCATGACTGGGTGATTGATGTCAAATGTAGTAGCAACATTAAATTTGTCTGAAATGGACAAAGAAAAGCATTATTCACTGTAAAAATCTTGTCTAAAGTTCCCGTCTAGCCAGTGCTGCTCCTAAATTACATTTGTATGAATTTTAAAATGTTTTCTTGAATTTCTTGGCCCGTGATTGTTCCCAAGGTCACAAAATCAGAAAGCTGGGAACTGAGGCTTGTGGTGAAAAATGAGCCTGTAATATATCTTCATATTTGCAAATGTATTTTATTGCTGTCCATATCCTGTGAGAAAAATCCAATGTTCTTAAAAGACAAGCACTGCTTGTTATAGAGACACTTATTAATGTTTATTAGAAACTCATTTCACTAACATCCATGGCTTTATTGGAAGTTCCTTAAGTAGCAAATCCAATTTCCTTTCTTATGCTTGTGCTTACTTAATTAACATCAAAAATTGAATGAGGCAAAACAAAGTTTGATATTCATTTTAATAAGTTATATAAAGTTAGCATAATCTCATTGAGGCCATTCTTCATCGCTCCAACTGCAGACACAAAGTGCCTTTGCAGCCGTTTGGGGTTTTACATCATATAGGTTAGATAACCTAGCAACTAATGGGAGAGCCAGGAGAGAAGGGAATTAATTTTCAAATAAACCCTTTATAGGCTGTGTTCCGGGGAGGCAGGACTTTGTGTGTGCTGGGCAAGGAGCTGGGGATGCTTGGGCACGGAAAAGGGCAGGGTCCTAATGCTTGGCAGGAAATCTTCAGAAAGCCATGCAGGAACCACTGGTTATGATGGCTATAAGGACAGAAAACAGGGATCAACCTTCAGAAAATCCTCAGGGAACCACAGGTTAGGATGGCTATGAGGACAGAAAGCAGGGATCTACAGGAATTTTCCGATGACAGCCCCTTTTGAGTGTGCACCATCCCGCCCCGCGGTGAGTTCAGCCCCACACGTGCACCAGCTTAAGGCTGCTGCTGCACTCCTATAAAAATATCCCTCTGATCATGTGATGTCTGTTGACCTTAGAACAAGCGTTATCATATTGGAAAGTAATGATAAAAAAATCCCCTACTACAGTAAAGCTATTATAAGCTGGAGTGTTTGTGCCATTACTGGGGAAGATGGTATTGATTTTTTAATAAATTATGCCATAACCTACATTTTCGCCTTAGGTTAAAACTTAACACCAGAAGCAGAGGAAAGGTACAAGGCATGGATATCAGAACAAGTTTTACTCCACCCCAGACTTCAGCACACGCTTGAAAGTCAAGAGTGGAGGGGCCTTGGTCACCGTCATTTGTGATTTCCCCTCTCCCCTGGCTCCTGGGCAGGACTAAGGACACAGAGGACCAGCTGTGTAACCCCAAGTAGGTTTGACTGCTCTGCTGCCCCATTTCTCTTCCAAACTGTGGAGGGTTTGAAAGCAAACTGTGACTGTTCCTCAGCTGTAAAATACTGTTGCTCCAGTAGTGCTGAATATCAACAAGAAACGTCTCAGAAGTAGTTTCATGGAAGAAAAAGAAAGAAAACCCAACCCTATAACCCTTGTGATATTTTGATATGTAAGTGAAACAATTTTTTGTGAAAGTAGATGAGAGTTTTCTTTCTAACCTTTATTTTTCAAATTTCTTCTTAATTTTGGAAGGAAAAATCAATGTCCTCGGTGTTCTATCTTTTTTTCAAGGAAGGGGAGTAAAATAGAGACAAAAGAAGGTCTACACTGTTCTTCTAGTGGCTAAATATAAATATCCATGTAAATCTTGAGCTGTATTGCAGGTAATTATGCAGGTAAATGGGGATGAAACCCAAGAGTGTTTGCTATAGAAGGGCTTTCAGAGCAAACCAAAAGCAGCTCTGTGTGTATCAACATTCAGCTCAGAGAGAGAAGGTGGGGAGGGACAGACATTTCTGCTTTGGATGGAGACCTGCTACTCCTGTGCTGTAACCTTTACAACTGCTTCAAAAGCTATTTTTGCCTCCCATTTTCCACCCAGTTAGCATCAAACAGCTGCTCTTTTCCTCATCGTTCACAGGAGTCCTGGCAATGGGGTGTTTTCCAGGAGGTTCTGAGGATATTGCTCCTTTACACAGATGTGCCATTGCATGGGACAAAGGTGCCATGAGTAGGTATGAAATTATTGCTTCAAAATGATGGAATAAATATTTTGATGCAGGTACTTGTGCTTATGCTTTCCCTCTTTGTGGATCAAGGAAAACTGAGGGGTGTAAATACCATCACTGTGAATATTCTTAGCTCTGCAGACGCCCTGGTTTGCAGCAGAAAGTTCATTAATGCAGATCCCTGAACCCAGTCTCCACTGCTCAAGGAGACCAGGACACCTTGAAGTGGACATTGGTGAGGGATGCATCCAAATCTACCACAAATACCCACGTGATGGGAATGTGCAGCAGGGTGAGCTGTTGGGAAAGCAGCTGAGCACGGAAAGGGAACGAGTGATCCGGGAGAAGGACACTTTTCCAGAAAAAGATGAACTAATGGCTAGAATGGAGACGGACTCACCAGCCCCACAAGTGAAAGCATATTTCCTGTGACACAGATATCTTATTAATGCTCTACTGACAAGGGGATGAACTCTCCAGGATAACACTTTCAGCAATCTGCAATCACGAGTGTGTTTGTCTCCCTAAAACCCGTGTTTGTGTATCATCTCTACACAGATGATTAGAGACGGCCATGGAAAATTTGCTCCCCCAAAGCAGGAATAAACTCAGACAATTTTTAGATACTTACAAAAATATCCTCTAAGTAAAAAATTTAAAAGTCCCCATTAGTATTAAACATTTCCTTTTCATGCTGTCAGTGCTGCCATAGAAAGAGAAATGTACCTCAGCTTGGCTCAAGCTTAAATTCCCTCTCCTCTTGTACTCTTTAAATAGCAGATTGTCAGCTTAAGAAACTTGTTGCTGGTGATGACTGAGATTCATGATAAAACTAAAAGAACCGGGAACTTAATGGCTGTTTTTCATATCCTGATAACCACATTGTACTCTAATCCCCTGGCTTCTAGTTTTGAATTCGTTTGGATGCATTGTGCTGGCTGTTTCAGCTTGCAAACCCCATGGGGCCTGGTTTTGTGTTCCTCACGGTGCTAAACCAGGCTTTAGTGGAGCTGCTCCCGACTTCCTGCACTCGTGCAAGAGGGGATGGAGGGGCTGTTGGCTTTAATGAAATCAAACAGCTGCAACCAAAGCCAGGATTTTTCTCTTTAAGATACACGAGCACTTGTGGAGCTGTGCTACTTTGAAATACCTCGCTGGAATATCTGAGACATAACACTCTAAAATTAAAATTCGTGTTTGAAAATTAATAATAATTAAAAAGGGACATCTGAAACCAAACAGAAAAATCAATGAGCTTACTGGTCCTTCCTCAGTTAAGTAACACAATTTGTTCAATTTGTTTTATGTCTCTAAGTGAGGAACCTTTTACTCACTTTGATTCATGGACAGAGGTTAGAAAATGGTACAGTAGAAAGGAAATTAACATTTAACCTGCCCGCCTGCATATCCGAGCTGATGTCTCAATGTGGTGCAGCTGTGAGTAAATTCTCCCAATAAACCAGACACAGTATCTGTAATATTCATACGGCTACTTGTGCCTTCAGGAAAGCTCAGACAGTTTTCTGGCTATTGGAGACCAAATTAGGAAAATAACCTGAGCAGGATGTGTTGCTACTTGACAGAAATCTGTATTTTTTTGGTTAAAATGTAAGGGGTTACATTGTTAGCCAACACACATCACTGCAACTTCACAGACCTAAACCCTGACAGGGCCTGTGAAAATTGCTAATTTGCAGTCTGGAGACTAAAAACTGGTTGGTTTTTTTTTTCAGAATATGGTTATTCAACAAGAGGCAATGATAGAGCAAAACTGGCATTACTCCATATGATGGTGCAAATTAAACTTGAACTCTCCTTATTAATCCCAGTTTAGGATCAGACCTATGTATAAGCAGACTTGAGGCCTTCTACATGTTCTTCCACCCCCCCTAAAAACACATTATGACAGGATTGACTACAGCTCAGAGAGCCAATATGAAAAATATACTCAATATGATCACCTAATATTTAGTTCATGTAATGATTGAGGTTTTCCTTCAACAAATGGCACACGGGAGACTTGGTATCAGAAAAAGCTGCATCAGTGGCTGAGAGAGTGGCTAAGAGTTTAAAATAAAAGTGCAGAACACATTTCTGATTTCATCAGGAAGCCTGAGGATCCTTCGTGATGTTCCTCAATCTCGTTAGCACTTCATTATGTCCTGTCAAACGTGTCTGCACTGCAGGCACTGTAAAGGTCAGCCCAAGGCATCTGAGGAACACCAGACACCTTTCAATTTTTGATTTTTGGTTTTTTTTTTGGTTGTTTTTTTTTTTTTTTTTTTTTTCAGGAGAACAAAGAGGGATTGTGAGCCAAGCATCTTGCAACGCAAAGTAAAAAACAGAATAAAGATCACGAATCCAGCTTCTTTCCTTGCAAGCTGCAGTTTGCCATCCCCTCTATAGAAACTTGTGGCTTTGGATTTTCCACTGTCATGCTGGAGGTAGAGTTTTATTTATTTATTTGTGGCCACCACTGCCATGGAAGCACTTGCAATACCACACATCCTTGATTCTGGCATCTGAGAGACAATCAGACAAGAAAAGGAAGAAGATGAGCAGTTTTAAAAGAAGAAAGCTGGTGTTTACACCCAGTGATGTGCACCCTGAGTAATCAGCTGTGATGGGGAAAAAAAGGCAGAAAAGGCCTGTAGCGGTTTAATGGGTGTTTTGAGAAAATATTACAGGGTTTTTTGAAGTTTGCCAGAGTGAGACTGTGTTTAATAGGTAGGATGATTAGGGTATTTTTATACTCATATTTTTGCCCCCGTCCTGGTAATAGCAGCCTAATCATAGAATAACAGAAGCAGGTTACAAAATCTTATTTCCTTGGAAATTTGAGGCCTGAATTCCTGGGAAGTTGGGGAGGATAAAGGAGCCTACCTCTCCCGCAGAGCGTTTCTGAAAATGGGGGCAAGGTGAGACAGGTACCAGTCACAGCTGCAAGCAGAGATTCTGCCTACAGATTAAAACCCACAGGGGCTTGAATTTACCCAAACATCTGCCTAATTTTGTGGCCTTCACTGTCCTCCTTGGCTGTACTACTGAGTTCTGTGCCATATTAACCACGTGCTCTCAGAGATTAGGATCAAGGGCTCGGTCCCAGCCCCAGTCTCTGACAAAGCAGCTTTGCATTACCCCAACAATGTGTGACAGCCTTAAAATTAGGACAACTGTCCCATTAAGGGGCTCCCTGCCTGTCTGTTATGGAAAACGTTGTGGTCATCCCTCAGGCTGTTGTCTTTGGGGGTAGATTTGTCCTCCAGGCTGAGCTCTTTGGATGCTGAATTCCTCACCTGCTGTTGGTGACGGTGAGCTGGGTGAGCTGGAGTTGTTTGAGGAGCAGGTCTGTGCCAGCACATGGGCTGAAATGAGTCCAGGAACAATCCCACGAGCAGGACACCTTCACATCTGCTGGGTGGTGGCTGTGGCAGGAAGGGCCACAAGCCAGGGACAGTTCTTCCTCATCACCTTGAATGAAGTGTGTGGGTCCCTTCCCGTCACTGTTCTGAGCGGAGGGAAGAGATTTTGTATCTCTTTGTATGTTTTTAGGGTAGCGCTTGATATTCTGGGTGCAGACTCTTACCGGTATTTATGGACCCAATTCCTACAGAAATACTTTGAGGATGTGGAATGTAGAAAACAAAAAAAAAAAAAAGATAATGTGAAGATACAAGACAGTGGCAGCACCTTCTACTGTACAAACACATTTCTGTTTCAAATGGGTTTTGGTTTTGTTCCTTTGTAACTATTATTAGAACTAATTTCAAGATAGTAGCTTCCAATGCCTTTTTCAGAGAGAGACGTGGAGTAAAGTACCTGTCTGTGGCAGAAAAGGAAAAAAAGAGAGCTACAGAATGGAGAATAATGGTGTTTGAACCAAAAGGAAAAATGCTGTGTATGTGACGTTAGATGCAGCTTTTTTGTTTGCACTTCATTTGATTATCAGTATTTTCAGCCATCTCACGCATTAATACATCTCTGCAGGGAGGGGCAGGGTTCATAGCCTTTTCAAAGCAGCACTAATGAGTGCCTTTAACTTAATAAAATGATCATTTGCCAACTACTTACCATAATGTGAACTAGATGCTTTCAGTCCAGAGATTAAAAGGAGTTTTCTTTGCAAGTGCACTGTAGTTGCTGCTACTGCATAAGTCATGTACAGATATATATAGACATATATAATGTTCATTGGTTATTGTTTTCGAAATCTTGAGATCTCTTAAAATAGGTTGGAAGGAGTTGTTAGAGTCTATATTGTTTCAATAATATATGGATTATCACTCTCTAAATACGCAATGACATAAAAGGCAATAATGCCTCTTATGGATCCCATGTGGCCTATTACACTAATGATCCATGAATAATGGGGTCACGGGATGAGTTTTGAACAGTGCCTTTCTTTGTTGGTTGTTTTTCTCATTTATTTACCCAGGAAAATTCAGTTTTAAGTATCTGCTTTTCAGCAAGGTCCTACAATTTACTGAGTTTTCATGTGAGTTAATGGATGCCAGAGAGGTCAAGTGACTTCCCAAAGGTTACACAATGAGTCACTGAATTTGTCCTGGATAAAATACAAGAACCTCTGAGTTTTCTGTCTCTTGCTCTGACTGATGCTGAAGCAGATCAGCATGACCTCTAATAAATCTCTGTTCCTGCTTTGAGGAGCAATCACAGCTTGGTGCTCGGTGGAGAAATCTGAAGCTCCTGGAGCAACATTTCCCATACTTCTCAGGGAAACAACCAGAAGGAGCAGAAATGATGCAAAGAAGCTGCTTTGGTCCCAGTGACAGAGATTCTCTCTTAAAAAAACCCTGAACAACATGGAGTTAAATAAACACACAGAAGCACAAACCAGCAGTTTACCCAATGCTAATCCAAAACAGGAGAGTTTGTTTAGAGCTATTTGTGTTTCCTACCTTCCTGCAGCGGTGTTCCTTTCCCTTCAGCTGGAAAACTTCCACATTATTCCTCTTGCTTAAGGAGCAGGAGTTACCTCCTCGCAAGGAGAACCCTGGCACTGCTCCTCCAGGCCCTTTAGAGGTGGAGGCTCAGTTGCAGAGGGCTGGGTGTGTCCTGGAGAGCATCACCAGCCTGTTCTGGATGCGTTGCTGGAGATGATGAGCACATCTCACTGTTCTACCAACGCTGCTCTGGCCTCCTACCTCCTTCTCCAGCCTCTGCCAGGAGGAGAAGGGTTCCTATGCTGAGCTGAGCTTGGGCAGGTCTCTCACCTGGCTGTACCCGTGTTTGTTCAGCTGCGAAAATGAGCCACGTCTTGGTGCCTTGTCTCTCCTGATTTTGTGTGTATACAGAGCTCTGCAGCTCCAAAGCATTCATTATTATTATTTTTATTATTACTAACTACAGAATATTATTTCATGCATTTAATACAGCATAAAGCAATTACAGAATGTAAGGGACTACGGAAGTACAGAAAGATCTGCCTGGAATAATAATTTGATTCTGAAACTTTGTTGCTTAAAGACTTCAGGGTAAAATTGTAGTACAACACATGAGCTTTTAATGAAATGACTCCCATTACTTCGAGTCTAAATGGACAAAACCTACATAACACATGGAAAATTTTCATTTAATAAGCAAATAATTTGTACTAGGGTATAGCTGTCAAATTCTAATTCATCAAACAGTGTTCAGCAATGAGCTGGGAGTGTTTCTAGCACGTATGCTTCCATATTTATCCACCTCTGAGCTGGAAATCCTATCAGTTGTTTATCTGAAAACACATCAGGTGAATGCTGTCGCTCGTGGGTGTGGAAACATTGAAGAATATTCCTGAGAAATCAGACAAGGCATCTCTGATCCGACTGTGTTGCAGTGTTCCTGACCACTGGTGGTGTCTGGGGGGTGGCTGGAGCATGCTCAGGGAAAGGGGCTGAGGCCACCGAGCGTGTTTGAGCTGTTTCAGCATGGAAGGAGGTCACGATTAATTAGTTAATGTTGCTCACGATTCCTTAAGCTGTGCCTACACTGTGTAAATACTCTGCTCTTTGCATGTTTTGCCTGGGCTGGGCGTGAGCTGAGGCTGCTCTCTGTAAGAGCCGAGTGCCCGCAACCATCTTCCTTAAAAATAGATTTTAGACCCGCAGCGCTGAGGAGAAGTCACACAAAGCCTCGCTGACAGCCCGTTGCACACGCTGATCAAGGCACTGCCTTTAAAACAGTTTGGCTTATAATTATATCTTTACAGCTAACTGGGCTATCCAAATGATTTTCCCCTCTCCCCCTCCCCAGCTCTACTGACCTGTGGCTAATGAGATTTGTGTTTCGATTAGTTGTAGAACATAAATTAACTAATCAATGAGAATGGATTCACATCCTTTCTTGTAAAAGAGCTCTGCTGCAGTGATCTGTATTTAATATTCAAATCAATTTCAAATTCTCAGGATGATTCTGCTAATATGGCAGGCTGGGACTGGCAGCATCTGCATCTTTACCACAGCCTGTAAATATGGGATGTTTATGGAATCGCCCACTGACCTCCAAAGCCTTCTCTGGTCTCATTGATTTACTATTTCACTTAATAGTGATGATGAGAAGCTTAGGGGCTGGCAATGAAGCTGGGAAAGGCATGGGAGAGAGCATTTTCCCTTCATTTACAAGGGTGTTAAGACTAAGCAGAAGTCCCAGGACTTTGAAAAATGCTGTTTGGTTTCACTCTGAACATTTTGGGTCCATTTTATTCCACCTCAAATTTCCCCTGTTCTAGGGATGAGGGTAAAATATGATTATTACCAAAAAGCAGTTTTCTAAGGATGAGGTTCTTTCGTTTGCTTTCAAGGTAGAGAGAACTTTATCTTTTGCCTTGCTGTAGCTGTCTCATCTGTACAATTAACCAGCATCTTGGCATAAAATGTGAAAATTTGTACAGTCTTCAAAGCATCTGTGGCCTTTATGGTACAAGTTCTGTTAGTACTGAAGCCACAGAAAATTAAATGTTCCCTGAAGAACTTCCAGATGTGTTTTATTCTAATAGGGTCATTATACAGTAAATTAAAAAGCAGGGTAAATGGAACTGTAAAATTTAAATTAGTCTAAAACCACATCTCTTTGCTTTGAACATTCATTTGTGGGGTTGCATTTGCAATAAATGTGAATTAGGCAGCTGCAATAACTGTTAATCATATATTTATAAAATAGTAATGAGGAAATGAATAGCAGAGTAAGACAGCTGCACATTTCTCTAATAGTATGTCAACTGTGAACATAATAAGATGTAGAAAATTGTTTGGTGTTCTGCTGATAATGCAGCTGAATGTAAGAGATCACTTCAACCTCTTAACTTTACAGGAAATTATATATAAAATCCATAAAAAGCCATAATAATACATTAGGCCTCTGAATTGTAGTCAATGTTTTTCTTTGCTTTGATTTTTCTGAAATGGGCCATACTTTTCCCAAAGTAATCTGCCAAAGATCACTGAGGCTTTTGTTTCAGCCCGCACTTTATTCACCATCTTGCAGTTTCATTTAAAAGACAGTGCTCCTGAAAGCCAAAAGTGATCTAACTTCCCTGCTCCAAGAATGCTCCCACATCTCTTTCCTTGGAAAATTTTTGCCGGGTCTTGAGCATCCCAGCTCTGAGCCCCGATGGGGTTATCACTGCTGAAAGCAGTGATTCAATTCAGAGCCTCACACAAGGCATAGGAAGATTGGAAATTTAAATTTAACATATATATATATATATTTAGAGAATTTATATGTTTTCTGTATTTATTTCTCTCAAATATATATCTCTCTATATTTGAGATATGTATATTTATATATATACATATATATTTGAGAGTAGTAAACGGTTGGTGACACGGCCTAAGGGCACCTGTCTGTCTTTCCCAGCTGTGGTAAAATTATAAAAAGATCAAGATAATTGCAAAAAACAACCTAAATGCAAGAAATATATTGAAATCTTTGAACAGCCTTTTAGCTCTGCTGCTTGTGCCAGCAGACGTCGCAGCCTGCCCTCGTGCCAGGTGCTGCTCACTTGCACTCGAAGTTTTTAACCAGCCTTAATTGAATTTTGCAACAGGATTGGGGTGAAGAGGAGAATTACAAAGCTAACAGGAAAAAAATTAGGCGAGTGCTGGGCTGCGAACTGCCAGGCAGGGAATAGGTGCTAAATGTGTAATGGGAAGGCTGCCATAGGAAATGTCACTTATCAAAGTGGCAGGACTTTGCAGGGAAAAGCAAGGGAAAGAAATGAGGAACCCAGTCCCAGCACTGGCTGATTCTGCTGGGAATAGTCCCTGGGATTTAATCAGCTGGTGGCTGGGAGGTGGCTTTGGAAGTTGGGTTAAAACCCCTCAGTTTTAACCCACAGCTGCAGGTGCTGGGTAGAGCTCAGTGAGGAGTGTGGGGGTGTCTGCTCCCCCAAAGCAGCACCACAGGGTAGCAAACATCCCATCTTTGCTGCCAAATAAACCCTTGTGTCATGGAGAAACCCCAAGGAATATATAGTGAAATCACGTGTGATCTGATTGTAAATAGTGTGATTTTGCTGTAAATAGTTTTGTCTGGTTTTACCACTAATGTTTTTTGCAGTACCACGTTGCGATGTATTTTTGATGTTTTAATGCACTTACATTTTGAATGGCACAACCAGCTCCCTCTAATTTTTTAAAATATGGAGAGAAAGGGACACTGAAGGTCTTATAATCACCAATTTCCCTGACTAAAAGCCTGTCGGAACACCGAACCCATGACAGACTTGAAAAGTCAGTCAGTGAAGGAGGAATGAACCCTTTCTGGGCAGAAAAGACTTTTCAATTAGTCCTGTGTGTTTAAGGGTGAGGTGAGGGGCCACCAGAGGTCTGGGTGACCCAGCCAAGGTCAGGAGCTCTGCAGCACCATCAGCTCTGTTGACCTTCTGTAAAACCTTTCTGGTCACTCACTGGACATAACCTTTAGCCTTCATCAAGCTGTTGCCTTTATACACAAGGCTTTTATTTTATTTTATTGTTTTTTCAGTTGGGAGATGGCACAAATCTTTTTGGCCATCTTAAAAACTATAAAGCTATTGCACAGTGGCCAGATAGGAACAAAAGGTGTCCTTGGTGTAACCTTATCAAAGGAAATATTGTTCATACAACATCACCGCATTATCCTGAGCTCTCAGGAGAGGCAGCAAGAGGGACACAGGATACAGATGGAGACATAGGCATAGAGATGCATTCAGGTTGAATTCATCCTATACAATTTTGGCCTTTTACATACCAAAACAAAGCAAAAAATTGTTCTCATTAAATATAAATTAAAGGGTAAGCAATGGAAAATGGCTTGTTTTCAAATCTTTCCTTTTTTCTTCCTTCTTTGGAACAGGCGGTTCAATTCTCCAGGAGAAGCAAAGTTCAAGCTCTCATTTCCCACTGTACATTTCTGTGTTAGTGCCTCACAAAATAGCAGTTCATTTCTGGAAATCCTATTACTGTCCACACTCAAGCAGCAACTTTAACAGATACATCTGTTACCTGGCAGCTTCTTCCTACACAACTCCCACCTCTGAGAGTTAAAGCTTATAGTTTTAAAAGGAAAATTGAAATAGCCCAATTTTGAACAATGCACATTTTGGGGACTGGGGGAGAAAAAGAGCACATGTCACTGTCAGCTACAAGAGCCTCATCTCGCCTTACTTTCGGGTCTGGGCAGATAGAGAAAACAGAGTGGTGCATTATCATTATCTCTGAGATGTTTATTTGGTGTGTGGACACTCAACCGAGGAACTAATGCAATCAGAAAGTTAAAATATATGGGCTGGAAATACAAATTCATTAGACGTACACAAAACGTATGCTGCAGTGGATCTGTCATTCAAATTAGATTTTGACAATTATATGGATGGTCTGGTTGAGATGATATACGATTTGCTCACTTTATGCCATGATTTAATTACTGCAAAAGATGTGTGGAGTTAGGACCCTGTGGTTCTCTCACGGAGAGAGAACTGAAGTGGGGCTGGTCCATCTGTCATACGTGGTGTTTGCTGCCTGGAAGATTTTTGTATGTTTATATATATATATGCGAAATATATATTGTTTTATTTTTTACCATGAAATTAGTATGTGCTTGCACCCAGTGGAACTGATGCAGATCTTTCCACTGACCTCAGCAGGGCTGGGCCTCACTCCTTCCCTGCTCATCGCCCTTGAGATGCTCCTCATGGAAACCACATATTTTTCCATTCAGGATCCAAAGCAGAACCAGTTCTGCCCCGCCCCGGCTGCTCCCAGCCAAGCCCAGGTGCCTTTTACCTGTGCATGGGCACAGCCATCCTTTTCCTTCCCATCCTGGGCCAGCAGAAGAACGTGCTGGGTCTCCATCTCCTCTCTCGGCTTGGGATGCCGTGGTGGTGCTGAGCTCAGCTAGACCATTCCTGGTTTCTGGAAACATCTCCCTCCCCACCATTTTTCCAAGAGACATCATCAGTGACACCCTTCCAGTTACTGGTGTGTCACGGTGAAAGTGTGGCCAGCCCTCTGTGAAGATCTCCAGATGTTTCTATGAATCCTGAATGGAATCTTTGCTCTGGTGGAAGCCTTGCTGGTACCAAGAGCGCCTCAGCTCCTCCTCACACCATCCTTGCTCCTGCCTGGCGTTTATCAGCAGCATTTATTCGTATTTTAAACATGCATATAAAATGCAGCATCAGGCACGAGCATTTAGGCAGACAAATGATGGTGACTTCTCCGTCTGAATGTTGAACACATATTAAATCCCCCCAACTACTAAAAGGGAAGCATGATTTGATAACTTCTTACAAATGCAGTAAATGCCACTTCTTACAAATGAACACTAGCAATCAATTTAGTTTCTCAAATAAAATGATTAAATTGCTGTTATTGTGGAATCATTATTTTATTGCTAAAACCTTTTAAAATGTTAATTATTGCGCCCCTTCAAAAGCTTTCATCCTGCCTGACTTTGCTCTTGTACAAAAAAGTGTCTCCTGGTTGTGACTTGCAAATTGAATGAAAATTCATGCTTTACCTTTCCTCTCTCTCTCTTTTTTTTTTTTTTTAACACCTGCAACTGTTCTCCTTGGCTGTAATATTTATATGAATTTAAGTTTAATTTTTCTCTGCTTTCATCTTCTGAATTAGCCAGTATAAAGCATAGATCACTCCTTCTCTGCTGCTTTCCTGTTTATTTGCTTTAACAATAGATTCATTAACTAGATTTTGGTGCTCAAGCTATGCGGACACATCCATTTCAAAGGAGGCTTTAATGGCATTTCATATTTTTCTACATTAAGGAAGATTAAAGTATATTACAATACCCTTTACTGCTCTATTTTCTTCATTTTAGAAGTGGTCAGTTTTTAAATTTTTTTCCCTCTTTCTTTCATCTGCAGTGTTCAATAAATTGTCCAGGCCTTTCAGATGATAGTTCCAGCAAATTGAGTTCCATATTACAACTCTGAACCATTGTTTAGCCCATCATCAGTCAGATAAAGCACTCCTATTCACACAGGACATCAAAAGAACAAATATATGTTCAAAGTGGCTAAAAAGATTACTGTGACTCGGATATATCATTTTGTTAATTGTTAGTGATTATTCTACTGGTTTAGAGGTGGTGAATTTGCTGACTCTGAGCTCGTGCTTGTGATGTAATCAGAGGGGAATATATAGATATTCACGACTGGAAATTACACCATTCAAAAAGGGTCAGGTCTATCATCTTCTAATAGCTGAAGGTGGGCTAATAGCAACATTTTAATAAGAAGGAAGATGCAGGCTAATGTCTTCATTTCACATGTGTGGAAAGGCGTGAAGTGCTCCAGGGAATTTCAGCTTGGATCAATCCGAGGGTGGTGGTGTGTGCTGAGCCAAACTCAGCCCTGGCTGGGTTCTGCCTGGACCTGCCCCAGTGAGAACTGGGGCTGTTTGCCAGGTGGGAATGGCTGAAGTGAATGCATTTGTGTCCTGGTCCTGCAGAGAGTGATTTGGTTTGCGTGTGTTTAATGCTTTCCACTCTGAGCAATCCCCCGGAAATCGCTGGTGATATTTTAGTGACTCCCAGCACTGATGGTGCCACACTGACCTAATGTGTCTGTCACCACAGCTCCAGGTGTGATGGGGAGGTATTTTAGAGGTGGGAGATGGCGATATAAAACCTGAGACCCTCCAAGGTGCTGAGGTGAACAACTCCCAGGCTGGAGAGAAACACCTGAGCATCTGTCTCTGAGTTAAAGTCCCAGAGAAGGCAGCAGAGAAGGAAAAAAAATAACCCCACCTAAATTTCCAGCTCCTAGGCGCTCATGTTTTCCTCTTCCCCCACCGATACTTGAGTATCTCAATAAAAACATGTATATTTGCAGGATATAAAATGAACAATTTGCAGGTTTCTGCTCTTCAAAGGTAATTTTGGGAATCTTGCAAATGCGAAAAGCTTAAGGATGAAATTTTGAACAGGCGCTGGCTGCAATTGCGGGCTGCATTTCTTTGCTCATGTGTTTTACCCTGCACTGGGTAAAATGGAAAGGCAGCACTAAGAATGCCTGAGCATATGAGAGGCTGGAAGACAGATTTTCCAACAGAACAATTGCAGGGTGTAGGTTTTAGGCAATAAGCAGGTAGCCTCGTTCTCTCAAAAGAAGAAAGAAAATAATGGAAAACTGTAACATTCATTTGGAGGCCTCAAAGGCATAAAAAACCCAATTCCAACTGTTATAGGTCCCTGCAGGAGTCTACAAAGGAACTAAGCTTTTTAAGTAAGAAAACTAGATTTTGGCCCAGAGGGCCCTGTCATTGCTGCTTAATAGATGAAACTCTTTTGATACAAATATGCTGTTTACTTCTCAGCTTCAGCTTTCATAAAATATAACCTTTTTATGATTTACGACCCCTGAAAAAGTGCAGGATGGATTTTTAGCTCTGAATTGGTTGAATGTCAACAAGAAAAATATAGATAACATATAGAAATAGCAGGGTGTTAATGCCACACAAAATGATGAAATTATTTTTGTTTAGAAAAGTTAAGTTTGTTTTTAAAGTTCTTTCTGAGTGAAACTGAGGAAAGGGTTTGCTGGTAAAGCCACGGGAGGCTTTGCATGATGCGAAATGGTGTGGAAGGTTTGGATGGGATATTGAGAAGGAATTCTTCCCTGTGAGGGTGGGGAGGCCCTGGCACAGGGTGCCCAGAGCAGCTGTGGCTGCCCCTGGATCCCTGGCAGTGCCCAAGGCCAGGCTGGATGGGGCTTGGAGCACCCTGGGACAGTGGAAGCTGTCCCTGCCCGTGGCAGGGGGGGGGACTGGATGGGCTTTAAGATCCCTTCCAACCCAAACCATTCAGAGTTTCTCTGCTTCCTCTTTATTTTAAGACAGCATTTGTTTGTCTGGAAATTGTAAAAGAAATGATAGAATTGAGATGTGGCTTCAGGGAGGGACAAACTGTTCGATGTGGCTAGTGAAACCTCTGGTACTGGCCCAAACTAAATTTTGCTTGAGTGACCAATTCAGATTCATTATTTTAATAGGAAATTGAAGACTTGTTCCAAAGCTAAATTTTTATAAAAACTCTTATTATTAGTAGTGATTATTAAAATAAAATTGAAATTATCAGAAATTATGTAATCTCCCTTCTTTATTTGCCCAAGTTATTTTTTTTTCCTCTTGACAACCATATTGATGTCTATGGACAAGTTGTAAAATACAAACATATTTTATTATATTGGTCAGTGATTAAAAAGAAACACAAATAAAATGTTGGTGTTGTGAAATGGAAAAGAAAGCTTTGAAGACTGAGACACAAATGTAAAGATGAGAGAATAACTATTGCCAAGAGAATTGCACATATTTTCGTTCACTGTTTTTGTCTTTGTGTTATCTTTTTTGCAGCTTCTTTTCTGGGCATTAACAATGTACCTGTTTTTCAGGTGGCTTTTCTCGTGTTGTTTGTGAACCTGCTGAACAACAACACAAAAAAAAAGTTGATTTTTCTGGATGCTTGGGGAAATAGCCTGATCCCAGACAAATTGCCCAGGAAGTCTCAGAAATGACTTAGCCTGCCACAGAGGCAAGGTTGTAAAAATTGAAAAGGTTTTCATTTTTGACTCTTCCAACTATTGCAGAAAGAGACATTTGCTGGTGTATGGTCTCTGAAAACTGTCACCGAGCAAATTAAAATAACAAAAATATCCATCTGTGAACCCTCACACATCCAGCTTTCCTGCCCTGCTCTGTCACAGGGAATTGATCAGCCAGGCTGTGCATGGTGTGCGCAGCGATGGTGGCTGGTACCCAGCAGCTGCAGGGCTTTTACAGAAATATCCACAGGTACTGGTGCTGGAAAACACAACATTCCACTGCTCTGGAAGCTCCCTGCTCGTGTACTACAGAAAAGAGGAAAGGAGACTGAAATGGATAGAAAGGCACAGGAGAAGTGAGGATGCTGGAGTATTGTCTGTCCTTCAAGCTGCTTACACAGCTCTAGAGGATTTTCAAGGTGTCTGAGGACAGGAAAATGACCTGGAGCTCTGATTCCCCAGCTCTTTGTGCAGCCTGATGGACTGGAAGGTCTCTGCAATAGCCACACCAAGGCTGCCCAGGACAAGATGTTCTGCCTGAGACCTGTAGGCATCCATGGGACATCTGGGATCCTGTCCTGGAGCAGGGAACCTCTCTTGGTTATAACTCTGAGTCAAGAGGCTTGACTTTCCTATGGGTGGTTGAAATAAGCAGGATGAGCTGACTCCTCTCCTCTACTGACTTCTGAAATTAAAGAACTTTTGCTATTGAGAAAGGTTTTAAGCACATGGCTGAAGTTTAGTGCATTGCTTAAATGCTTACCTGGATGCCTCTGTTCATTTTCCTGTTAGTCAGTCAGTCCATATCTGCACAGAACTTTGACAATTCCATGGAGGAGGAGGAGGAAGAAAGGAGACAGACAAAGCTGGGCATCACCCAGATGTTCAGAGTTACTTGGGAACACAGACAAGGCAAATATTTGCCTGAGGGGATCTGTGAAAGCACCAAACCAAAGAAACGCTGCAGGTCTGTATCTGGGTCTCGGAGATGAGAAGCGCAGAAAAGTTAATCTAAACCTAGTCGAGGAACATTAATTTCCATTAAGAATAGTTTTTGAACTTTTCACTGCAGCTGTTTCTCATGGATTGGTCTCTTCCTTAAGTGTACATACTAATGAAAATAAGTAAGTTTATCTATTCTATTGTATCCTATTCTACTCTGTCCTATCTCACTGGAGAGGTGCTGGTGACATATTTTTAACTGCAGCAGTGCATCTGATCTGCCCCAACGCCTTTGTTACGTGGACAGACGTATTCATGGGACATCACAGTCAGCAGCAGTATGTATGAGCTTGGATCGCATTCAGCCTGGAAACGACCCACACCAGGAGCTCTATCAGGAGTATATTTTCATACTTGTCAGCCTTGGAGCTGTGAAAACACAAAGGAGTTCTGCAGCAGGGTGGTTTGTACCTGCATGGGTGAGATGAGGATAGAAAATATTACCTGTTCCTTTCAGGGTTAGTCCTGTCCCTGCTCCCAGCCTTCCTCAGTCACCTCCCTTCCGTGTCTTCCTCCCACACAGATTGAGAACCTTTTCCGAGGTTGTTTGGGAACTATTTATGAGGAATGGGATTTTAGGAACGTGTAGTTTGCTTGCAGTTATCCATGTGAAAATGCAGAATCTGGCCATTGCAAGACTTTTTCGATGGACATGCTGTAACCAAGATCACACATTGTTCCCAGTACACCCTCAGCTCATCCACAAGCTGCTGGCAGAGAGCAGGATTTAACTGCCATGCACAATCCCAAGGCCTGTAGGGGATCAGGCAGTGTTAGAGTGTTTCCCTTTGATGCTAGTTTCAGGTAAAAATCATTATATTGGCAGGTGGAGCAAGTGACCCTCCCCCGGGTTTGCATGGAAGTGTTGCAGGAAAATTTACTGAATCATGGCAAAGTTATCACCTTTCTTGTCATTAGGAACTCATCCACAGCCGTTTCAACCTACTCTTCCCAAAGTGCTTTCCTGGATCATCAAACAACCAGCTGATTCTAATATTTACACCAAAAAGATGTTTTACCTTTACTTCAGTCCTTTATTTTTCCTTTTTCAGTGTATAGCAATTTTAGCCAATTATTTCAAGGTTGTTTTCGACCGGGAAAAATCTCTTCTTAATAAAGATTCAGCTAAAACCTCACATCTAAAAGCTGAATGCCAAATGACAAATCTGGTGCTGTGATTCATCGGCACTGGGGGTGTTCATTTCACTTGGGGAGCTCATTTAGCTGAAGTCACTGTGCTTATGTCCTGCTCAATGGCCTTTGGAGAAAGAGAATTTACTTTACTTGTCTACTTCGAAGATTTCTGCTGGAAATTTGGTAGTGTTTCATTTTCAGGTAGAAAAGCAAAGAACTATTCAGATATTCTCTTGAAGCTGTTCTGAAAAGTGGCTCATAATGACAGAATCATAAAGGTCACAAGCTATTTTCTTTCCATAAATCTGGCAGTGGAAATATTACAGGTTTTCCTGGTCTTTATCCTCTCTCTTGTTGCAGTGAGGGTGTCAGATTGGGTTTGGCTCCTGTGGAGTTCTAAATGTTGGAAATAAAATGCAGAGCACAGAGAGCTGCTGCACCTCCTTTTCATCAGAGACTGGGACTGGAAGTAGCAACCGGTGGGAGAGAAGGCTCGTTCCAACCCGGATGGGTGAGGAGGATCCTCGTAACTCATTGGAAAGGGTTCCTTGAACTTCGAGGAACATGAAGGACGACAAACCCTTTGCAGCCAGGCAAACAAGGTGAACGTAAAATTAGGTCTCGAATTTTTGGTCCTGAATTTTTGGTGCTGAAATTCATTTTCTACTGAAATAAACTGGAAGTTATAGAAGTGTGTGATCTGCTAAATCCTCATAACCTGGGAAGTTCTAACCAATACCCTTGGAGGCACTAATAAAAACCAACAAAATGAGTTTCATAGAATCACAGAATGGTTTGGGTTGGAAGGGACATTAAAGGTCATCTAATTCCAACCCCCTGCCATGGGCAGGGACACCTTCCACTATCCCAGGCTGCTCCAAGCCCCGTCCAGCCTGGCCTTGGACACTGCCAGGGATCCAGGGGCAGCCACAGCTGCTCTGGGCACCCTGTGCCAGGGCCTCTGCACCCTCACAGGGAACAATTCCTTCCCCATATCCCATCTAACTCTGCCCTCTGGCAGTGGGAAGCCATTCCCCTCTGTCTTGTCCCTCTATCCCTTGTCCAAAGTCGCTCTCCAGCTATGTTGAAACCCATTTAGGTGCTGGAATATGCTAAAAAGTCTCCCTGTATGGCTTCTGGGTCAAATTGACATAAGCAAGGAATCCATCTCTGCCTTTTCACGGACTATGGTTCTTTTTGAAAAAATAAAGGAAAATGAACTAATGGCTTTGAAAACGTTGCTCTTGCTATCTGTCAAAAGGCCATATAAAATCAATCAGGCTCCTTGTTCTGGAATAATGTCAGTTTTTCCTTGGCTTAGAGATGGTTTATTAATAAGAAGAGCTGGTGTTTACAAGGGAGTGAGCGTGGAACCAGGGTGGGGTTTAAATTTCGGACATGATAATGACCCCTCAGCAACTCCCAGCTTAGAGACTCAAACACAACACTCAGAGTGTCTTGTGCAGTCCAGGTTCGTGCCCTGCCCAAAGCAGCTCTGAGGAGCACTGGAGTGAGGGTGTCCATGGGTGGGACAGCCCGGGAGGATTGGTTGCTCTGCAAGAGCTGGTTGGGATTACTTCTCCAGACAGACAACTTCTAAATCTGGTTTTGCCTGAGTGTTGAGACTACATTTGTGGCTGGTTGTGTTTACGTGAGTGAGTGTGAGCAAATGGCTTTTGGCAGGAGCACAAGCCCCCTTTTTCCCAGACACAAACCTGGCCAGAACCTGGGGTTTCTTCACACATGGTTCATAGCCAAGACTGTGAAATCTGCCAGATTTATAAACTTACTGGTCAGACATGGAACTGGGTCAGTATTTAAAGGTAGTAACTGTGATTGATCCTGTAAAACACAGCATAGTTTGCATTTTTAGGACAATATGACCTTTTTTTTAAGCTGTGGCCTTGTTACAAGTCAATTGAGCTCAGTGTCCAGTTTATTCAAGTCCTTCTGTGATCTGAGTCAATATCCATGCTATTCATGTGGACCTGGTTAGTGACAAAGAGCTGCATAAAAGTGGAATCTTAATTGATGTTTCTGGGACTGCGATATCTGATGTGACACACAAGTAAGCATGAATGGAGACCAACGTTTTATTTTGGAGGGGTTGTTCAATTTTTGCCCATTGTTTTTTGCTTTTTCTGTGTTTCTTGGGTTTAACTGTCATGTGTTCATGGTTCTTATATGTTTAAATTCTCTTATTTGCTTAAATTTATGTTTATATATATTTATATTTATGATTTATGTATATATTTAGTTGCTTATATTTATATTTATGCCCAAGAATGCATAGGTTTGTAAAAGAGAACGTTTTTGACCCAAAAGGATAATGTCTATAATTCTCTCTGTAAAGTGTGAGTTATAGACATTTTCTCTGTAAAGAACTCTCTGTAAAGAAGTATTTACTAATATGGGGCAGCACCTAAATACTTGGGGGGAAAAAAATGATGTGTTAAAGTCATTCCAAGGGAATCACACTTATTTAATACCAACAGTGAATTTGGTCAATTTTTTTCATGGCTGTTTTTGAGCCAGAGCAAACATCCCAAAATGTTTGCTCATGGAGCAAGTCCAGGTGAAGTGTACAATCTATGTGAAGGTTTTGCTTGGTTTTGCGTTATGTTGTTGGGGGTCAGTTACATCACCAGGTCACAGGACAGGCTGTAGTGATGCTATAGATCCTGCTGAACTCTGTTAAAATCAGTGTGAACTAAACATTTGCAACACAGCCAAAGATGTGTCTGGTTATTATTATTATTTTTTCAACCATTTCTCCGTGTTTGTGAAAATTAAACAATCCTTTAATATGAAATCATGGTTAAAACTTAATGAAATTGCTATGTATTATCCATGTTTCACCACTACAAGTCCATTCCTGATAATGAACTAATAGAAAGTGTAAGACTCTTCTGTTGATTGTTTGTTGGCCTGGGGAACACAAGCAAGGTCAGCCTTAGCTCAATCCCCTGCACAATTACCATGCCTGGTGTCACTAATTGGCATTTTAATGAAGAGACCATGGGTAGATTTTACTCCGCTCCAAAGCTGGGAGCATTGTTTCATCAGAAATGGTGCCACACTGGTGTTCTTTCACATGCCAGCATTTCCTGCTTACCAGGGATAACCAAGGTAAAACCCAGCTCCTGCTTAATAATAATTTAAACCTTTCCAGTTTGTCTGTGGCTCTCACTCTGATGGTGCAATGGGGCATTCATAAATGAGATTAAAGCAGTCAGTGGCTTGCAGATCTCTCCCATTCCTTTGCACTGATATCCTGGAAATGTCGAATTTATTTAAGGCAATTTCAGGGCTCACTTGTAGAGTAGCTGGAAATGCTGCTGTGGCAAAATTGACAAATAGCTTACCCTGAGAATTTCCAGTTCTCCTCTGCTGTTGTTATTTCCTGTTGGACTGAGACCTAGAATCACTTGTGTGAGTAACAAGGATCTTGCATATATTTACTCTCTCTTGGAAGCATTTGCAGTTCGAGATTTCTGGAGTAACTGCAGCTCAGGCAGTATTTTTGTTCTCTTTGCAGGGGAAGTGCTTAATTGTGGGCCTGAATCTGAGCCTTACAGTAGAAACAATATCTATATAAAGGAAATGCTGAGATGAGTAATAAAGAGCAATCTTCCTGTGAGTAAATAAAAATTACAAAAGGAAACAATAATCAATACATTTTACAGTTCAAGAGTTCAGCACATGCTGTTTCAGTACAGTACAATGGATGGGCAGCCTCTGCGGATTATGAATTCCCACATTTATGTGGAAACAGAAGTAAATAACTGAAACCAGAGTCATGTTGCAAGAATGTAAAACCAAGCTGGACTTAATGGTGTGCTATATTTAAAAGAGTGATGTGATCCAAGGAGTATTCACTTTATCTTTTCTTTCAAGCTTGGCTGCCTGCAACCTGCCAGGACCAGCTAATTCAAAAGAAAGCATTTTTCTCTATTCCAGTCGCCAATAAAATGCAATATGCACTCCACTTTGTTGCCCTGAGTCCCAGAGCCTGGTGTTGCCAAACATAAATGTGTTAATGATGTGAATAAACTGCTCTTCTCCTTTGAGCTGGAAGAGCTATTGCTTGGATCAGGTAGAGAATAAGGGCAGGGCAATGCAGTGACGCAAAACACTCTTGCAATTCTTTTTTGGAGGGAACAGATGGCTGAAAGCTTCTTGCCATCTTGTAGAACCTTTTATCTTTATGAGTCAGGTGTAGAGACACCATCAAAAGCCTGGTCTTAGATCACCTATTCAAAACCAGACTTTGTGCATATTTCATCACCTCTCCTCCTTCCCTGCTTCTCCCTCTTCTCCTGCTGCTCAAGCTGCTGTCACTGCAATTATCAATCAGGGGCTTACCTCCAGCTTTGGTCCCTTCCATCTCTCCATCAGAAAAGTGACTTGATGAGGCCATCAGTGATTCCTCTAAACCCTTGCAGAGGCTTTGAAATGGTTGATTGGCTTCCAGTCTTGCTGCCATGAGATCTCTTGGGCAGGCAACATGCAAAGGGTCCACTCATCCCTAGGAGGAAAGCAAGGCTGGATGGACCTCATGTCACCTGGGAATGGAGGGATGCAGGTGATGGTTTGCCCTGATGAGGAGCCAATGTTCAACAGCATTTTGGGCTGGAAAGGCTGAGCAGTAAGCCTGGCTTTTGTATAACTAAAAAGATCATTAGCACAGGGTTGCAGGCACCTTGCAAGAGAAGAGGTGAAACCCTGGTTTGGTTAAAATGTTCCTGTTCTCAGGGATGGATCAGTTTTGCTCTGGGGGATGGTCTGGTTCCAAAGTGAGGAGTCTCATGCATAATGTGGATTTTGATTTGATGAAACAGGTCCCATTTTCCAGGTTAGCACTTGTTTTATCCAAGAATGGCTGTATCTCCTCATGCATTAATGGTCTAGACTTGTACATAATGTCCATGTGATAATGCAACCCAGGACATTACATACGAAAAAAATTCTGACATAGATGTACTTTGTAAAACCTATATTAAAAAAGCTGTAATTTAGAAAAATGGTTCTTGCAGTGTCACGTTAAGAATGAACAATTTTGCATGAAAAAAACACCACAAAAAGGATAAATTTTGAGTGCTTGGCTTTGTCAGACAAATACTACCCTTATAATCTTCATCAAAATCAATCTTATAGAGATAGTAACAGTTGTGCCCTTGTTCTAATATCGCAGAGCCATTTTGTTAATTCCCCTGTATTTTGTGAGGTGCACGGAAAATAAATTTTATGAGCAGGTGCTCGCTTACTTTATATGGGAAGTATTAAATTTGATACCACTTTCCTTTAATAAGCCCAGATAATGGCACAAAATCTGAATCTATTATCACAAGGAAGAAAGTAACAAGGACAGAAAACGAAACAAATGTAATTTTTTCTTATTACAACGCTCGCATTTCAAACTTGTGGAGTGTCTGTGCTTTACTTTGTAATAACTACTGTGACTGCATAATACCAGGATAGATATTGTTTAAAGAAAAAAATAAAAAAAATCACTGATAGCCTATTCAGGGCTGTGTCTTTGTGTTCTCATGGCAGCCCATCTCTTTAAGTAGGTTGAGTTGAACAACTACCCAGCAGGTGAAAAAAGTATTCTGCTACCAGCATACTGCAATCTTTCATTAAATGGCTACCAAATAATCCTATAGAGTGGTGAGCCAGGAATGTGTTCTTACCTGCTGGCAGATATCTTTGCAAAGTGTGAGGTACCAGCATTGCGCGGATATAGAATGATGCTTTGCGATAAAACCCTGTGCGTTTCCTTGGGTTCCCTTTCTCCCCCAGCAGCTGTAACATGCCATGAAAATCAGCCAGCAGAACTAACACAAATGACATAGTAAACATGCAGGCAATGATTTTTTTTTTTTCCCCAGTGCATACAGTATTAGCCATTAGCCCGCAAGCAATGCTGTTGCATCCATATTTAGGGTAATTTTCACCCCAATATGGTAAATGCAAGCCAGACCTCTCACCAGAATGAAAGTGGTTTAATGTTTGAGTTCAGGCAAAGAAAAGAACTCTGATATTCATCACCAGATTTTGCTGTCAGAAGTGACATTAAATTTGTGTCGTATAATTTTCTTTTAATGGGAAATTAACAGAGCTCCTTCATCTGAAGTGAATGGAACTTACATGAAATTAAAAATTAAATACAAGAGGTTTTGTGCATGAAATTTACTTATACATACCTGCAGTTTCTTCTCTGTACTTCCAAGAGGTGCTATTTGCTAAAGTCTTTTGTTTTAATTTCCTAAGAAAAAAATCAATAAAAATGTTAACTCAAGTGATAAAAGGCATAGTTTGCTGCTGAGGTGCTTAAGATTTGTGCCAAAGAGTCTACAGAGCACCCTGTAAAGTCTTTCTGTGCTATTACTTCATATCTTGATGAAGTGCAGTGCTTGACAAAGTTACTTGAGGTGATCCCAAATTCTCTCTCCTGTACCCAGATAAACCCTCTGCAGCCACACATCCCTGTTGGAAAGTGGACTCCAGATCCTGGTGTTCTAACCCCACTTCTACTTCTCTGGTTGGGCTCTGGAATCAATCCCAGTTTGGCTGTGGCATAAACGTTCATCTTTCCTTCCTAAATTTCACATCCACAGAGCTTCCAGCACCCACTCTCTGCAGGACAGCGAGGGGAAGCTGGATGCCCTGAAATGATGGTGACATCGGTACATTCAGCCATCCATCCAAACCCTCGAAACCCAACTCCTTCCATACCTAAAAAGAACAAAGCAATTAAGAAATACGGACAACAGAGAAAACAAAAGGAAAAACTTAACACCTTTGCTGAGAACTTAAACATAAAGTTTTACCCATTAGGGGGTTTGGGCTGAGTTATTACCTCTCAAAAAACCGGCATTCATAATGGAAATCCTGACAGAGCTGTGTGAGTGGCACAGCTATAATTAACTCTGCGTTCAGAGGCCTTTCATTAATATTTTAAGGATTTTTAAATTAAAATAATTGTATTAGTTTATGAAAAGTACTCTCTCCCTCAAGTTGTCTCATACAGAAAATACTCAAAATACACTCTTATTTTCCTTTCTCTCTTGCTTTCTGATTCCAATCTACTGAGCAGGTCTCATCCTTCCCTTCATTTTCTTCCATTGCTACATCCCCACAGCTTCTCCCCAGACTCAAACATGAAGGTTTTCCCCTTGGATTTTGTGTCTTTTCAAGTTTTGGAAGTTCTGTGGGGCAAACCCCATATTTCTGCTCTCTGAGTTGTTTTGTCCCCTGCTCGGAAGCTCAGCCTGGTCGTGCACAGTTGCTCTTCCATCTCCGCCTCCACCAGCACATGTTAGCTCTGCCCTGGAGGATTTCTGGGCAAAGAAACATCTTGGATGTGCTCACAATGCTTGGAGAACCTTTATCCATGACAACTCTTTCCTTCTCAGTTCAGTTGGTGGAGAAATCATTGGGTTTATGGCATGTTGACTGGGTGGGATTGTCCAGGATGCTCTCAAACCCTGCAAAAGAACCTCTCTTCTCTGCAGTTCTCCTTGGCAAGGCCTAAAGCTCAAAGGGCCTATTAGAGAAATAGATCTACTGATGACACTAGGCCCTGGCACAGAAAACTTGTGGCTGCCCCGTCTCTGGAAGTGTCCAAGGCCAGGTTGGACGGGGCTTGGAGCACCCTGGGACAGTGGAAGGTGTCCCTGCCCATGGCAGGGGTGGGACTGGATGGGCCTTGAGGTGCTTTCCATTCTAAATCCTTCTGTGATTTTATGAACACCAACCATGCAAAGATGTTGCTTGTATTTTAAATAATCCTGGTTATTTCTTACCCACCAGTCTATGAAAACCATTATTTTTATCTTGAAGTTTGCCATTTTTACCAATTCAAATAAAACTGGAATTCAGAATATGCCCTCAGTATTTCACTTATAAACAAGAGCATATTGATCATGCTTGGTGCAGACGAAACGAGGTTTTCTATGAGAAATGATAATTTGTTTTGGAAGGAAAGGTTCATGCAGGCAGAGTCTTCAGCAAACTCTGCATTCGACTTTTCAGTATATCACTAAAATGGTGCTAAAACAACATCGCTGCTGACACGTAGGTGGGCAGGTGAAATGGTCACAGGCACATAATAAATTGTACCAGCATATAATAAACCTATTTCTCATGTACCTACAACCTGTATAACTTCCCATCCAGATAATACTTCAGTGCATGATAATTTATTGAGAGACTGCATTTCTCATACATAAAACGATTTGTACACAAGAAGAAGCCCAATGTGAATAATTTAACCAACCACCACGAACCGAGAGAAAGCAGAGTCTGCAAAACAAATGAGACCCCATACAGATGCTTCTATTGACTTATGCTTGAATTCATTTCATCTTTATTTTATTTCAGCTCTACCTTATTTTTTTTTTTTTCTGTAATCCTGTGTCCAGAATATGACACAGGTAACTTTTGAGCAGCCTCATCATTTGAATAATCAGCCATTTAGTGACATGTCTAGTTCTGTTTAATGACTGAATCTGTAAAAGTATGACCTCAAGCACTGGTTAACTTTAAAATAGCTGTGCCCACTGCATGACATAGCCAACAGGAAGCCATTAGAGCTCCAGCAATTACCATTTACATCCATCGACGAAGTCCCTATTTTATTTTAATCTGCTTAAGTACATTTTCTGCACGAGGTTAAAATATAAATCCCTTCTCCTGAACAAGACTGGTTTTCTGGCTGACTTGAGAGCACAATTTACAACTGATTTAATTTGTTCTTCACAAACATTCCTAATGACATTACCCTGGTGCATATACTGACTGCCTCCTCTTATTCCATTAACTCCCAAATCGGGTTTAAAGACCATATTGATGCTAGATGTTATTATGGGTGATTATCAAAACAACAGACAATGGGGCAAAGTGTTTACTAACTGGTTTATATATAATTTCTGTAATAACTACAACAGATGGTAATGCTACAAACAATAAATCAAGCTTTTCACTGCTGAAATAAATTGGCAGCCTGCAGTACAGAAATGCTGTATGTAACTATATACAGATGCTTCAGTCATCAACTGTATTGTTCATCTTATTAGAAAATGGGTCTGTTACTGCTATTACAGGAAATCTTTCCATTTGCAATTACAAATGTATATTTTCAATTGGAATTGGTTTTAACTGCCAAACTGGTTTAAGTATACTTTAACCTTTAATTACAAATAGAGTTATCACGTACTGCCAAACTGGTTTGAGGCATTTGTTTGTGTCTGTGGAAGTTCCACCTCAAATTGGGTTTCCACTCCCATAAATATATTTCTGCCCTTCAAGAATCCTTTGGCCAAAAGGCATTTGCAGTAACTTCGGGAGTTAATTCAATATTAGCAGCATAAAAGGATGTTTTATCCGACAGTGCTTAAAACAGCATCAAACCTGCAATTAATTCCATTCACTTCGGTTTGTAGTAATTTATCAAAACATTTGCCTCACTCCACTGCCTCCTTTCCAGCTGCTTTCTGGGGAGCTCATTCCATGTCTCTGTACTCATGTCACCATCTTCTGGTGTCTCCTGGAGCTCCTGGGCTGCAGGGAGACACCTCCAGTGTCCTTGGGATGGAAGCTGTGGTCCTCAAATTTGGGAGGAAATGTTGGCAAGCTTGAGGGATCTGCCGCAATATGAACCACAGGAATGTTGGCCCAGTCAGAAATGAGAATTTTATTACAAATGAGGATTTTACTACAAGAATGGGTAGGATTTTTAGTGTCTTTCTCCATTTTATGTCTTCTTTGAATTGGTCTTTGCATAAAGGTGGGGCTGTGAAGAGAAGATGGAAAGAGTGAACGCGTCATGATTTCACAGGCAGGGTTTTAACTGTGAACTGATTGAGAGCTGTACCCTCCAGGTGCTTAAATCACACTGATTTTTAATTGGACTTTAACGCCACCCACTGCTGAGAGGGTGATTTAAAACACTCTAAGCATCTACCTACATATTTAGGGATTTATTTCTGTTTACAAAAGTAGGTGCTTCCTGTATTTATGACTCAAAAACTTTCGGTCTAGATTCTGCTTCCTGATCTCCTGTGTGGCTTCGTGCGATGATCTCCAAACATCCCAGATATGAATACTGGGGCCCTCACCGAAAAATCCATTAAGAAATTGGGTCTTGAGGGTTATAGAAATGTGATGCATCTCAAAGAAACCTAAAGTTTCCTGTCACAGAGAGATAAAAAGGTAAAAACACCCCCAAAACATGTATGTATTGAACATTGTGCAAGAGGCGGGGCACACAACAAGACAGAATGTTCAAAATAAATCATGACGCAGGGATGACCTGTGACTGAATCATGATTCTTTTTCCCCCAAATAGCCACATAATAATTTCAAGGAGTGAATTAATTCACAAAAATCATGACTGTTTTATGACCAATTTAATGACAAGAAGATAATTGACATTTGAATTAACTTTTCAGGGGTAGTGAGAATAACACATTAGCTTTTCCACATAATTTTTTGGCCTACCTGTGATCTCACTGCTATCAGTTGTGCTGGGCTCAAGAGACATCTGCATAAAACAAGTAAAAATGCCACTTTACTGGCTGATCTCTTTGTATGTATGAAGAAACAGTTTTATTCCTAATTCTGACAGGGTGAGATAGAACTGAAGTGAACTGCCCTGGATCAGATTTGGTTGCTGACAGACAGTGAGTCCACGAAATGAACTGTAGATATCTGTAATGTTTTTGGTAACTTCATCTTTTAAGGTTGCTTTTGCCTGTGGCCTGGGCAGTGGCCTGGCTGCTGGAGGTTGCTGCTGTTTGAAGAGGATTTTTGTGTGACAGCAAGAAGTTATCTTTAGGATAACTCCCACTGGAGAGCACAGAAGAGCAGGATCATCTCCTAGAATCCCAGAATGGTTTGTGTTGGAAGGAGCCTTAAAGCCCATCCTGTTCCACCCTGCCGTGGGCAGGGACACCTTCCACTGTCCCAGGGTGCTCCAAGCCCTGTCCAACCTGGCCTTGGACACTGCCAGGGATGGAGCAGCCTCAGCTTGTCTGGAAAACCTGTTCTACCCTCTGAGTATCAAAAACACAGCACAAACCCCTTCCTCTGCCCTTGGTTCTGTGCGTGTGAGCTCAGCTCTGCACCAGCCCGAGTGATGCAAATTATATCTGCTGTATAGAATAAAGATTAAAAACTGCATTCCCGGCCTTATAAAGTTCTTTAATTAGAGTCCTGCAAAAGATTAGCAATCTGATTATTTGCTAATTGCCTTTCCATATTTTTTCAGGGCCTCACAAAGCATCGGGGATACTAAAGAGCAAACAGTGCTTTAAGGCCACAGTACAATGTGACAACAGTGATAGATATGCTAATTTCTTCATTCACTCCACTTCACTTCTTTTATTCTTTCCAATTAAAGCAAATGCTACTGAAACTGTAATTAAGCTAGTGCCGTAGCCCTGATTGCCTGCTGTTTTAATGAAACCCTATTGATTTTTCTTTTATTTCTAATGGCCACACATTGCGTTCAATGGTCAAACACATGGATGTTACAACGCGCGGCCAAACTTAATTTTTGTTCTCTAAAAGGGTGGCCTTATCAGGAAGAATATCAAAAGAGCTATTTGTGTGAGGTCTCTATAGTTTTTCCTCTATCTGCCTGAAGAGATGTACTCTGAGCAAACATATTACCATTAAAAAGAAATGAGTTACATTTCGTGGAGAATAAAAATTGCTATTAGTCTCCTGTAGTTGCCATAAGTTGCTCACACACATTTAGCATATTCATGATTCCCAGCATACTTTTAAGCTTTATTATTTTTATTAAAAAAAAATCTATCTGGAAGAGATCGTGGGGAACATTATATTCTCTCCTCTAGATATTATAAATCACACCAGCAATTTAAGATATAACAGGTTATGAGGACTTTCTGATTTGTTGATAATTTTATGGAGGAATCCATTTTCACTGGTAAATCTCACTGAATTATTTTCTAGTTTGCTTGGAAGTAGTGAAAAAGACAAGGAAAAGAAAAACTCTCTTTGAGTCCCATAAAGCATATAGTATAGCTTGAAATTTATTATTCCCCAGCTGGATTATTCAGCCAGGGAATTAGATATTTAACTGGATACAGCTTTTCTGTGGCTTCATATTTATACTTAGGAGCCAAGGTGTACAAACCCGGGCACTGGAAGAAGGCACCAAGTCTTACTGCAAATGAATTTATCCAAAATCATGTAACACACCACAGCAGACACTCACTGCGTTCTCTGGGCACATCCACAGGAAGACTGAAGATTTTAATTCACAAAACACAAATATATGTGACCCTGTTCCAGTTTTGATCGAGGAAAATAAATGGTAATAAGGAAAAATAAGGAAACGTGGTTTCCGACCATTCCTTATCTAAAAATATTTCACGGCTGTTGCGGAAGATAAAGTATAATCACATCCAGGATGCACAAAGTCAGCAGTCAGCTCAGCAAGTGCACAAAACATGCACGAGCTGAGGCCCTGATCCATCCTTGTGTCTGCTGAAAAGTAAGGTTGGTTTTTTTCCCCTTCGTTTGTTCAACTTTAATCAAATATTCACATTTTTTCCTGGCCCAAGGCTACAGTTTTCTGGTGGTACAGGCAGCATTCCTTACAATCCCTTAATCAGTGTCTCTAGATCCCATATGGTGTGTTAGGGTGCTGGTGATCCGTGGGGGGAGCACCACAATGAGTGATAAACTGGGATAGAACTTGCTTCCCACACAGAGTGCGACTGCACCTGGTTTGTCAGAATCCTAGGATTAATAAGGTTGGAAAAGACCTCCAAGATTACCAAGTCCAGCCTTCAACCGAATACCACCATTCCCACTAATCCACCCCCGTAATGTTCCTGATTGTTTCATGGGGAAAGCGCCTATAAAATGCTGTAGTAATGTACACAGCTGACGCTGGAAATGCTGCATTCTGAATTCCAGTTTTCTTTGAATTGGTAAAAATGGCAAACTTCAAGCTAGAAATAATAGATTGGTGGGTAAGAAATAGCCAGGATTATTTAAAATACAAGCAATATCTTTGTGTGGTTGCTGTTCTTAAAATCATAGAATGGTTTGGGCTGGAAGGGACATTAAGGTCCATCCAGTCCCACCCCCTGCCATGGGCAGGGACACCTTCCACTGTCCCAGGCTGCTCCAAGCCCCGTCCAACCTGGCCTTGGACACTGCCAGGGATCCAGGGGCAGCCACAGCTTCTCTGGGCACCCTGTGCCAGGGCCTCCCCACCCTCATTGGGAAGAATTCCTTTAAAGTATCCCATCTAACCCACCCTCCTTCAGCTTAAGGCCATTTAAGGTCTCTGTGATTCGCCCCAAAACCAGCAGAAGGGTTTGGAGCAGTGTGAAAAGGCTTTGATGGCACAGGTGGAGATCAGCCAGACCAAACTCCGTGTAAATGCAGCGTATAGGTAAAAATTCCCAGTTCACCCAGTTGAGGTCACACCACAGAGCCAGTCCTTGCTGGTCTGGCTTGGCTTGGCTGTTGTTCAGCTGTGCACGTGGCACAGGAAATCTTTCCGCGGCACTAAGCTTGCTTCCAGGAATGAGAAAAATGCGGATTAAAAGGTGATTTTAAGCTTTTATTGATAGAGTTGCATTCCAAATTTTAGCCACGTCTTGCAGGAAGCTTGGCTCTGTGCCACAACCTCGACAGCAGCACAATTTCAGGTAAGCAAACTGAAGATGTGAAACAGGAAAACGTACTTTGTCCCCATTAGCCAAGAATTCTTGCCTCCCTTATTTCCCAGCCTTCCTCTGCTACAGTTCTGAATCACCTTCTGTTTGTGACCACTGAATGCTGAATACACTTTTATTTTACCTGTAGGCACTAAATTTTTCAAAAGCCTCACACTGCTATTAGCCTGCCAGCAAACCAGGAACATCAGCTCTTTTTAATTAGATTTTCTAACTGTGATGTTCATTCAACAAGGGATAAATTCCCTTTAGTGGAAGTTGCGGAGTGCACTTGGACTTGTTAGCTCTGGAGAAGTGAAAATCATAAATAAAGTCTGACAGGGAGAAGGTAACAGTAAGTGGAAAATAAGACACCATCATGTCACTATTCAGCCCTGTCAACTGTTACGCTAATCAGGATAGAATTAAAAACACATTTTCTGCCAAGATGTTTCACAGCCAAACTGGTTAAATACATATTTTAACAAAATTGAAAGCATATTATACGGAGATTTGTGGTTTCCAGCTCCGTGAGTGAGTGCTGAAAGTGTGATGAAATAACAAAATTGCAGCCTAATAATCTATAGAATAATATTGTCAACTAATGGATTATAATAAAATAAAAGCTATTATTAGGGTAAAACATTATAACAAAAAAAAAATCCAACTTTTATTTGTAGCACCTCCCCCTTAATGGTTTCAAGCATTTTGAAAGGTAATTTAAACAAGTACATTGTGTCCTTATTGAAACTGTTTCATCTCGCTAGCTGCTGAAAATGGCTTTAACCATCTCTCTGAACAAAAGCTCGCTAATAAGACAACAAAAAGCCTACAAAAGCACTGGCTCAGCATCACTGCAGAAAGGCAACTAAAGGCAGCCTGCAAATGGTCTGTTTCTTTTTTCTTGCATGTAATTAGATGAATTAAAAGGACAAAGTAGTTAATGTTACTGTTGTCCGAGGCCCCCGGTTCCTTTCATACCGCCCGCTCTAGACAAGAGCCCGCGGCTCTCGCTCCAGCAATGTGGTGAAGAATGTTGGCAATAAGTAAAATTAACAAGCTTAATCTGTGAAGAATCTGGTCTGAGTCATAGATGAAATGTATCTCTAGCAACGAAAGGCTAGTAATTCCTGGTCTCCTTTTATATGCCTAATAAAACTTACAATAAATTAACTGCATTTTAGTTTGCGGTGCTGGCTCTATTAATCAGGGCCGAGATGTGTAGTCAAGTTACAATAGAAAGAACTCAACTGGGTGCATTTCAGTTATGCAATTAGGGCCCATTGGCCTGGCTCTAATTAGGCCAGGTATGTTGATATTTCAAGTACTGTTTTATCATTAGGTTTCATTTCCTTGGAACATCCTCAATGGCCAAGTAGTGAGAAGGGTGGAGGATATTATAAGCACGGGTCATCAGAAAGTCATTAATGGGAGTTAGGGAGGGAAGGACTGACATTAATACCTCGCCTTTTGAAATGCTGAGCTGTCTCTGGGAGACTCGGGGCCCCTCCATCTCACAGAGGGATCGGTGGCACTGGAGAGCAGCTGGATCAGGCTCCTGGGAAAGGACCTTGCTTAGGGGTGACGTTGAAGTTTAATTCTTAGCTGCTACACTGACATGCCCTGACAGCAGGTACTGCAGGGAGGGGTCACCCTGACTCAAAGAGGTTGATTTCTTACCCCCTGCAAGCTGCTGGGGTTGAACCAGAAAAATCCCACCTGTTTCTGGCCAGCAGTAGAGAGAAGGATCCTGAGGAAGGCCCATTAGGGTGGTTCTGGTGGTGTTGCTTGGCCATCCCCACTCTGCTTCCTCCAGGCATGAGATGTTCTCAGTTACTGGCTCCACCACGTCCGCTGAGGATGATGTGCTGGAGGTGGTTCACCCCCCACCAGCACCCACAGGCTATGAACATGAAGTTTTCTCTGTTTAGCACACATGTGCATTTGTGGTCCCTGCATGGATAAATCCAAACAGTGAAGGACAGAAAAAAACAGCGGAGAAAAAAAAAAAAGAAGATCCATCGGTCCTCAGCTGCGCTTTTCTTGCCAAACTCCAGCTTAAAGCTGTAACTCCAAACAATACTTTGCCTGTTTGTAAAATATGGCTTTGTTTCATTATGAAAAAAGAAATTACATAATTAAATCCATTACATCCAATTACTATATGATTCATCTGGCGGCTTAATGAAGCTTCACATGATACTAACAAGATAAAGCAAAAGAATAACATTTTATGAGACTGCAGGCATTCTGTGTACAGCAGACTGGGCAGTTTATGAGCTCTGTACAGTGCGTTTCCTAGTAGTGTGCACTGTGCTGGTTCCAGCAGGGAAGATATTCCTTGGCCCTGTGACATCTCACCCACCTCACTCTGAAATTTGCTGAGACAAAAGCTTCAACTTTTTCTTTTTATGTGGATCTTTCTCTTATGGATGTTGCCAAATTTTATCCAGGAGGACTCCAGGATGCAAGGACCAAGCTTAATAGGATCATAATAAAAAAAAATCTAGGCAGCACTACATCTGTCAGAAGGCAACACATTTGGGATGTAAAAGAGCTGGTTTGGTTTTGAACCAGTGACCCAAAGGTGAATTACCTCAGTGTCTCCGTTGATAGGTATATAAATATTTTAAATACGATTTTGCAGAAGTGTAAAACTGCCTTTTCTTTCAAAGTACATTATCAGCCTAAAGAAGTCTATCAACTCTGTCCTCCCAATAATTTATGATCTAATAAAAGGCTTCTGTCTTTGGAAAAACTGACAAAACCCCATAGTTTTATCTTTTGGGAGTGAGATCTGTCAATATAGTGAAGACTTGTCTTTCAAATGTGTGTTTAAAACTATTTGAAACGTTCACAATTTTGAAATTAGTCAATAACACAAGAAAGGCAAAAATTAAAGACATTCAGCCTCCTTTTTCTTCCATGTATGAGTGCCCTTCAGCTTTTCTCATTACCTTTTTGTATTTCTGGACAACTATTGATATTCAATGGGAATATAAATGGGCTTGAAAATCATAAATTGTGAAAAATAGGTTTTGGAGACATCAGGAAAGTTTGAGAAAAATGACATTTGCCTACGTGGGAGAACAACAGGAATGCTTTCACCCTGTTATTGAAGGATGTGGCTGACATCTCTTGAACAGGAGGCTTTGACTAGTTGAGGTTTCTAATTTCAGCCTTCTCAGCCAAGCAAACCTTGAAAACCCAGGGAACAGAGAACAGCGAGTTCCAGCATAATTAAGAGCTCCAGCTTTATTACTACTGGCAATTTATTCTAGGGAGCAGTCGGTGTTGTGCTTGCTAGTTACTTCTGGAAAGCAATGTGCTGAAAGCTATCAATGAGGGATTTAAAAATCTTTCCTCTAAATCAAAATTTATCAGCCCATGACATAAAAACTGAAATATTTCCTGTGGCTATGCCTTCATCATCTCCTAATTTCTCTAATTAATGTGAGAAAAAGCATATCTGCCTCTGGGCAAGTTTAGTTTTGGTCATTTGTCTTACCTTCTGTAAGTAGGAATGGCTCATGTAGGCACACAGGGTGGAAAGGGCTGCGAGTGCAAAGGGAAGCACTGGAATGAAACACTGTGATGGGAAGCTGGCAGAACCCTCAGCTGTGTCTTACCTGCAGTTCCACTACGTGTGATCTGCTGCTCCCAGGAACAAATCCTGCCCCACCTGAAGGTTTCTGCCACATCCTTGGGGATCTGTGCAACATCCTTTGCCCTCCTGCACCGCTGGATGAAGCTGACCCTCCGTTTGTCCCACCTGTGAGCAATCCTCCTTGTGTGTGTGTAATTATGCCAGTCTGAGCTATTTCAGCTTTTCCTCGTGCTGGGTGATGAAGTGGAGCTCCCCTCTGAGGGGGTCTGTGCAGCACAGCCTGCAGGGGACAGCTGGAGGAGACAGCACAGGATGAAGGGTCAGTCCCGCAGCCACCCTGTGCTGCTGCTGGGGACATTCCTGTCCCCTGCTATCCTCAGTTGCGGCCACCACTGGGTGAAAACTGGTTTGCTGAGGCCACAGCTGTCCCCAGAGATGCTACAGAGATCAACCAGAGATCTTAAGCACATGGTTCTATCACCACAACTCCTTTCCCGGTCCCATCAGAGCATGTTGCAGTGTAAGGGGTTATTGCGACATTCCAGCAAACCTGCACCGTCATCCCCTCAAAACCCCTGGAAGCAGGGAGGCTTTTGCTCCCTTTGTCTGATATTTCCCACATCAAGGGAGCCTGGCTGGGTTAAAACACACGTGTGCAATGCAATATCAGTGCTAGATCTGGCCACAAGCACAGCTGATGGGCAGAACACGGGCTGGAGTGTCTACGGCCATTATAAACGCATTATGCATCTCCATTCAAAACAAGATAACAATACAAATTGTCCAGGTCTTTAACCAGTTGCCATGAGTGACAGCCACGAATAGCTGCTGGGATGTCTGGAGACACTTTCCTCTCTATCTTTACAAGGAGCAATCAAAGGTGCTTCTTATTCCTGGGGTGGAAAAGTGAATCCAGGGAGCTATCAGATAACCGAGGTTCTTCCTCGCCTCCCGGAGCAGCTGCTGCTTACAACCACCTCGTCGTGTAATTGTAAAACGAGCATGGCAAACACGATGCATAATTAAGCAACAAAGTGCAGAGAACCTTTAGAAAACGTACCAAAGGCTTAAATGGAGAGCAGGATGAGATTTCCGCCAGCAGTGAATATCTTTATTAAAAGGTTGTAGTTTCTGGAAATTATTGTTTAACCAAATTATCAATGCGAATTAAATCAGGCTTTGGGGAAACTTCTAATTCATACAATAGATCAGGTGTTGTTTAAATACTGTTTATATTGTGTGGGAAAAACCAGCAGCATCACATAATCACTAGGAAAAGCCCTGGTTTTGGGGGTCTAAACCCTGGTTTCATGATGAAAATTATGAATAATCTAATGCAAAGCTCCTCAGAAATACGTTTCCTGCATCTACACATAATTTCTGTGTGGTTCTTTTTAAAAGAATTTGTTGCAGAGGAAGGATCTGAAACAAACAGCAAATATTACAGTGGGTTTAGCTACATCATTAGCTACAAATGTCCATTAAATCAAGTATTTAGAAACCCCAGTAATAGCACCATCATGTAGAAGAAGCTTGAAATCAGCATGGGTGGTGAAGAAATTGTACCTAGACACGGAGCTTGACATGGCAACAAATACACAGGGATTATTATAAAGTGTACACAAAGATTCTTCTGCAGAAACTCCTCTCAGCATGATTTTCCAAACACTTTGGTTTCTGCTGGAGAACCCTCGGTGTTTGCTTCTGGATTGGTTCACATCACCCTGGTCCTGACAGCACTGTGCAGATGAACACCTGTGGCCAAGTCTGTGAAGGACAAAATCCACACAGAGGAGTGATCTGACTTCACAGTTCTGGCACAGGAGAACTCAAAAAAGGCACCAGGCTATTCTCTGTTCTCATCTTTCTTGGATGTTGCTCATGAGATATTTGCTGATAAAAGGACACACTGCAGCAGTCGCTCTCCTTTGCTGATCTGGGATTTCATTTATCTGTCTTCCCCTCAAAAAAATACCCGCACCCAAGGTATCTCTGTTGGAAAAAGCAGAGATTTATTCTTGGTTTCTTTAGCTGTGCCACTCTGTGGAAAACCTGTGGAAAGGCTTACGGCCTCCAGGAGAAAGGTGAAGCTGGGCCACACAAAGAGAGAGTGAGGAGAGAGAGATACTCAAAACAACAAAAACATGTATTGCTCATCAGCTGAATGTTTGTACTTTTCACTGATGGGTCCATTAAAAATGGGACTTATTTGTGATAAGGATGGTAACTGTCTGACACTGGGATAATTCCAATTACCGATAATTACCTTTGCAGCAATTATTTGGAGAGGTTACTAATCAAAGATGATGCAAACAAAGATGGTGATACTCATTTTCCAGAAACATGTTTCGCAGCACATCCTTACCTGACTTTTGCTTTGTATCTTCTGGGATCATCATGACATTGACCTGAGTTCTCAGGGAAAAGGAAATCTCCACAAAAATATCACGAAAGGGTCATCATGTAACAACAACTTAGCAGAGAACAGAAATCCACTCTCTCCAGCATAGGATGCTCAGTTAATTCAAATTCCCAAAAGATGACTCATACCAGCTTCAGCCTAGGCCTTTCTTCCATGAAAATACCTTACATTTCTATGATCTGTGTGGCACAGCAATCTTTTTATTGAGCATAATGAAAGAGTTTTGTCACAAGGATGGGTTTATCTATGAATCTCAGTCAGCCTCAACCTCAAATCTCTTCAAAGTTTGCCAGGTCCTGAGGATTACCAACCTCTGCTTCTGGCTTCTCGTCGTAATTTTGAAACGGTTGCCAAGATGGTGTACAATCAGAATATTTGTACTTTAAAGGCAGCTTTCTGTGTTAAGAAGCTAAACTGTTCCCAAGAAATTCTCCATCTTCAGATGGAAGGCCAGGTCTGTGAAATAGCTGCCTCCCTTCTCTTCTGTCCTTCATGCCATAATTATAAACCAAGCCTTGCTGTACAAACAGCAAGTGTCTTAAAGAAAAGCGGCAGAAGGAACTTCATTTCTTCACATCTCACTGCTTTCCAATATGATACATAAGCTGCAGTGAGGCTAAAACATGGCTATGGGGGGGAAAAAAATGACTGCAGAGTTGGAAGATGTCCCGGAGGGGATTCCCGCTCCGAAGCGGATTTATTCCTCCCGTGGTGGCTGCTACCACAGCGCCATTTTTACAGCCCTGTGCTGGTTTCTCAATTGGACTCCACACGTTCTGCAATTATATGGAGTAATTGAGCCAAAACTAGACTGCCTCTCTTTATTTAAGGGAGCAAGAGGAACACCTAGGAAGGAAAGCATGGCTCACACGGAAAAGCGTCGGCAGAGGGATGGGGGGGAATTTCCTGGGGAGTGACAAGGACGGATGGAGCAGTCTTCCATTGCTTTGCCCGTCACCACCTGGAAGGTTTCTGAGCAGGAAACCACCAAATTTGGTGAATCCAATGATATGTTCTAAAACTCAACAGGAAAAAAACCCAAAACAGCAGCAATTATTCATCAAGAAAGTTCATTGTGTAAGGTGGACAAATGCAAGTTCTTCAAGGGGTGAAGTTGCACGGCTTAAAAATCCTTTAGCTGCTGAGAAATCAGCCCACAGCCCTTTGTACCACACAAGGATGTAGCTCTTGGGGACCATCTTCATGTATACCCAGTATCATGGAAAATCGGATTTGTGTCCCACATGGTATTATCTGTGAAAATTCACCTCCGAAATCAGCAAATAGGTTACGTGGCTGCTAGGATTCAACAGTCCAAAAGGTGATTTTTTTTTTCCACCGTTCTTGAAACTTCTCATTCATTTCCACTTACTGTCTTTCATCATTTTGAAATTGAAATGATTGTGCTTTGTGCAAGCATTCACCTCAGCAAAAGGGAACAATCTTTATGATATTCAGTGTCCTGAAATATGGGGAGGAATAGTTCAGGTGGTAATAAATTTTACTGCCAGGTAACAATTTATACATAGAGAACACATATTTGCCAGCAAAAAAAATTTAAAGTAAGGACCAATTAATTTTCATAGAAAGAATATTTTCCCTATAAAAGAACCTTTCATGTACTTTACAGTTCATTGCATTTTACTGGATCTAATTTATATTTGCAAAGTAAAATTAAATTTTCCTTTTATATGAAAAAAAGAAATTATATTGAAAACATAAGGCATTAAAATATTCTCTCTATGAATGTAATTATGCAATGCAAAATAAAAAGGCCAACATTCTTCAGTCTGTGAAATTATGCAGGTATTTATTTAACTGCCAAATAAAATTCTGTTGAGGGGAGAACAAAATAAAAGAAGAGCTGTCTGGCATGGGAATGACATCTGCCATGTTTGCCTTGCAAAAAAAAAAAGGCCAGTGTAAGGCTAATTTTAAGTAATATTATTGTGACAATAATATTTATACTGGCAAGATTATGTGCTGAAACAGGTCAGAGGCAGAAATTTTGGTACTGCTGGCAGAGATTTTGGTACTGCTGGCTCTGTGTGGGAGCTGAGGGCCAACCAGGGCATCTTTCTCTGGGTGTCCACCAAGGTAATCCCCAAGACATGAGTCCTCATGTGACTTCTGGCTGCCATTACACTGCCCTGGTGACAAAATGTCTTAAACATGATGGACTCTTATCTGGGAGATAATTATCCCAATCATCAGAAATATGCTTTAACTTTAGGAAATATAAATCACTTTAATTTGACAGCTGCAAAAGAAAAGGTGTAATTGAAGGTCAGCGGCAAAAATCGTAAAAGCTTGATCTGAATTTTAAAGCTGAGAATTTTAAAAAATCAGTGTTCAAATATGCGAGAGAAACAGCGAAGCAAACTTTTTTTCCTTGTAGCACAGATGTGGAAGACTGAGACCCTCACTGAGCAGGCTGAAGTCAGTCAGGTTTCCAGCTCCCACTGCTTACTGTGGATTTCAGCTCAAGCTTTAAATCTAATGCTGATGTGATTTAAAGGGGAAAAACCATGCAGAGCTCTGGAAGTCTGTGTTGGAGCCCAACCTGCTGACACCAGATTTTGCTGTCAGAAATTTGGGGATTGCTACCATTGAGGTCAAATACTTATTTTAGAGCTCTCTGGTCCTTCGGTCTATGATTCGAGCTGTCAGCAAACGGCTTTGTGAGTTTTGCGCATCCTTTACCTCTATGTACAGCCATGGGGTTTTGGCAGTGAGACTACCTGGGGCAGGAACAGAAACACAGACGGCAAAGGAAGGAGTTTGCAATTACATATATTTATGTTCCTTTAATCAGCTTGTTTTTTTAAAGGATAAATAGCAACGGAACACTGGGAAGTCCCTTGCAGATGGGAATGAAGGACAGTGGCCACTTGGTGAAGGATTTTGAAAGATAGTTCAGTTCCAGATGGAAAATGTCACTTATTTCACTGACAGGGTGTATATTTAGATTAAATGTTAAGAAATTCATGACTGTGAAGGTGGTGAGACAGAGGCACAGGGTGCCCAGACAAGCTGTGGCTGCCCCTGGATGCCTGGAAGTGTCCAATGACGGGTTGGACGGGACTTGGAGCAACCTGGGATAGTGGAAGATGTCCCTGCCCATGGCAGAGGGTGGGAATGGATGAGATTTAAGGTCCTTTAACCTTTCTATGGTTCTGTGATAAACCCCAGCTTTTCTTAAGCTCAGACTCATGGTAAAAAGATGCTGCCTTTGTGGAAGAAGGACTGCACCAACCCACCCAAAAGACCAAGGGACACAAAGAGATGCTGTTCCATAAATATTCATAGGGACTGCGAAGGTATTCTGTACAGGTTTGTGGTCTTATCCATATAAACCAGCATTGTTTAAGTTAAAAAAATTAATCAAAATAAAAACATCCTCCTCATAAGGCGTGGGAGCACTTCATGCATCACAGACCAAGGATCCCAGCCTTGGGGAAGAGACGAGCAAGGGATAACCATTCCGTGGCTGGTTCCCAGAGAGGTCCATGTCTCATAGCTGATGTCTTAAAGCCTGAAGCTCCCCTTGCGCTTTGCTCCTTCCCACATTTCAGCACTGCAGGTTGGAGGATCCCACCAGGAAAAGACGCCTCATTCCTCACAGTGCAGGCACAACCCTCTCTCTCTCACACACACAGAGCCTTCCCAAAGGGACAATTTCAAATCAGGCTGAGAAGGCGAACTCTGCTTTTATCAGCCAGGCAAAATTTGCCTGAGTTCCCTTTTTGGGCATGTAATTGCTGTTTGCCACCTCCTGGCTCCCACTCCCTGCAAACTGCGGATTTCCTCTCTCTTTTGTCAGCCACTGGTTCCACTGGCAGGGTTGAGCAGAGCAGTAAACAGATGAGGTATTATTTACTTGTGCCTGTGCCAGCAGCACATAATTCAGACTGGACAGACTGCAGCAATTATGATGCATTTTTCATTCACTCAAATGAATCAATCGCTTCACTTGTGAATAAGAAGCAACAAAACAAAACAAAAGTTAACAAAAACCAAAACAACTAAAATCCAAATACTTGCTTGTGGGGCAAAACCCAGAGAGACAGTTTATTTTTTAAGGCTAACACTTACCCAAAATTATCTTATATAATTAACAGCTCCTGGTTAATAACCATTCTGCAAACAAATGTGTATCCGCTGAAATGAACAGATGAATCATTATCATTTAGCACTTACAGGATAATAACAGGGTGTAAAAACTATCAAAAAAGGGAATACTTGAAAATCTACCAGAAAGTGGCACCTCCAGAATAATATGGATGTGAAAAACAGAAAGACAGAAAGAGAAAAAATTTTAAACATGCAAATCTCCAGCGTCTCTGCAGTTTGGTTTGCGCTTGAAATGACTTAATGGTGTTTGGTGTCATATGCAGAGAGTAACCACTCCTTGTGCCAGAAAGGGGGCACAAATTTAAAAGATAATGAAGGCAAAAGTGGAAGAAAAGTGATTTAACTGTGTCTAGCTGTGGGTGTCCAGAAGTTTGTGTGCACAGGTGACACAGCGACGCACCATCTTCCCCTCAAAGCCACCCGGGATCGCTCCCCACACCCCAGTGCAGCTAAGGGGAATTCTGACCTGAGCACGTGTAGCTTGTCCAGCTTCACACAGGAAAACTGCGAGCAAAATCCATTTCTCCTGCATCTCTGTTCTTGCTGTCACTGTAAGATTCCCCCACCTTTTCCGGGAGGAAAGAAATGAGCCACAACCTCGATTAGCTAATTTCAGAAATAACTCTAATTTAGGCTTAAAGGCTCTGAAGCCGTAATGGGGCTGCATCATGAATCTGATTGTCTGAAGTTAACGCTCTCTTTTTATTCATTTGTCTGGTAATTTATTTGTAAAAAGTAAGCAAACTGAAATGAGCAGGCAATCAGCTGCCCTGACACACTATTTTACCCAAGGGTATTCTCCAGGAACGGAGGCAGACTATTTCAGCCATACAATGTAATATTTATACCTCCATCATGAGAAGAACTCATGACCTTACTCCTAGATGTAATGAAAAGGTATATATTAAAAAAATAACCCTCTCTTTGTAATGAAAGACGTTGCAATACCCCAAACTCTAATACAAGTGGACAGAGATATTTTGAAGCATTGCAGGATGTATTCCATTGGAGAAATATTCATCAGCCAGTCTGTATGTACCAAAGAGCACCTGCACACAGCAGTTTTTGGGGGAGTTTCCTTACATTTGGACAGCTGTGAATTCAACTTTTCTGTGCATTTGTACTGAGACACATCAGCCTGACCTTTTTTACACAGATCCTTGCTTTTTGTATAATTTGTGAGCTGGCAAAAGCAGTCATTGACAAGAAGCATCTCTTCTTTCTCAAACCCAAGCAAGCAGCAGGAAAAAAATACCTCGAGGCTTCCCTGCCCACTCAGAGTGACTAACCAGGAGTAACTGGATAAGTGGGGCAGGCTGTGGGCAGTCCAAAAGATGAAGAAAAAGCAGAGATGAAATTTTCTCTTGGGAGGAGCTTTTTGAGGGCTGCCTCTCTCACTGCTGCGGTGGCAGGATGGGGGGAGATCCTGGCCAGGCTGCTACAAAGAGCAGGGGATTTTTAATTGTCCAGGGCAAGAAGAAATCATCTAAGGCTTCTCATATTATGCAGGGTAGGCCTTATAAAAATAGGCTGCAGAAGATACTCTCATGGCTACACTGGGAACAGAACTAACTCTTGCAAAATGCAGTATTTTGTCCTCAGCCCCATGCAAATTCAGTTGGGTTTCTCCTGAAGGAGGTGATAATAGCCAGGAACAGAATTTGGGCCAGGATGCACGAGTCTGTAAAGGTCTGAGAGTGGTGGGTAAACAACAAACATGGGACTCTGCTTGTATGAAACAAACAAACAAACAAACAAACAAACAAATAAATAAAAATAGTAATAATAATAATAATAATATTAATAATTAATAGCACAGGTTCCAGGCACAAACCAGGAGAGGATTGTGGCTGTGCTCCCTCCTCCATCCCTGTGCAGAGCCCAGAGCCCCGTTCAGGCTCATGGACACCTCTTTTAGGGTAATTCCAGGGCAGAAGTAAAAGGCAGACCATAAGATGAAAGACAGTCTGCACCGGTGCTTCTCCTTGCTGGAGTCACGACCACTGAAAAGAGAATATTGTTCCTGTAACAAAGGTGGATATTGTGAATCCAAGCAGATGATGATGAACATTGGCAAGAGAGCTCCTGTATCAGCCAGCAGGAAGCCTAAATTATACCAGGGAAAAATTAGGATTAAAATAACTATATGATTAATTTCCTATTTTACCTGGAATAAATAAACCTTTACCTCAGTAACTCTTGTTGTAATAGCTGGGCTGGTATGCTGGTATCTGCTAAAGAGCTAACATATTTAGTTTTATTGTTTTGTCAAAATATTAAGAATATCAATGTATCTCCATAATTCAGTGTTATACAAAGAAGCATTTTTGTGCCATATATAGCAAAGATTGTATTATACTTTTGAGATCATAGGTAATGATGACAAAGTGATCTGTGTTCAATTTCAGCATTAATGTCTGGTTTGAACAAAGCCTGAAATATGGTCTGGGAGCTAAGAGGCTTTAATATTAAGATCTTTAACTGTAATTTATGTGACAGAAGATAGGGTTTAGCATAATAAAATGTAATGGGCTCCTCGAATGAAGAGGACTAAGAGACAATTGAAAACAAGGTAAAAATGGTAAATTATAAATAACAGTAAATTTACCTTTATGTTGTTACTTCATTTATTTTTGATTTGTTAGACAGGCTCTGTAATTTTTCATTTTGCTGCATTTGGAAGCAGGCGTTTTCTGCACCTCAGGAATAATGGGTCGAAGGCACAGCAATACTGTTGGGCCACTCTTAAAAAAACTGTATTAGGGCTCCAAACAAAAAATCTCTTTTCCTCCAAATTTTGTAATTTACCTGTAAAAATTCAGCTTGAGTTGAATTTCAGCACACAAACGTGAGGAGCAAATGCACTTGCCCATTTTACCTCCAAAATCGGGTTTTTTTGAAGTTGCTTAAGTGTAAAAAATGAAGAACATCTGTACCATTTTTCAATATTTGTTGGAGATTAGACCACTGAAAGGAAAATAACTTTAATAATGAGTTGCTCCTTTTGCAGGGTATATTTTGCAAATTTTTTGTGGATGGCGACAACTACCTGGAGTTTCTCCCCACTGCAGCTGAGATTCTGCACAGGCAGCACCACACGCTGAAATGGAAACTGACCCTTAAGAATTTATCCGAAAATTTACTGGAATGGATGGAAACCTCTCCATTTCCAAAGGTCTCTCTCTTGCCCAGGCCCTGTGAGCCCCGCAATGGCATGCCTGGAAGAAATCAAGTAAATCAGGAAAAAAAACATGATCTGTGTTGCTTCTTGTGTTCTTTTCCAGCTCTGGGACTTCTACCAGTCCAGCATCCTTTATCCTTTCTTTTTTAGAGGCAATGGCTAAAAGGGCAGCCTGTTCTGGCAGTCTGGCTTTGCAGTTGGCCAAATTCAGTCTCTGTGTGTCTCCTTTTTTGCAGTAGCTCAGTAGTGGGGTTTATTTTTTAAGTCTCTGGAAACTGAAATAATTTTTCTCCTCTAGATTTCTGTCTATTTCCTGCCCTTTCTGAGGTTTGACTCTTGGTTACGTCCTCAAGTTTGGGCTTGCACTCCCAAAGCCTTCCTTCATCCCTTTGCGACTCCTGTCTGCTTTTTTTTTCCCCCATTATGTAAATTTATATTACTGATCTATATGAAAACTGTTCCTGCTGCTTATGGTCAAAGACAGAGGCTTCTGGTGCCAAAGACTTGGGGTTTCCTTTCATCTCATTTCTTAGATTTTTGTCTTGGTCTGGTCCAAAATTGGTGCTAGGGAGGAATAAGACTGTATCCGTGTGGCATTTGTAAAGAAACAAAGTGTTTGTTAAAAGTAGGTGTTTTTTTTTTTTTTTCAGTGCCTGCATTCCACAAAAGCTCCCGAGGGAAAATGCAAATCTTACAGGGAACGGTGTTTGCTTCCATTACAGCAGCAGAACGTTGCAGGAAAATAACCAGCAGTAAAAACACGACAGAAAACAGGGAGGTGAAGCNCTCATTTCTTAGATTTTTGTCTTGGTCTGGTCCAAAATTGGTGCTAGGGAGGAATAAGACTGTATCCGTGTGGCATTTGTAAAGAAACAAAGTGTTTGTTAAAAGTAGGTGTTTTTATTTTTTTTTCAGTGCCTGCATTCCACAAAAGCTCCCGAGGGAAAATGCAAATCTTACAGGGAACGGTGTTTGCTTCCATTACAGCAGCAGAACGTTGCAGGAAAATAACCAGCAGTAAAAACACGACAGAAAACAGGGAGGTGAAGCAGGTTCTTGTGTAGGACAATCAAAGAAGGCAGTGACCCAGTAACAGTCATAGTCCTGGGTAAGGGGTCTCTTTCTCCAGAGCTTGGACCAGTGCAGAACAGAAGTGATGGTTCCTGCCCCACATCCCACCCCAGGGACTGGCTTGGGTCCTTCCCATGTCCATGAAGAGGGAAAAGCTCAGTGATTCTCCAGGGCAGTTTCACCCCTGCTTTTTATGTTACAAGTTATTTATATTCCTGCTATGGGCCAATGGCCTCATAATATCCTTTTGTGTACAACTGACCCGATCTAGAGACCACTGAAATATTTGGAAAGCCTACTCTTGTTTTCTATGTAAACTGGACTGGAGCCTCACAGAAGCAGAAATCGAGCCTGAGATTAGCTCAAAAGAAAATCTGTGGCATTTCAAAGAGGTAACCCTGATGAAACATGAATTAAAATAAATACAAGGTTTTAACAATAATTAATAAAACATGCTGTGAATACCTTATAAATGACTGATACATAATGAATGAGTCATACAAATGTATCCATTAGCTAAAATTATCATACATAGTAATTACATTTTCTGAAACATTTGTGATAGGGGGAAAGTCTTTCCTTGGATATATTTGTGGAGCTTTTGCTAACTTCAGTGCAGACACCCGTGTGTACTCAAGGCTGGAATGCGGCCCTGAGTGTGTGGGTATTGTCACATTAATAATGCTGGGAAGGGACTTCCGTGCTCTAAGAAGTATACAAATTCCTCCTGCTGTATTTTTTATTTAAAAACCATGCTGTGTGTTAAATGAAATTCTGTAGCCCAAGGAATCTTTGCTGCAAACCTCTGCGTAAGTGAAAACTACAGGAAACATGATTTATAGGAATTTTTTTGTTGCTGTTTCGATTCAGGTTCCTTAGACTTCAGCTGTTCACGTATGAAGGTACATAACATCCATGAGGATATTGCTTAGCCAAGTGTTCTATTAAATTTGCCTCTGGGTTGAGTGAGGACTCTGTTTAGAAGTGCTTTGACTTCTGTGGGGTGCAGAGTTCCAGAGCTGATCCCAGGGATGATCAGTGCTCTGAAGCTTTTCCCGGCCATGACTTCCAGATGGTTCAGAGGGACAATGAATAGTAAAAGAGCCTGTTTGGTGTTTTATCATATGAAAATCTGCTTCTGTGTTTGGGATATTGTCTGAAATCTAGCTCTCATCCAGGAAAGTTGTGCATAGGTGCTGCTGCCATTAGAAAGGACATCTGTCCTAATCGACTTTCAGGTCAAACTCAAAAATCTATACATTGAACTAAATTCTCAAATAGGCCCAGCAACTGCCATCCTGGTTTTCTGCCAGTCCCCTCTGGTGCCTGGCTCTCTGCAGTGTCACTATCTGTGTGATCAAGGGACCTGTCTCCCCAGTGCTGAATTTTCTCCAGCTCCTTGTGAGAGATTATTCTCCTAGGCTTGCCTACAAAGAGGATGCCTTCCCTCCCTGGGAGAACTGGCAATATCAGATGGGTGTGCACCATTCAAAAGTTAAGCAGAAATGGAGGGGAGATCAAAGGTTATCAACAGCAGCGAGCTTTAATGAAGATTGTAGAGGAGAAAAGTAAAGGCTGGTTTCAGGACACGGCCATTGTATTCAGTTCCAGTTACAAAATACGGGAATTTGAGGATCAGATATGCAAGTGCAGGTGCTGGAGGACTGTACCAACACAGTCAAAGAGTTTGAAAGAAATCCAAAGATTTTTTTTTTTCAGAACAAAATACTTATAATTTATTCACTTGGGAAATGATATTCCTTTCCTGTCTTATCAACCGATCACTTTTCTGCTCCTGTGAAATCTGACCCCGAGCTGGAAGGCACGAGATAGTGCAGATGGAGGGATTTTGCTTTGCTTCCCCAAAATGAGAAGACGTGCCCTCCCTGTGCTGCAGCCAAATGATCCCACAGCCCTGGAGCAGAGAGCCCGAGCGACGCTTTTTCTGCAAGACGTGTAAAATCCACACCACGCATTTCTTGGGATGGTTTCAGCAGACTTCCTGGACAATTACTGCTCCAGATTAATAAGTGTGTTTTAAACACAGCGACACGTGTCTAAAATAAACACGCTTTCTTTATTAATTGCAGAAATTTTCTGCGACACTGTAGCAGAGAGGCTCTGGCGTAACAGGTTTTAGGATTTGATTACAGCACCATCTACTGGGTATGGAACTTCTCCTTTCCCCAAAGCCTCTCCTTTGCAGTAAAAGTCGAGAACCACAAGACGACTCAAGGGAAAAAAAAGTCATTTCATTAAGGTCTAAGCTCGAACGCTCTTGAAATCAGCACCAAGTCTCATTAGCTTCAGTGGGATTCAGTTCTTTCTGGTGATGCTCACCTAGAGTCGTATTTAAATCACCATCTTGGTCTCGGTGATGAAAAACAGATCTAAAGAGTGAGACGGCATGTTTGCTACAATACATTTCTTGTAATTATAACAAGATATCCATTTAACTAGCAAGGGCATTGTAGCACTGAGTGGGTGTGCCTAGGCAGGTAGGAGTGAGCAAATAAATGTGATGTCCTCAGGCAAACCACCGAATGGCAGCAGAAAGCATTGAATTAATTTAAAGAAAGGAATATTACTTAAGGGATTAATCAGTTAGACTTAACTCATAACATGTAATAACAATCCCTTGCATTACTTGCAAAAAAATTGATTTCCTCCCGGAGAGGGGATATGTTCAAAAGCTGATTAGTGGAAGTAATGTCTAGAATATTTGCATTCCCCAATGATTGTTAATTTAGCACATAATCCAGGCTCCCACTGACTTTTACAACACTCTAAGTGTTCTGCACAGAACCCTGCTATCATCTGAGTGCTGGATTCCATCTGTCAGTACCACGGTCCTTCTGTGGTAACTGCTCAAGGGAGGTGCTGCTCAACACAAGCCTCTAATGCAGAATCTTCTGTAGTAGATGGCACTCTTATTTTGTGCCCATAAATGGATTTCTAGTACCCTTTATCTGGGAAATTTTGGGGAAAGAATGACATATAGCTGTTACTAGCAGAGCTGGCAAAAGTAGGAGCTGATCCAAGAAGTTCCCTCCTGTTGGAGCCTTGGTCCTTGGGGCAAAATTTGGTTTTTTGAACCACCTGGGTGACAGTTGTGGCATCCAAGAGCACCCCACAGCCGTTCTGCTCTCCATGCCCAATTGCTATTCCATAGAAACACTGGCCATGGCACTGTGCTGTGCTGTGATGGATGAGCAAGGACAAAAAGTCTCCTCCTGAGTCACCTTGTTCTCCATCCCATCAAGTCAGGTGCCACTTTTAAACTGGGACTGTGGAACTATATGAACAAACCCTAAAAGGTTATCTGAGTCCAAAAGGGAGGTTGACCTGCCCTTTTCATATACTGACACTTGATTCATTCTTCCTTGAGCTGTTCTGTGGTGTTGGAAGACAAGTTCATACTTCCTAATGGAAAAAAAAAAACCAAAACAAGCCAAAAATAAACTAAATTCTGCTTTGAAATCACACTTATGTGGGCAAATACAAAATTCTGTCCATGTAAGAAAATGAAATCCTGTGCGTGGTGCAGTAAATGGCAAAGCCTCACACGTGGTTGTTGGGAAAGAACTCTCACTGCCATGTCATGTGTGGGATTATTTTTGTTCTTATCAGAACAGTCAGGAATAATTCTGCCAGGTGTCTGAGCTGAAGAACAACTGAGAGAGGTGGCCCAAGCAGCATCCTCACCATTGTCACCTTTCCCTCAGCATCTGATGCTGGGTGGCAGCTGGAAGAGCTGTAAGTCACCCTTACCTCTCACCAAATCCAAGCACGCAAGCCTAGCAATGGGATTACTGATGGTCTCAGCTGTGTGCACTCCTGGCAAACCATCCCAGGCACCTCCTTTGACTGAACAGGGCTCCAGATCTCCCTCAGTTTCTACCAGAACATTTCACCAGATCTCTAAACTTTAATTTCTGCAGTTAAACCTGTTTATTATTTCGCTGAACACATCAAGTTTCTAATTTTCCAATTTTTCTGTGAGAGGCTTTAACATGTTTGAAGGCTGTTAAATATCTCTGCTCAGTCCATTGAATTTCTGTGTTTTCACTGTGGTGAAAACCCCATGTGAAATTGCATTCTTTGTGCAAGATGACCTAATAGCTCACGCAAGATTGTTTTAGTGTGACTGAAGGATGAACTCAGCCTCAATCCAAGCTTTTTGTGGTCATGCTCATGCGGGAGAAGTTGTCAAATCAAGCTTCAAGTTTTGAAAATGTTCACATGCAAATCCTTGACATATTCCAGCGAAAAACGTTTTGTATTTGTACAAGCATGAATACAGCAGCTGGACCAAGCTATTGATTCTTGAGAAATTATTGTCTGAATATCATTAATTTGTTTTATTAGTAAGGGTTTTTTTTCCCTGCACGTATAATTAGTGGAGGTCTCCACTGGATAGGGCAGTGGTGCAACAGGACTTTGGTTTGGGGTACTAAATTGTAGAAATTTTTAGTTTCTTTTAGTTAATATCAGGATATTTGTTATTAGGTGCTAAAATCTGAACGCTGTATTGCAGGATCCTTTTGAAGTCCATCTGTTCCAAAAGGCTTATGAGCCAGTTTGGAAGTAAATTGTTAATTTCACTTTGATCGTAGTAAAGGAGAGCTTTTGCCGGCCAAAAAAAAATGTTTAGATGTCCTTCCCTTTTTGGTCGTCTGATGTGGCAGACAATGGAGAAACGCCAGGGGAATGCAAAGGAAATATGGCATGATAAAAAAGTGATGGCAAAAGGAGTTTTTATCTGTCTGTCTATTTATCCATGATCTACCTACCTGTAGATTCACTGCAATTCATTTCTTACTATTTTTCTTGCTGTTTTTAAAGCATATAATATGTATATTTAGCATTAGAATTCACCTAGTGGTTCAACAATTCTCCTGATTTTTTAATTCTTGCTGTCCTCTGAAGCATATGGGGAGCTGAAAGAAAATCCAGGAGATCTGAAGGAAAATCTGGGAGAGCTGAAGGAAAATCTAGGAGAGCTGAACCTTTTCTGAAAGGCCTTTTATCTTGATGGAGAGCAAAGGGCTGAGGGTGATTGTGCGGATGAGGATGGTACCTGTGGTGACAAATGGCGATTCACTCACGTTTGGCCGCCTCGCCCGACAGGGACTTCACACTTGTTATTTTCAGGATTATTTTGTCCCACGTTCCGCCCGGCAATAGATCCTCTCTGAGAGGTATTATAACACATTTTTCTCAGAGGAGACTGAAACCAGTGGAGGAAATGGGGCTACCTGATCAAATGTCCTGCTTAGCTCACTGGTGGTAGAATGTTTAAACCCAGCGCCTCCAAAACGAAACATCTACATTTGGGAGAGGCAAGTGGCCTTGACTGTGCCTTCAGAGAGGTATGTAAAGGAATGATGTTTGATCTGAGGCAGTCCCATGAAAAACATTCACGACCATGGGAAGACGAAATGCCTCCTTCCATATGTATGAGCTTTACTAAGCTAGTAATCCACAGTTTAAAGAAGTTTTTTTAAATTTAATAAAGAGGTTATTTTAAACTTAGATCTGCAAAACACTCATACCTCCAGCACATTGCCTCAGTGAAATATCCCTCTACATGAAAATATAGACAGTTAGTTTTTTCTTCCAAAGTGAAACACTGCAAGGTCTTTCATTACTGGTTTATTATGCTTTCTGTATCTTTGCTCATTTTTCACCAGTATTGCATTAAGTATTGATATTGATTTCTTGTAAATGGTACTGAAATGGATGGCTCACAGTTTTTGTTATTGTTCTGTAGCACTTGTATGTAATTTATTACAGCTGCAATGGAACCTGCCCCTTGCTGCCAGGGTTTAAATTAAATGTGCCATGTTTTGGCCCCTAGTAGTCACATACATTTCTCATTCTGGATCTGAAAGTGTTATGTGCAGAGCAACTTTTTAAATTACTTCCTTGATATTATTTAAAAAGTTTATTTCAATAATTTTGGTAATTAATATGTAATATATTGGTTGAATTAATGGCATTTTTCTTTCTCGTTACAGAGACTAATTGCTGTCCTGTAAAAATAAGATGGAGTAGCTGGTAGTCATGACTGGCTTTCCTCTTTCTGGGAGAACAAGGGGAAATCAGCTCATAACATTTTCAGTAAATGTTGGATCTAAGTCTTTACTTGTGCATGGACTCCAAAAAAGGTCATAATAAAAAAAGAAAGGTATTGATGATGAGGAGGGACAGCCCAGCTGGAATGGCACTTCTTTGGACCATGCTTTAATGCAGTGGACTTATTTTTGGCACAAACCTTGGCTTGGAACCATCAATTAACTTGATTTTATGAGAATAAAGCTGCAGCATTGACAAAAATGAAGCAAAAAAAAGGAAGTCCCCACACCAAATATCTCTGTACGTGAGGCTCCTTCATGGAGGGTTTGTAGAGAAAATAATATTGAGAGAACACCAGTGGTTTTAACAAAAAGCCTCTGACTGACAGAACAGTATCAAGACATTGATGCTGAGAGACACTTTTTGTATATTTCCCAGTTTTATTTGCTGCTATTTCATTAGAAACAGAAGTCATTATTCTGGCAGGGAGTGAACAGTTTTTGACTGTGCCCATGGACGATCTTCTACTCTAGGATTTTGGAAGGATTGGGATGAAGGAAGGGAATTTGGTGCTTTGTTTAAGGGTCTCTTTCCTCCTCTTGCTGAGTTTCTGTAGGTGCATCTCTGGCTCTGGGCTGTGGGTGTTCCAAGGCCATTAGCCTTGCTCTCATGGAATTGCACTGGTGCAAAGCACTTTTTACTTGTAACTCCTTCCAGAAGTCATTTATAATGAAACACGGAGCTTTTCACACAAGATTAACTGAAACCCTTTACAAAAAGTCTTAGTTCCAGTTCGCTGAATAAATCCAACTGCCATTTCAGAAGCTCTTCTTGGGCATTTTCTCCCCTTGATGTGGGACAACGTCCCTTACTCTTCCCCTGACAGCTTTAAATAGGTCTGTCCCACTCAGTTCCCTCTGCTCATCCCAGAGAGTGGCTGGACTTCCACCCGTTTTAATGGAGGTCTTTGAAGCAAAACAGGAATATTTTCACATCAATCACATTTCCAAAAACCCAACATTTATGCAACAAAGTGGCTGAAGTCCCTGGTTTTAAGGCTGATGTGAACACAAAGATGACACAGCCATAATTCTTAGGGAACTCAAGGTGTCAGCAGGGCAGGGAATTCAGGCTGCTCCACCACCCACGTGTGTGTTGGGAAGAACTCTCAGGAAATGACATTGCACTCACCAAAAAAGCATCTTTAAGTCATAAAATCTTAGAATCATAGAATAGTTTTGGTTGGAAGGGACTTTTAGGGCTCATCTAGTCCACCTCCCTGCAATGAGCAGGGACATCTCCAGCCAGACAAGGCTGCTCCAAGCCCTGTCCAGCCTGGCCTTGGACACTTCCAGGGATCCAGGGGCAGCCACAGCTTCTCTGGGCACCCTGTACCAGCACCTCCCCACCCTCATGGGGAAGAATTCCTTTCCAGTATCCCATCTAACCCTGCCCTCTGGCTGTTTGAGGCCATTCTCCCTTGCCCTATCACTCCAGGCCCCTGTCCACAGTCCCTCTCCAGCTCTCCTGGAGCCCCCTTAGGCACCCCAGGTCTGAGAACTGGAAGGTTCCCCATATCACTGTCATGATATGGGGAATATCTGCCCTGCCAATCTTTCCCCCCTTCCTCGTGCCTCTCTGTTGTTCCACTCCAAATAAAAGCCTATTTTAAATAACAGCACTCCGTGTGTAACATATCAAATAATGTGCCAAAAATTCTTTGCTTGATAATGACACAAATTGTTTTTACTGGGCCTTAGACCTTGGCTGTCAAATCATGGCAAGGTAGTCTCAAACTTGTGATAAATTTTAGCCACTATATCCACACATTTTTGCTGCGCTTATAAGATTTGTAGGAAACCTTGCGTTGAAGAGAGTAAGTGGATTTGTTGAGAAGATAAAGAAGAAAAAGTCATCTCCTTCTTTAATTTTTTCCCCCCAAAAGGCAAATTAACAACCCAGGAGGCTTGATTTCCCTATTGGAAGGAATTGCTTGTAATTTTTGCTTTATGTTAATTTGTTCAAGTCCCCTGGGAGCAACAGGTCCAGACCCTGGAGCTCATATTGCAACAGTGAGGATGTGTTTTGCAGCTGGAAAAGCCTGAGCGTCAGAGGTGTTAATCTGATCTGTCAGTATTGGTGTCCCACACCTCAGCCCCGGTGCAGGAAATTAAAGAGTGAGATCTGCAAGGGAACTATTTCATAATGCTTTAAACAAATGAACTCCTTAACATTTTATGATCTCTGGAAGATTGTTTTGTTGGTAGCGACGCTGTCTGCAGTGGGAAGCATTTTGCTGGAAAAGCAGTGGCATGGCAGCCACAGCCCAGAAAAACTGCACTGGGCACACTTACTTGAGCTTTATCATTACTGGGTAAATTACTCAATCTTCGTCAATTTGGGCTGAGTGTCATGGGAAGAACTGTCCCAAATCTAGGACTGCAGCTTGCTTTATATGGAGAAATCACTCTCTTCACCCAGTGTTCCTCCCAGGTGTCACCAGGAGCATTTCGCTGATGTGGGCAGTTCACAAACCAGGTAACCTTCTACATTTTCTCCCCTGCTTGGTTCAGAGGGGTTTGTGATGATACCTGACCATTACAGCTCTTTGCTGGTTTATGCTATTTAGAATCTCGTCCCTTCCTTTTATACCATTTCCAGGAAATTTCAATTCCCTTTCCTGCCCCTTTGCCACTCTCTGAACCGCAGAGGGGTGGAGGGAGACATCCAGCCCTGAATCAGCAGGCTGCAGCTCTCTCTGAGTCTGCAGAGAAATAAATGCAGCCTGTGCTCAGCGAGAGGCTCCAGACTAACACCTCCCGTTAATTTCCCAGTCCCCCCAAGAGAAAAAAGGTGTATAAAAAGGAAGCAGGAATTCCTCAAGGATAACAGTAATGTACTCTCTCCACAAATTACCAGCAGACCTTTCCAGGGGCTGATCGCCTATAAAAAGCTTCGTAGGAGTCATTACAGTCATTGAGCTGCTGGGGGTTTATGACTTCTGCTCCCCAAAAGGCCGGGCAGTGGTGGCCTGATGCAAAACCACACTGGAGGGGCTGGCAGGTGGCTCAGCCCCAGAGGGCACCATTGGGGCAGTGGGACTTCCCAGCTGGAGAGGGATGGAGCTGTAAAACCCCAAACCTCCATGCCTGGAGAGCTGTGCGGGTCTCAGAAGCTGCGAGTGTGAGCCTTCCCCCTCTGGAGCAGGAACAGGCTGAAAGCTGCCACCAGCGCAGCGCTGCACGGACAGCAAGGAGGAGTTCTGCCAGGTTCTTACCCCGAAGCTCCAGGGGGATTTGTCCTTCCTCCTCACGTCCCTGCTGCTCAGCTGTGTGTGTGGCTCGGGGCCGGTGCCTGCCACACAAGGTGTGTGACAAATGGTGGGGACCTTCTTGCTGTGTCTGACTCCGACAGGAGAGCGCAGCCAGGTGGGGGTCGGGCTCTGCTCCCAGGGAACAAGGGATAGGACGACAGCAAAGGGCCTCAAGCTGCACCGTGGGAGGTTTAGATTGGATATGAGGGAAATTTTTTTCACTGAAAGGGTTGTCAAGCACTGGACCAAGCTGCCCAGGGAAGGGGTGGAGTCACCATCCCTGGAAGTGTCCAAAAAACATGTGGGTGTGGCACTTGGGGACGTGGTTTAGTGGGGGCATGGCGGTGCTGGGTTGTGGTTGGACCATACAAATGTTTATCTGCAAAATTCCCAAATTCAGTCCAGTTTTGGATAGGACTCAATTATCTCTTATTTGTGTCTTCTTCGAATCTTTAAATGTGAAAAAAGATTTCTCTAGGAATAAGCTGGTGATGTCTCCCCTTTTCCTGGCTCTTTGTGGAGGGGAGAGACGAACTGATTAAAAATAAAGAGAAGGTTTCAGATAAACCACAGCAGATATGTTGGAAATAGTTGACCATCCGAGTGTATTGGCTATTGCTGTTCTACTTGTTACACAAACAATGAAAATAAAACTAAAAATTCTGCTTGAACACAAGCTCTGTGGCAGAATAGAGATTAACTTTCTGTGCATTTTCTGCAAAGGAATTACTGGTACTATCCTTGCTGTTAGACTCCATTTTATTTCATATCTGTACTGCAATGTGAAAAAGCTTGGCTTTTCTTGGAATGATCTACATAAAGAATTTTTCAATTTGGTAGTATTCTTGTTATTTGCCATCCAACACTTATATATATATTTTTTTTTTTTTAATAACCAGAACCTTGCAGTTGTGTCTATGCATCTGCACTTCATTCTTTGTGTTCCTTTTTGGTTTCATTTGCTAGCAGGGAGCTATCACTGGTGTGAGAATACCACGAAATCAAATCGCATGGAAAAATACAGTTCTACCAGGAAAGGTTAACAAACACCCCACAATCCCAAGTAGCTTTATCAGAGTTAATTTTTCTTTCAGTTACAAAAACAGAAGGAAATTCAAGTATTTAGAATAGAAAACAAATCTTCAAGTATAGTACACACATAAAACCCTGAGCAAATGTTTACTGACTACAACACCTGGAACAATTAAGACGGTGCAGTGGAGCAGGGTTTGATTTAAGAGGGGGAGCCTTGCAGATGTGTGCTGAGCACAATCCCCCTGTCCTCCAAAGCACAGAACAGCTCCGGCCTCCATCCCTCTGCTGCTCTTCTCTAACTAATCTTGTACTTAGTGATAATTGATGCTCTCCACTGAAGGGACCGGGATGGAAAAAGGTGGAGATTTATCAGCTGTGTTTGCTGCACTTATTTTGACTCACTTTTCCTCCAGTGTGTGTCGAGTATGGGTCAGACCTTTCACTGCCCAGCAGTGCAGGGAAACCTGCATTCCATTAAGGAAAGGTGTGCAAGTGGTGGTGTTTCATCCATTTTTCTGGCCAGATGCATTAGGTGATCATTTACAAAAATGTATCTATATGTAAAAGTCCTTATTCGAAGTTATTTTTAGATTCACGCATCCAAAGAAAAACAAAATTACATTTTTCTCTGAGCTCCTTTCGCGTTTTCCTTCTCTTTCTCGACACCACCTCGGACAGCAGGGAGGTGCCACAGGGAGGTTAGTGAGGGCAGTGGAGGGCAGGACTGGCAGAAGGCCCCTTTCAGGATCCTCCCTGTGGGAATGCAGCACACACAGCCTTTTACCGGAGCAGCTCCCTAAGGTCCTTGCCACGTGTCAGAAGGCAGCTGGGTGTGAAAATAAACCTCACCCACTGACAGTCCATGGAAGGGAGCAAATGCAAACGTTGTGTTTGTCCTACAAACCTGAGCTAAGCAATGTCAGGAGAACAGAACCAACTGCTCTCAAAATAATCTGTTTATCTGTGTTCATAACTTTATGTGTGTCTCTTGAACTGCCCATGGCTCACTCTTCTTCCCCTTCCTCGAGGCAGCCTGGAGAAATCGGGATGCTCTCAGTGCTGTCAGTCCAGGTTTTGGCAGAACATCACATAAAAAGAAACAATTTCACAAATGAAGAACTTAATTTGAGGATTCCCTGCCTGTGTGAGGTTCTGCCCTGTTTGGGACGGGGAGGTGATGTTACCTGACTAAACCTTGCTTGGTGGGTAAGTGGTGAAGCTGCACATCCAGCAGCAAATCCCAGATGTATCAGAGAACTGCAGACAAAAAAAACCCTAAATACCTTGCAATTGGTTTTAGCAGCTGTGGTACAGACAAGGTGAGGGTGGGGAAAGGACTAAGTCTGACGAAATTATTATGATTTTATAAATGGCTTTCAAAATTCCAAAGGGCTTCTCAAGGATTGATTTTTCTGTCAAGACATTGGACAAGATTTAATAAGTCATTATATTCATGGGAACCCTACAGTCAAACAAACCCTCATAGATATGTATGCATGCATATATGAAATAAAAAGTAATTAAAAAAATATATATTTTTTTATCCTGTTGGTGGAAAACAATCTAGTTGAAGAAACCATTTAGGGCAGTATTTTTCTCCCATATGGCCTCCATCATGTGCCTGGAAAAGGATACCACAGGTATTTTGCAGACACGGCTTTGCATGCCAGGCATAATAATCTTCATAAAATCTGCACAAGATCAGATTAGTTTGAAGCCTTTTGGAAATGTAATCTTCCTCCAACCTAGCATGTGCTTGGGGTAATTAGCTCTAAGATCCCAAAGATGTTGGAAAGACTAATTAAATAAAACTCAGCAAAACATTACATATTTTAGCAATATATTTTTGTGTAGATATAGCTGAAATATATAGAAGGAAAAAAGGTATAAGCAGTCTGATAAAAACGCTAATCCAATTAAGCAATAAGTCTTACTTTATTGCGTTTACCTTACATTGTCAGCAGACCCGTTTTTGAGAAATTTGGGCAAGAAATAGCAGAGAATTTGTGAATTTCTTATTTTTCCCACAGAGTATTCCCAGGAATAATTCCTGGCCCATGAAATGTTTGCCTGTAGGGAGCACCCGGGCACTTGAAATTTAAGATGAGCTGCTTATTCTTGACCGAACATATCTGCTATATCAAACTGCTGTTTCAGTGTCCTCTAGCCAGGTTTGCAAAGCAAACTCCTGCCTTTACACAGGAGCCAACTGTTTTCTCCATGGGTGGGAAGTGGGAGTAGAAAATCAGGAAGCCAGAGGAGGGAAACCAGGAAAAACAGGGAGTAAACCCTGTTTGTGTTCAGGAGAATAGTCACTTTTTTTGCCTTGCTACTCAATTCTGTTCCACCATATTCCTCACAGAGGATTAGCTTTTCTAGCTGATGACAGTATTTTTTTAGAAAACTAATGTCTTCAGTGTATCCTCTCTGGAAGTCTTGCTTGGTCTAAATATCGATTGGGTTTTACTACCAGCCAAGGTCAGAAACCAAAGAGGTTCTTGCTGCAGCAAGCTGTATATTAATCTCAATATCATCTAAGTACCTAAACTGTTATTGGAATTTGATGATCAATTACATCTTTGAAAAGTACTTAGTATGACATTTGTTGGACTTCCATATTTCGTGTTATACAGTCACACCTGATGGTTCAATAACTGGAAAAATACTGGGAAAGGACCTCATCAGTTCTTTGTGCAGACAGTATCTGCTTTATAACTCACATTTCTTGCTTTTACCTGCATTAATAGGCATTACACACCATTAGAAGGTTTCCTTGCTGCTCCCTTGCATTACGGTAGAGAGCACACTGCTGTTACACATATTTAGGCAGACAAACACACAAAACCTTCTTCCAGAGGAATATTTCTTAATTCCTCACCCTGCAGCCTTTACGTTTGGAAATGCCACCATTAAATTCAACTGCAGTGACTCAGTCTGTTCCTCTGCCATTAAATGCTCTGCTCTATTCTGTGGGAACGTGAGGGGGTTATTTGCTCAGCCTGGCCACAGTGAGGAATGGTTGTCACAGGTTTTTTTTCTGTTCTAAGTTAAACAAGTGTTGTAGAAGCACAGTGATAGAATCATGGAATGATTTGGGTTTGGAGGGACTTTAAAGCTCCTCCAGTGCCACCCCCCTGCCATGGACAGGGACACCTTCCACTGTCCCAGGCTGCTCCAAGCCCCGTCCAACCTGGCCTTGGACACTTCCAGGGATGGAGCAGCCACAGCTTCTCTCTTCAAAGCCCATCCTCCAAAGCCTTTTAAATATTTACCAGTCCATTTCTTTCCTCACTTGTTTCCCAAGTTTCATTGAATTAAAATAAGTTGCAGAAAAATTTCCCAAGAATAATATCAACAGATGATACCCAAAAGTTATCACAGCATCAGGCCGAGGCTGTCACAAGTATTTATAAATATTTAGAGCAAAAGCTTGTGTCAGATCTGAAAACTACACCAGAGTGAAAGAACAGTTCTCAGCACACTCTTAACTTTTTTCTTTTCTCTGTCTATTCTTTATTAAATGGTGAGACAGGGAAAAAATCACAGAAGTCAGTAGATTGTAGATAGATTTAAAATTCATGGCTTGATTTGGCAGCCAACCACAAACATGGTTGTCACTTTCTGTGGGGTTTGGGGTTTTTTTATCATTTTAATTTTTTTGTTTGTTTGTTTGTTTGAGGGGTTTTTTGTGTATTTTTTGTTTTGTTTGCTTGAATCAGTCTGGTATTTCTCTGTTTTAATTCCTAAGAAAGAGCAGTAATGAGAGTAATGCAGAAGCTTTGCTTATTTTAAGCATCATTTGCCATGACATCATTAAAAAAAAAATCAGCATCACTACAACTGCAAGGACCTTCCAGTTTTCAAGCACATAAAACGTGATAAGTGAACTCCTCTCCTCTGAAATATGCGTTGCACCCTCTGAACGAGCTGGAAAGAAAGCAGCAAGGATGGGTTTATCAGGCATCAAATTCAGCCATCCAGATGTTGCCAAGATCTTTTTTGTTGCTGGCTGTAGGTAATTTTGAAATGGTTTGTAAATTTAATTGACCATGTATGAAGTGTGCACAGGCCATGCACAATCAGCAGCGTTGCCAGGATTAGCAGCTCTATTTCTTAGCTAAGCAGGTCTAATGTGCTTTATTGGAAGCAAAATGCACCCTGAGGCATTTTAAACACAGCAGTCAGGTAGGGTGAGACTCATCACAGTGAATATGCTTTGAGTAGGTCAGAAACTGAAGTGCTTTTGGGCTGTCAGTCACACCAGTTGAACTTTGGGGAGAAATCATCTTGCTGAGGTACCTGTTGTTGGTACCTCAGTACCTCGGGAGAGGGAAAAGGAGAATATTGGGATATTTGTTGTTGGTGGGCAGGTACTTATGTCAGGTAATGCTACAAATCAAGGCCTAGAACCTCCTGCCAGTGGCTTCTTTTTATACTTTGTGGGTGTTGTAATTTACGTGGCTCATTAAATGCTGTTATACAGCACTACAGTCGACACCTGACATTTAGAGGATCTCAAGTCTTATAATTAGATCACTTTAATCCACAGGTATTTATGTTAGATTCCTTAATTATAGTCAGGAATTAGAAAAGGAAGATAAAAAACTCTGGCATTTTAGATTTTTCTATTCCATTTTTCGTTCTGTTCACAGCGTGGAGAGGTGGCAAAAAAATTGGGAGCTATGCATTGCAAAGTCTAGATAAAACCCAAAATGGCAGTCAGAAATGAGGTCTGTTATTATTATATAATTTTTCTGGTTGGTGCAATGCAAATCTTTCCTCATCTTCTCTTGTGCTTGTTTTGCTTGCAATATTTGATCTTTTTTTTTTTTTTATATGTATTTACCACTTTTCTGTAAACTCCTATTCCAAAGATTTATGTCAGAGAGGCAATTTTCTTCCCAACAAGAGACTTATCCTTTTAGTCACAAAAGCAGGTCCCCAGAATATAGCTTATTGCAGCAGCACAGAAGAATAAGTCAAGAGTTATCACCAAGTATAGCCAATTCAAAAAAAAATAATTTTTTTTCGTCTTGAATTATTTTTCAGCTCCAAATCCAGTTTCTGAGTTACGGTTATGAGACTCCCAGCTCTAGGCTCAGTTCTAACTAAAAAATTTCAAGAAATCATAGAACTATTGTGTTGAAAACCCTTTCAGAAATTAAAGGAAAACATACAGCTGTTGAACTGATGCCTTGGAAATGCACCTTGTAGCCCTCATAAAACGGGTCTCACGTGAAATGCTAGCTCAAACTCACACAAATACTCAAATCGCTCTTTGTTTGTTGCTGACCTGTATCTTTTAAGCTTAACCCACACTTGCAAAAGCCCCAAGGAGTTGTATTTGGAGTCTGGTTGTTCACGTACCTTTCTACCCTAACTCAACAGAAACAATCTTCAAATAGGAGCGACTGCATCACTTTTTTTTTTTTTCAGTAAATACAGATTATTGTGCAATAGAAAATGATGACTTTATTTCACAGGGCTCTGATGATTGGCAGGTGGGTTTGTTGATCCCTCTGGCTCACTGGTGTGGAATGGTTTGGATGGCACTGGGACACAGCTGCAGAGCACTATATTTGATCTGGCATGGATTTTGCTAAGTGTTTTCTTAACCATGTAAACAGATTTACATAATCGCTGTAACATTTCATAATAAATAACTAGAATAGTTGTTAGGTAATTTCAAGGCACAATTATGACTCTGAATAGCCCCAGTGGCTGATGGAATTAGAAAAGGAAATTTGAATCCATCTTTAGAGAGGAAAGGTCCTGGCTCCTGGGTTCCAGTGGAAGGCAGGGAGATCCCAAAGGGATCCTGCTGGGCACTGTGCCCCTGAGCAGTGCCTGTGGCAGGTGTGGAGCACAGGGAGCTCTGCCAAGCCCCTGGAGAAGCTCAGGTAACTCTACCCCTGCCGTGGTGTGACGTGTAGCAGCAAGAACAGGAGTGCCGGCCTGCAGCTCCACTGCAATGCAACCTTGGAAAGGAAGGGCTTTTGGCAAAGGGAAGGTATCCATCCAAGCAGGATTTAGGATTTTAACTACAGAGCTAATGGGGAAGATTCCATAGGCATCACACATGTGAAAAAGACACTGAAAGTATTAACAAAAGTATCAGTTTGCAAGAAGAGCCACCTGTAGGCTGAGGGATGTCATCAGACACCAAGGCATTTAATTAAGTCCAAAAATTAAGCCTGGGTAACCCTTCTGTGGAAATTCTATAATGCTTTGCTCGTTGTTTTGAGCAGACAGCACAATCTTCGTTCTGCATTTGAAGTCTGTCTGGAAAATTCTTAGGGATTTCAACAGAAAACACCTTTTTGTGTGCCTGAGGCAGCACCTTGACATCGAGGGGCATTTAAGGTGAAGTTCATTCGTATCTAGAGACCCAGCAGGAGATCTCTGTGTCCTTTAAATCCAAATTAAGCCCTATTTTAAGCACTTTAACATGATCTGAGTGTTGCAAAGGCCTTGTCATGGTCTTTCCGTTTGAGAGTAAATTTCACACTCAGCGAAATTATCATTATTATTATTATTATTATTATTGTTCTTGTTGTCATTAGAGTCTACTTTAGAAAAGCTAAAGCAAGCAACCCATGCAGGTAATAATAAAGCAATGAGAAGTGAAAAGTCCTAAGAGTCTGAAGAATTACATGTGAATGTCTGTATAAACCCTCATTCTGCACTACCGCAGGATGCACCGGATGGCCCATGGGTCCTCCCCGACCCCACCACCAGCAGATTCCTGAAAGAACTTTTCTTTCATAAATCCCTGATGCACCAGACATCAGGCATTAACCAGGCATGCCTATCTCTGTTTTTTTCCTTTATCTAATACAGTATATTTATTAAATTTTCCCAGTCTCTTTCGAGTGCTTCCTGCGTCAGAAGTGCAGCATCCTGCAGATGAGGAGATGGCGTTGTAGCATTTTCCACACTTCACTCATAAAGTCATCTGCTTTTTTCTGCCTTGTTATATAAGTGTGCATCACCAAGGACATATTACCTCTTCTGAATTTTCTCCTGACTCAAAAATGCTCTGTTAACTTCCTTGTCAAACTCTTGTGAACCATTACTGCTTCTTTAAAAATGTGCATGTGTTTCTACCTTTTGCACTGATAAAATACTTCCAGAAACTCTGTGCTCCTCAGTTTTGAGAGTCTAAGGATTTATCTTCTGCCTTAGAAGATGTGCTCATGGATTCTTTGTATGTTGTCAGTGTGAATCCCAGATAAAGGGTATCCAAAACTAATGCTGCATTTAAGTTTAGGAGCAATCTTTATGAGTCATGAGCTTAGTATTAGATATTCCCTTTAACCACCCCTCAGTTTTGGTCTCTATCTGTACTCAAAACCAGGACTGATTCTCTCTCTCTTCCCCCCTTTTTTCCCCTCCTCTTCCATTTTTCTTAATAATCTGAAAGCTGTGTTTTGGAGACAACGACAGCTGATGTTCACAGTTGACCAAAAACTGGGCTACTTCTGTAAATAAGATAAAATCTTGTTTATTTGATAGGCACAGATTCTCATATGTGCGTGTATTCATTTCTTTGCTCTCTGAATAGCAAAAAGTTTCTGCAACCAGATAGGTCTTCATGGGCATAGGTTGAATTATACACAGGAATAATCCAGTAGCTTCTGAACAAAAATTTGGATTTTGTGGGAATGTGTCCATTGCTCCATCAAAGCAGCGGATGGTTGTTCTTCAGTGGAGACGGGAGACAACAGCAAAATTTAGATCTGTCTTAAATTTCACAGACACTGGGCAAAGCTCTGATATCTCTTTTTTTCAGATCTCACTGTTGACATTCTTGTTTAGACCTCGTATTTTAGTTTTCCCTGTGCCATGACAGGAAAAAGGGGAATGGCTTTAAACTGACAGAGGGCAGGTTTTGTTTGGATATTAGAAATTCTTCCCTGGGAGAGTGGTGAGGCCCTGGCACAGGGTGCCCAGAGAAGCTGTGGCTGCTCCATCCCTGGGAGTGTCCAAGGCCAGGATGGATGAGGCTTGGAGCCACCTGGGATGGTGGGACATGGGTCACAATGTGCAGTAGGGTTTGCTGCAAGCAGTGCTTTCCTTCCTTCTCTTACCCTCACCTCACTTTCAGTTCTCACTCTGTAAGAATTTAAAAAAAAGCAGTGCAACCTACATCAACAGGCCTAGAAATTCAAAAGCATTTTTAGCAATGGCAAAAAAAAAATGGAATAACTTCAGGTGATGCTTATGGTTCCTAAAAATGCAAGTATCAACTGGTAAGTTTTTTGAAAATTGAATATAAAATCATAGAAAAATGCTTTATTTGATTCTCTGTTTATGGGAAATTCATTTTATTTGACTTTTTTATTTGTAATATCAACTATATTGCAGAGCAGAGTTTCTAGGTGCTCCCTTATGGTACCATTCCTCTAAATTATTAATGCCGTACTGTTGATATATTGTCAGCCTTGTACATACATTCTATGAAAATGAGTTTTACAGTAGGCTGGGATTTATAACAAAGCTTGACATATGCAGCTAATTCACCTAGACAGTCTTGTCAGTTTTAGGTTCATAAATAATTGATACTCGGGGCTTGGAGTTCAGCTACTGTTAGTGCTCCAGCTGTTAAATTTCAGCAGCATAATGGATGAATATTTGTTTATAATTTCTGTACATGGACCTGATGTCAGATCCCCGGTCTCATTTACATAGGTAGATTGAGATGTTGGAAGTGTAATGAGCACATGAAGATGATGAATTGTTTTCCTCAGTGCTGGTGCGTTTCTGTAAATGTTTGATTAGTTTTGAATGGATTACTGTTAGATTATCTGGTTCAGGGGTTAAAGTGAGCAGCTCTTTGCTCCCAAAGCTTTCGTGATCCCTTGCTGACAGATTTTAAAATTCATACAGTGATATTAGTGCTGCAAAAGCGAGGGGTATTCTTTGCAACAGATGTTTAGTAATTAAACATACGGTTTCCCTGTTTGGAAGTTGCCTGGGAAATTTAAATCAGAATGATTTGTTTACTGTAGTTTGAGGGAATTACAGTTTCTAAAAAAATAATATACTTTTGCCCCTAAGTGCTGGAGTTTTCCCCCCTGCGACACTAATTAAAAATGAGCAAAACACACACATACCCTCACGATAATTCAGATGTTTAACGCCTTGGCCGACAGATGCAAAGCCATTAAAAACAGAGGTTCTTCTCATTTTCTCCTTCCATAAATTAATGAGCAATATTCAGAAAAGCATTTTCAATTGGGCATCCCAAGCAGAGATGCTGAAGCAAACCAGATTTCCAACCATACCTTCTTGCTGGAGCCCAGCTGGGAGAAGCCGTGGGATGTGGACACGTGTCTTACACACGATTCCCGATGACGTAAAGGGTGCGAGCGAGGAGGGGGAGTCCAGTAAGGAAATGACGTAGGAGAAACTCGGAATAAATTAAAATGAGATGTTACCTCACCCGTTGGGACTTGGCATGTGCCACACAGCTAAAGGAGTGGTGTGTCGAACCAGAAAATGTGGGGAGCAGACTGGGTTTGGCTTGCTGGGGGTTTCTATAAAGATGGGAGGAAGAGGAGAGGGTCATCACATTCCCACGTGCTTCTCCCAGCCCTGGTGACACAGAGAATGAGGTGGAAACTGAGCTGTTGGGGGGAAAAGCCTGCACCGCCTCCTCTGACCCTGCTCACTCAAACACAACCCTTTATATTCCTGCCTTTCTCTCACTCCCCCCACGCCACCCTCCGAGCAAGCGGCCCTTGGACAAGAAGGTCTCGGGGAGCAGCTCCTTAATGAAAAGATTTAGTGGCCACAGCTCCGCGGAGCCGAGTCCCTCGCCCACCACCTCACCGCGTTTTGTCAGCCCCGCGCACGGCTCCCCTGGCTTGTCTGGCAATCATGTTAGTGATTATATGGGTAATGAAACACGTGCTCTTTTTGTCTGTGGCTCTGATTAATCTGCTTTCTATTTAGCCGTGATTTATGGTGCTCAACTGTTGAGGTGAGCGCTGGCCCATCAGTTCCGTGGCCTATTACGGGCGCCGCGGCGGCAAAATGCCTGCGAGGCTTGAACTGTTTCTTGACAGCCAGGCTTCCCGCTACATTCCCTCCAATCTGTTTTGCTTCCTGGTGTGACCTTTCATACAGTAAAATACATTAGTTGAATAGCACAGTCTCATTAAAAGAGTGAATTAACCGAAGAGTCTTTTTAACTAAATGACAGCCAAAGGACTGAGTGCTAATAGCCACGGGCAGTTAGAAACTTAACTCATGAATCAGGCTGTTAATACTGCTAGCTGCCTGAAGCGCTAAGGGCACCACACTCTCTGCTTGCTCTCATAAGAAGAAAAGCTCATTACTTTCCTCCTGATGGGAGAGAAAGAGTGAGCGAGCAATAATAAAGCTTGAATTTTTCAATACTGTTAAAAATGGGGCTGACAGATTGCCGACAATAGGAGCAACGGGCTAGACACTGCAAAGAGAGCCACTGAATTAGCAATACCATATATCATACAATCTAATTAAATCAACCCCAAGAATGAAATTAGTTTTCTGTGAGTGAAATGGCCTTTGAAAGAGCGCTATTAAATGAACTGTAGAGCATTAATTAAATAATTCACAGTGAGGGATTTTGCATTTATACAAAAATTGTGCACTTAATTGTCCATGCTGTATTACAGATTTGGCCTTATGTTAACAGTGTGTCTAAAGCACACTTATTGGAGCGTATCAGGAACAGCTTAACATAAATGCAGCTTATAAAGTTTTAAGAATTACCAAAGAAACTGAAGAAAAGAGCTAACAATAGCAAAAAAATATACTCACAGAGTCAACCACTTTTTCACATTAATCCTGTGCACGTGTGACAACTTGTTACATTTTTTTTCCCCAGTGGAATGACATTAGGGCTTCTGAGTTTTAATTAAACAGAAACTGCAACTTCTCATGATTTAGCACAAAGAAGCACCTTTAAAGTGCCTCAAAATAGCATATGCATGAAAATAGCTGGGAAAAACAGATATTTTACTTTGGAAGAAGAAAAGACGAAGTCTTTGGTCCTCATGTTTTCAGTAAGACAAACAATAAAAAACCAAATAAGGGCCATGAAATCGATTTAGTTTTTTATTTTACGTCTCTGTCACACTATAACTTCAATTAAGAAATATGCCATTTTGAAACCAAAACATTTGATTTGGAAACTATGAAAATGAAACATTTTTTTAAAAATCTGCCACCTGGGGAGAGAGGGGTTGAAATTAAAAAACTTGATGGTGTTTTGTCCCTTCAAACCCTGATGTTTTCATACACATATTATGGCTTGAAAATGACATCATGCTCAATGTTATGCAATTTCCTACCAAAAAGAAGCCTTGGCTGTCAAATACACTTGACAATGTGTATCTGTATTAAATACACTATTATGAACGTTTATAGCTTTTCCTCTGCCCCCTTTTATTTTCATGCAAATTTGTAATGTAACTTTAAAATGTGAAAAAATCTACCCTTCCGTTTGGATACTTGCAAAAAAATTTAAGGATGTGTAGACTATTGGTATTTTAAGATGTTGGTCCTAATTCTTGTTCTTTTTCATCCTTACAAATATAAAAAATACAAAGAGAGAAGGCAGTGAGTGCTATAGATTCAAATTCTATAAAAAATACATATAACCAGGGTATACTTCTCCCCAACGCTTGCAAAACCAGGCTTACATTGCTCAGTAGTTCATTTACTTAAATTTATTTGTGTATTATTGTGTTTTCTTTTTTACTTTTGAATCTGATTTCTGAAAAGACCAAATGAAATCCTCCAATGCTCCAAATGGTGACCACTTCAAAAGCGTGTGGGTAAACGAAAATATTCTTCAGACATAATGAGATCCAATCAAATTAACTTCCTAAATTAAAACACAAGAAGCTGGGAGTGTTATCTACATATTCTCTGTCTTCTTACCAGCCTCGGATTTTATCAGTGGTTTCCTCAATCAGAAAAAACATTGTGTTTCAGTAGTCATTTACTAATAGCATAAATTTGAAGATGGCAAGGAAACTGTGAAAGTCAGTGAAGCCATGGAAGGCAGCATCTGCAGCTGGCCACTGATTTTAAACAGAAGATGGAGGTGACTGACTTGGATGACTAATAACATTTTACAGCACGTTCCTGTGTTTGGTTGCACTTTGAGACCAAATCCCTGTGAAGGATGAGGTGTAACAGGACCTGGAAGTTATTCATAGGGCACGTGAGTGCTCACAGTATGACACAGAGCTGTCAGAAGGAGATTTCCTAAGAGAAAGTGGAATTAAATGGACTGACAGCTTGCTGACCTTCAGTATTGTGTGGTCTCATGCAGGCAATGTGCTGGTGGAGATGGTTTGAGCACCTGTGTCCCCTGGTTGAAAACAGAAGTTCTGCCTCTGTCATGTCTGTGAGGTGAAAGAGAGAACCAGCCTGTGCCAGTTCCAAAGGATATTTACTCTGTAGGCCAGTCCTCGTGGTGACTATCCATGGACTGCTCAGCCAGGAGATCCAAAGAAGAGCAGCAGAGCTGGAGAAGGGTCTGGAGCACCAGGAGGAGCTGGGGGAGCTCAGCCTGGAGAAAAGGAGGCTCAGAGGGCTCACAGCTATCTCTTGCTTGAGCTATGTTAAGAAGTCATATCCTGAAATGTGGCAGCAGTAGTCACGGCAGGTATGAATTGGTGATGCCCAGTGAAGTCAAAGGTGCCTGAGCTGGTAGGGACGTGTCCTCTCACAGGTACAGAGGAGCTGCAGATATCCTACATTGTTTAACTGGGATTAATCTCAAATTTACACAAGGCTGCAATTTCTTGTGCTGCACCAGCTCATGTTGCGTAGTCTTTCACTGAAAATATTTTCTTAAATGACACTGAAAGGCTCCAGTGACAAATCATTGTAGTTTCATATTTCCATTTATTTTATTCTGAGATTCGGTATTGATATAAAACCACCGTGAACCTGTTAATGATATTTCATGTGCAGTAATGTCAAACTATTCAATCAGTCGCATCATTACCTTTCATATTAAGCATATTCAGTTTATTCAGTTGTAACAAAGCATTTCAAGCACTAAAGGTCTTCTTTCCCAAAAGCACTCATTTCAATTTCATTTCATATCATCTCTAAAAATGTGTCTTTTGTCTTGATTTTAGATGAAAGCCAAAGGAACAAATGCTTTATTACCTAGCTGAGAAAACCTGAAGATTTGTTCCTCAAAATAGGCAACTGAAAATATTTGGGCTGTTTCATTGTAAAGCTAACAGAAGGCTGAACTTTTCAGGTAGTTCCTACAGAAATTTCACAAAGCCTTGGAAGGGCTGGAGGCTTTTGTGAAATCGGTGGAAATGCCAATTAGATGTCTGGATCACCCTGCAGGCAAGGCAAGATGTGGTTTCCAGTTAGGAAATGACATTGCACTTGATCTTAGTGAAGGGACTGAGAAGCACAGAATTAACTTTATATATCCATATATACATGCCTAGCAAGCTGCTGGAACTTACTGGGGATTGTGGAACTTAGAGAAGGTTCTTTTGGCACAAAAAAGGAACAAAAACATTTCTTTGTGAAAGTGTGTTTTTGCAGTGGCTTTACAGGTTTGGGTATAAAGTAAGGAAACAGTAATATTTGGATTTTTGAACTTTAGTTATGAGTATTATAAAAAACTACATGACTACAGTTATAAGGACTGGTAAAGGCAAAATCCACTAACACACCTGTAAGACACTGGAAATTGAAACAAAAGTAAGGCACACTGAGCAGCAAGAAAGTTCTGAACAAAGAAATTTGATTAATCCTCAGACAGGTGTCTGACTTTCTCTGGTTCCTCTAAATTTAGGTCTACTGGCCTGTGCCTCCTGCCTCAGGGAAGCAGGGACAGAATTGGCATTGCACACCTTTATTGCTGCTTCTGCTTAATATCAACATCCAAGACAGTCATCACTCAAACCAAAATGAAGTTCCAAAAGATTTTGGTACAACTGAAAAAGCCAGAGTTTTATGGCTCTGTCCCTCATCTACTGCATTATCTATAAACTATTCCTTGTTGGAAATGAACTTCTAGTCAGCATGGCAGAGGACCAGTGTGTTATATATCAATATATAATGTAAGAACGTGTCATTCAATATGCTGCAAAACTTGCTATTAAGAATTAATCATTCTCCTCCTTGAGCAGTCTCTTCAATGCACTCCAAAAAGTTGCCATTTCTGAACATATTCCCAGTCAGGAAAGTCATCTGCTCTTGTAGGGTGTGGGTCAGAAAGAAAACTAATTATGGGATTTTAATACAGAGTTTAGCAACAGCAGAGTTTAGAAGAAGCTTTTTCCTCTTACTCCCTTAGAAGACTCTGATCAGTGGTCCATTTTGCCTGGAATTCAGATGGCAGCAGTAGGAGGTGCTCCTCAAGGCAGAGTGTGGAGGCTGGGATAGTTTCTGCAGCCCAAGGCTCTCCTATTTCCCTGTTTTATACCCACTGGCTTAGGGACAACAAAAGATAAGCCACAGGCAACTTTTCTCAGTGTTTATTCACGAGGCTGTTGTCCACCAACATTTGCCTACTGTTTTCCTGATCCTGCTGCTGCTCTCCTTCTTCACAGTTTCCTGAAGGGAGGAATGCCAGAAGGTCACTACCAGCTGCAGGCCACCACCTTGGATTAAATTTAAGTAGATCAACCAGTTTAAAGATGTGCAGATGTCCATGGCTATCCTCAGGAGCTTGTGTCCTGTTTAAGGGATTTAGTGACACAGGTCTGTGAAAAAAAAGCAGAGAAAATGTGTCCTGCATGCTCTCAGGAAGAGGCAGGATGTTTGAAGCTGAAATATGGGAACGGACGTGCATCTGGGCCATCTGCCAATCACCATACCCAGGAAAGAGCTCATTTGGAGAGCATCTGAACCACATGGAACAGACAATGTCCTGTGGCAATCATGAAGTAGCCAAATGTCTCCTTAGGTTCCCTGGGAGAGATGAAGATAAAAATCAGTACATGTATGATGAGACTGTTTAGAAAATTTTATCTTAAAGGTACTTGTGCTCCTTGACTGGATGCATTTTATGTAAAAACCCACTAATCTTAGGACATCTCCTTCTCAGGCGTTGCAGGTGATTCCTTCTCAGACAATAACCTCGTATGAATAAATGACTTGACAAAGGCCCCTCTGCCTATCGAGTTTTCCCAACCAATAATTTTTATCACTTTCCATCAATGTTTGGGTTCTTTGAGGAATTCAGCCTATAACAAATGCGTTGTAGATGCTCTAACAAGAAAAGAACAGATGCAAGTTTAGTGAATATTGAGTTTTAAACTCGTCTCGCAGTGATTTGTGGCCGTGTCACCGCAAATATTTTTCAATGTCATTGCCTAAGCCCTGGCTGTCACTAACATGGTCAGCTGGGGAATAGAAGGCCTAACACTATGATCTCGGTATTAATGGGAGCTGTTGAGAGTGGCAAAGGTGATAAAGTATTGTTTAGTTATTGGTGCCGTACTTTTGCTGCAGGACATTATTATAAAACGTTGTGGTTTTTGTCAGATTTCAATCACCTCTCCAATAACATATTTAGAAACTTACTACAAAAAATATATTTGAGGGGTTTTTTTTCTGTCTTTTTTATTGGGTTTTTCTGATTTTAAACTGTGACTGGAGCTAAGTAAACTTAGTATCTTAAAGAAAAAAGGATTTCAGACTGTCTCTGGAGTTCAGTTTATTTTCAGTTTGGCCATACTTACTTTTATGCAAATGATTTAGGCTGAATGCTTAACTCAAACTGGAAAAATAAAATTAATCCCTGTGATCCGGGATGGATTGGCAGCTACTAAAGGGAATATAGTTCGGCTCCTATTCCAGACCTCTGGATATCCGGTAGGCTATCCTTCCTCCTGCTGTGCATGTATATTTTATACTAATGTTAATGGGAGCTATGTGTGGATATTCAGGAGAGAGAGCACACCCCATTTGGTAGGTAAATTTATGTGTCGCTCTTTTTCATTATTCCCCAGACCAGTACAAGGAGAAATAGAGATATAAGATTTATAAAGCTTCCACAATATCCTGTTTTGCCAAATTGTATTCCAGCAAGGGCATGACAGGATTGCTTGCCTCACCCTTGACACCAGAGGAACACAAATTAATGACTCATTGTCACTGTCATTAAGAGTAGCCGTGCATGTTTTTAAGCTGTAATTTAAAACACCTGAAATCCGAGCTCTTATTGATGGCCAAGATTGCTCCATTTTAAACCTTTTGATGAATACATTCACTGTTACTTTAAATGAGGCGCAGTCCCTCTTTATAAGAAAAGGATATAAAATTAGATTATGAGCGTTTATATAGCTTTTAAATATCAAGCTGTCAGGGCTTGTGCAGGTAGAAATATTATAATCGAAGAATGGTGAAGAAAGAGTTTATATTAGTGGGAGGATTTTTGAGTAAATTCATACCAAGTAGAATATAATGGAGACAGGTTTTTTGCCAGTGCTTTGGCTCTGCTGACCTCCATTTGCAGCAGAGATTAGCCTGATAAAGCCGACACAACCTCAATAAAACACTAACAATGGAAAGAAGTAAATAGAAATCATATTAAGCAGCAGCAATATTGCATGAATTGAAACAAAAATTTAGGTATAATAGCCTTGGTGGGTTTTAATATTGTTCCCAATCGCATCACAATATGAATCATATCATAGTGATTCTAAATAACATTTATCATCTTTAAATCTTCTCTCCTAGAAGACGACTCACATTATTTGAGAGGGTTTTTTTGAAGAGTTCATACATAATTAAATGCACTGGAAGCAAAGGGTAAAAAATGCCTTGAGAAACAGCAACTTTTTGTTATATGTTCAATTAAATGCAACAATTACATATTTATTGTTATTTTGCTACCTTGCAGAAGTTAAATGAATAGAATAATAGAAGAGTATTGCAGGACAGAACTCAAATAAATCCAGGTGGGAAATTTTATTCAGTTTTCAATTACTGTGGCATTGCTAAATTCTGAGCACAATCTGTAGAGCATGACAAAACGAAAAGAAGATTGGTCAAAAATGCATTTATAGGGGATTAGAGGCTAAATATAACAGAAAGATGGTTCAATTCATTTTGTCAGAAAATTATCTGTCCAAGAGACTATATCTTCATTTACAAAGAATTTTTTGCGGTTTTTTACTGGAAGAGTGATAAAGTTCTGGAATCGTCTGCCTGGGGAGGTGGTGGAGTCACCATCCCTAGATGTGTTCAAAAAAAGATTGGATGTGGCACTCAGTGCCATGGTTCAGTTG
>VZTD01000115.1:1349173-1381673 GCA_013397725.1 Rhagologus leucostigma | reverse complement strand
CACGCTTTATTGCCTTTTTCATCTTATCAGCACTTGCCATTATTAACCTGAGGATTTCTGTCTGAGTGGGCTATAGAGGCAGGGGATATCAGGGGGAAGCAGTGGCAGGAGGAGGGCAGCTAAGGTGTGGAAGAGATAAGAGGATGTGTTCTTCCCTTTCACCCACACACATTACAGGTGCTCGTATAAATATCCCGATAAAAGTCACACAGAGCAGAAAGTCCTCTTGGAGAAAAACAGCAAACGGTGGGATCTGCACCACCAGTGGCACTGGCTGTGACCTGAGAGCGAAGGAAACAGCACAGTCTGATGTTATCTGTCCACTCGCCTTTGCCTTGCACTGTGAGGAGGGACTGTGCCATGGAAAATAAGTCTGGAACACTGCAAGGAGCTTTTAGTGCATAGTGGAAAAATACAGCCTGCTCAGTTTAAGGAAAAAAAAAGGAAAAAGTACCCGTCAGTGGATTTCAACACCCAGTGCAGCTGGTTTGGGTGGAATTGCATGCCAGATGTCTTTCTTTCATTCAAAGGTTGTAAGTTTTCCAGAATAAGATAAATATGTGCGTTCTCCCTGCATTTTATGGAAATCTTCCTGCTTTATTTTTTTTTCAAGAAAAAATATAACTCCTAAATTGGAGCTTGGAATTATTCCCCTTGATCTATGAACTTGGCAGTAGAGGCAGAGCTGTTGTTCTTGCCCATGACAAGGATTTTCTTCATTGCTCTCAAAAAATTTCTGAAACTTTTTTATTTAATTAGCTGGTTAATGAGAGGAAACATCCAGCAAAGACAATTTTTATTGCCATATTACAGAATACTGTCAGATTACAGAATGCTGTAAAAGTAGGGCTTTCTCAGTGGGAGCAAGTTTAGATAAAACAGCAGAAACCACACAGGACATCAGACTCAGTCTCTTCACTGGCTTCCCCTTATTGATAATACAGATTTTATGGGGCAGAGCTGCTGGGTGGGACCCAGGTGGGGCCATATCCTGTGACAGGAGACCACCAGGACATGAATGTACCTCTTATAGATTGGATAATTTTCCTTCTCTACCTCCTTCATTGCCGCTTCACCCACTGAAAGCAGACCCTGAGCAGCCTCTTCCAGCACTGTCCTCTGGTGCTGGAAGGACACCTGGACAGGGGTGTCAGAGGGCTGCAGCATCCAGGGGTGTCCAGCCAAAGCCACCTGTGAGTGCCTGAACTCCCAGCTCTGAGGTCTGTACCTAAATAAAAGCTTTGAGATACCACCACCAGCATAACCTTGGAGGTCAAACAAGATGTGAATCTGATTTAGGGAGGATTCATACGAAGCAAAGAATCCCAGAGATTTATATTTGAGACTGGTCACCATCACAGCCTCGGTGCCAGTGAGACAGGGCATAGAGAACATCATGGTCAAGCAGGACAAGTGACTTTTTGGTAAATGTTGTGGGTGCAGAGATGGGGACTTACACTGAGCATTGGCTCTCAGTAATTCCAAAAGCTGGATGCTTTTAAAATATGCTGCTGTGCTCATAATCTCTTGCCAGTGTTTCACATTAACCTTTGGAATATTTGAATTTAACTCTGTAAGTAAGCTAGATAGCTTTCTAAAATGGTAGACAATATAACAAAAAAGGTGCAGACATGGATGAAGATATGTGAGCAAAGCAGTTATTAAAAGTAGAATGATTGATGCTATTCTATTCTGAGGTATCCTACATGTCGAGATCTAAGTGGCTGTTCTCTTTAATATGCATATGCAGCTGCTAATTGTGGGGGCAATTAGTAGGTAAGCTAACCCAAACTACACAAATAAACACAGGACAACAGGAAAGAAAAGGCTGCTCTTTGATACTCCGCAGTGTGCTGGAAGATGCCGTGGGCTCCAACATCAAAATTTGTTTATAAAATCAAGGAGTTAAACTTCCTTGTCCTAGACTCACATGCAAAACAGGAATATAAGGATGTTTAGCAATGAACTCATTTGTGGCAGCACGTCAGAGACCACAAACCTTCTGAAGGGATCAAAAAGCTCCACTAAAAATATCTGCCGAGAAATCGACTCAGGTTTCACACTTCTGAGTTAATTTGTGCCCTCTACATGTGTTTGTGGTTCTGGATGTCCATTGAAAAGTTAAAGACTTTCTGCTCAGTAAGTGGTTCGCTGGGAAGATCATTGCATCACATCAAATTCCAACTTACCTGCATGTCTTTAAACCAATTTGGCCACGGCAGTGGAAGCAGAACTGGAAGCTACGGGGGCACGCCCCCGTGCTTCATGAACATAACTCCCATCAGTGTTAATAGAAGGCATGCACTGGCATGGGGAGGAGAATCCATCACAGAGAGCTGGTGATCATCTCAGACTCGCACAGCAGCACATTGAAATTTCCCTCATGCAGAATACGAACTTGCTTTCCTCCTAATTCCCTGATGCATATCCCTGCCAGCCCAGGAACTCACACCCACGGACCAGGAATGATGCGTGGGAACAGCAACTGGCAGAACTTACAGTGATGAGAAGCAGAAATCTCAGTGATTTGGAGGTGGACCTTATCTGTGAGGAAGCTGGAGGTCAGCTCCTTATTTACACAAGAGAAAGTGAAAAGAGAAATTGCCACCTGACAGAAAAGACAAAATAGAGAGAACGAGGCATAAAAGTTTTCTAGTTTACTTATTAGCACTATATGTAATTGGATGGAAGTAGCAGCTTTCAAAAATTTGTCTTACTGTAATGACTATAATTTTTTAGAGATCGAAAATGAATCTGACTAGAAAATACCATTAAACTACCAACTTGCTTAAAATTTAAAGGGTAATTCACATATAATGCTTTTATTTAATAGCCCAATTTACAAAACGTCTAAAATTAATGCAGATCTTTTCAGGACAAAATCAGCTGTAACTGCACCAACTAATTTTTGCTCATTTGAACTGAATTATTAATAAGAGAGAAATATACCATATGTTCCCAAAAGAGCTGGATACATTTATTTCAAATAAAATTGCTGTGTTTGGTGGAATATAAGAGGTTTAAATGCTTTCAGAGAAATGGGTTACTTATATACTGATTTAATAGAGTATAAATCAGACTGCATAATTAGGGACGCAGCTGTTTCCTAACCTAAAGCTGCCAGCTTTTGTTGGTTAAGTTCCTTTATCACCTGCATGGCTTTAATCAGCAATAATTTGTTCTTTTTGTGGAGCAATACAAGTTAATCAATAATTCTGCTGTTTGTACTATACTGGAAAAGGGCTTTTATGGCAGGTTTAGCTTAAACTGGGTATACGTTCTCCATGACTTATCCACTTGATTTATTTAATTTTATGGTGATCCTGATACTTATTAAAAAGGAAAGTATTTTTGGTAGCTCAGCCTCTGCCTACATGGGGTACAGAGATATATTGGGTTAACTTTTTAATCCACCTTCTTAAGTTTGAACTACATCCACATTTGGGCATAAACTCAAATCCTGACTCTGTAAATAAAACTCCATGAAAACTTCTCCGCTTGGAGCATACTTAGAGATTTCCATTCTGTCCGCTCCCAGAAACAAACAAAAAAATGGGATAGTGAGTATTTCTCTTCTATTCAATTCATTTTAAAGAGTTCCTCGGCCAGATATCAAAGCAAGAAGGCTGTGCATATTTCATCTACAACTGGAATTTACTCTTAACCAACACATCTGGTGACAACGCCATGGTGTAGAGCCATGGCTTTTCTCCCAGAAGGTCAACAAGGGAAAGATTTTTATAAGCTGAGTATATTTGCATCTGGTTTTCACTCATTTTGTGATCTAATGTGAATTTAAGTGAGCAAAACTATTCAAACCAATCTATACATAATCTTCAGATGGGTCATCTGGCTGGATATACTTTTAAAAACCCACATCCATGATACAAAAAGATGGGAGACTTTCAAGTCCTTTGACATCCAGATGAGCCAAACTCCCAGAGGAGAGTGATGCAGCTCAGATGAGCACGAAAAAAGCAAAGTTTCATTTGTAAAAGTTTTGTTTTTCCTACAGAGCTGTTCACACCTCGTATTTTTCCTCTTCCCAAGGAAGTTTTAAACCCTACTTCAAATACCATCAAGCTCCTCTTGGCTTTAGAATATGGGATCGGGGGGGAGACTACAGAAGATTTGCTTTGAGTTGAGATTTATATAATACATAAAATATTTTTGTCATATATTCACACAAATCCTAACTTCTAAAAATATGTAGACTCATATATATGTATATTCTTAGATGTTTAAACGTTGGAGCGTGTTAATTTTAAAAGTCTTGAAGAACAAATGGCAGAATGTGATATTTCTAAACGAAATTCTTAAATTGCTACTTGTTGAATATTATAAAAAAGCAGCATGTGATAGAAATTTACACAAATGATATCTGAGTTTCGTTGTTTACATCCCAGTTATCTCTAACTAATGCAAGCCTATAAATTCACCTCTGCACAAGGGGATTAATTTTCCAAAGGCTGCTGTAACACCATGGAGGCTCCAGCAGCACTACCTTCAGGTAAGAGGATATTCCTTGACTGCAAATGTAATTGCATTTTTATTTAGGGGTGGAGGAAGGAGACGGAAAGGGCTGTGAGTAATTCCTGATGCCAGGTTTATATTTTAAATAGTTATATTTGAAGTGCATCTGCTCCTTCCAGCCTTTCTCCTTGTCTTCCACAGGGTTACACACAGATAATCACATTCATTCCTTTTAGAGCCAGAATATTCTTTTAAAACCCCAAAGAGACAATATGCAACTTAAAGTAGAAAATTGGCTTCACTCACAAATTATGCATTAAAGAGACTTGGTATCTCACTATATGTCTTGCTCAGAGGGAACTTCCACGTTCGCAGATTCCAGCTGTGCAAGACATAAAAATTTTATGCCGTAACTTTTACAGACTAGGAAGGACTTTCTCCACAGGTTCAGTCGTTTGAGGGAACTGCCACGAAAGAGCAAGCTCTGTCTAACACCTTCTAATTAGCTCTTGGTCTCTGGTGACAAGCATAATGCCACCAACCAGGACAATCTGAAACTTCTCACCAGCTAATCGAAAAATGAATGAATTTTTCTTCTTCTGATGCCTTGAGGTGGCCACCTAAAAACAGAAGCTAGACAAGAATAAGAGAATGAAAGTAGGTATTTATTTGAAGGGCCTTCAAGGTACGCCCTGGGCAGTCAAAAGGCTACACCCAAGATGGACCTTGGGTCATGGGTTCTTCACACTTTCATTGGTTTGGTCTGCTTGCATATCAGGGTTAATTCTCCAATTATAACCTCAGTTAATGACGTAATTACCCCAAGTTTTCCCCTCCTCTCAGGGTTTTAGTTTACACATTTCAGGGCCTGGTGTCCTTGAAGAGCAAAGCTGGAGAGGTTTGTTATGTCTAACACGCACGAGGAACAGCAGCCAACAGGCCACACGAAACTTCAGAGTTACACACTAGGCAGTACAAGATTTGAAAAATATTAATATGAAAAAATAATGAAAAATAAGTTAAAACTTAAGGCATCATCTCCCCCCTTTAGAGGCTTGACAAAGCCTCTACCTTGTTGAGACTCTGTTCTAAATATTCTAAACATCTACTCTAACAGCAGTATACATCTAAGGCATCACTTCCGCTCAGGGCAAAAGTTAAATACATGAATTCCAACCACTGTAGAAGTAAAGAAAACAAGTTTTACAGTGCTTTTCTTTCCTCCTTTGACAGCTCATGTTACTACACTCTGAAAATTTCCTTAACTTGTTTAGATCCAGTGCGTGTGGTTTCCTAGAAAAAAACTGCCTCCCCTGGCTTGACGCCAATATAGAAACCGTAGAAATGTGCCCAAACTCATTCTCCATGTGCTCCATAATACAGGTGTGGCCACACAAACAGGAGCCATCCTGTTTATTGAGCTGTGTATTGTCCATGGACATCAGCAGATGCCCCAGAAGCACCACTCTACAATCAAACCCACATCTGAATTCCTCTAGAAATAAATATGGTTGAGGTTTTGGTCAGCAGAGAGAGTCCTCAGCTCTCCCATGCCTGAAATACATGAATTTTAGTTAATTTACCTGTTAAGCTGTTCCTTCTCCCTGAATGTTCTTGCAGCCTTATTTCAGAGTATTTTATTCAGATTTATGAGTAGGATTTCCTAGAACGTCTTGAGTTGGAAGAGACCTTAAAGATCAACTCCTTCCAACCTGTCAGGAGTAGGAGGCCAAGCCCACTTCAGCAGCCTCGTGCAATACTCACATTTTTCACCATTAAAAGTAAAAAAACCACCCCAAAATGCCTTTGTAAGTTTGGATGCCCAGAGATACTCCCGTCTGCTAACTGGGGACTTCCCTCTGCCAGGACTCAGGGAAGAGATGATCTCCATAACTTGCTGATTTTATCTATAATTAATTTTAATTTTTTCCCTTGCTCTTCCAAGTAGCACCGTTAACGGTAATGGAAAAGTTATTTGGGAACATTTGGTTTATAATGTTTATCACATTGCTACACAATATATGTTATAGGTTTAAATCAATATGTGCAAGTAGAGAACCAGCAATTAAACAACTGCTGCTTTCTATGCGCAAAAAATGTGATTTTTCTCCTTTGTATCTAACATCAACTGCAAATATATGTGTAGCTGTGGAGGCATGGCCCTTAATTCTTAATTTTGAAATGCTGAAAAAAATTGAGAAGGGCTTGTAAACAAGATATATTTGGCAATTCCTCCAGTGTACTTTGATCTATGTAATAAAGGTCAGCGCTTAGTGCTTCATTCTACATTCTCCCAAATATCTAATTGCCTAATTATTGCATTATTTCACAGCCAATTGGCTGAAAGGGTTTGTATGGGAGTGTGGCAGAATAAGAGAGCTGTCACTCTTTGGTTATGGTCCTATAGTTCTAATTCAAGAATTAAATATCTGTCTTTTCTAAAAGTCATTACATGATTTATTGGAAAATTGGTAGAAACAGCCCTGGGGGGGTTGTGCTCAAAATCTGGTTTAGAAGAGTGGCTGCTAGCTATGACTTTTGATTTTCTTGTCTCAAAATGAATAGCACTGCCTGTTTCTATGCAAATTAAATGTTTGAATGTGTTTTTTAAAGATAGATTGTAATTGTTAATTTAATTGTATTTCTTATGCAGTGAGGTGATTTGTGTTTTGATCTTTATTTCTAGAGGAAACCCCTTTTGCTACCGATTACCCAGAAGTGCAGGACTGCTTTTTTTCTGTTGTTTGATAGCTCTAAAATGTCCTGCAGAAATTGTAGGTCAAGAATTACAGCCATGGTAAATCACGCCTCATGAATGAGAAGTCATCTGTGATTTCTCTGGGGTTTTTTTGGTCTGTCTTTAAAATGAGGGTAATATTCAGAAGAAAATAAAGGCTTCTTTAACATATATTGGCATAAATATGAACCACTCCAATATATGCACATTTGTGACATTCAAGCTCCGTTGACATCTAGAATTTAGGCTGCATCAGACAGAGTGTGTGTTCTATAAATAAGCCTCCATAAAAAATTTTTTAGCTAGAGCAATTCCCAGTAATTATATTTTAAAATGTAATTAAATTTCCTTCCTGAATATAAAAATGATCACTTCCCACCATGAACCCAGAGGTGCCTCCATCCTCTCTCCCCTTGCTTGTTGAGAAGCTGCTTGGGAACTTTGTTACTTTATGCAGCTGTCAATGATTTCATGGCCCAAACATCACTTCTTCTTTTAGAGATTCCCCTCTTTTTCTGCACTTTAGGACCAAAACAGGAATAGGTGGTTCACAACTCCTCTGAGCAGTGGAGCTGGGGGCACCCAGGGGACCAGGACAAGAGATGGGTGGTTGGCTCCTTCTCTGGGGGCTCAATAGACCCCAGCACCTTTGGTGTGGGACAGCAACTTTATCACCAGAATTTCTTCTCCCTGCCTCTCTGCTGACCCATCTACCTCCGTTTCTGAAGTAACTGATCCACTTTTCTGGTGCCAAGGAACACAAAATGATTCCCCTTTGCTGCCATCCCCAGAAGAGCTGCAGGAGGTAGACAGGGACTGGCTTCTTTGTGTCTTTATTCACCTCCTTCCTTTCAGGAACTGCCTCCCATTTCGTGCTTCCCAAGCTGGAGGCTCATAAAAAATCAATAACTGCTCCTGGCTTTTCTCCCTCCTTTCCTCCAAAGTGTGTGTCAAAACCAATCATGATCATGGCTAGAGAGAAAAAGTCACAAAACCACAGGTCTAAAAGCAGACAAGGGGTTAACTTTCCTATTTATGCATCTGATAATTTATAAGAATTATTTGCATTTATTGTCAGCCACTGGACTCACGTAATAGCCCTAAAGCTGCAAAGGGCAAATAAGAGGCACATCAGATGCAGCTGGAAGAACACAATAGATTGAACATCTCCAAAGAACTCCCATTAGAGTCCAGTGGGTCAATAATCCACAAACCAAGAAGGATTTACATGATAGACCATCACAGCTGCTTTGGAGCCATTTTATCACAGCAGGATCTGGCTTTAAAGCTATGGTGATAGGCAGGTTTTTCTGCCTGTGAAGATGTCATTCTAAGTTACAACACAACAAATAAATGGTGCAAAATCAGTAACAGGATCTTAACAGGATCATGATAGGTTATTTACTTGATTTCACAAAATAATTCTGAGATCCATTATATTTCTTGCAATGAAACTGAAAACTTAGAACAATGGGCTTAGAACAATAGTCTGCGTACACTGAGCTATGAATAAGATGCACCTTTATTGAGAATAACAGAGATAAAAATATATTTTCTACATTATTTTGACATGGCATGCTCAGTAAGGACCTAGGGAAATACTGTGACCTATTTCCAGGTGTAGGCAAACTGAATTGAATCTGTGACAGGAGGATGTAGAGGAGGTGCTACTGTACCTGCTCCTTCAATCTCTTTGCTCAAGGTACCCAGAAATTAATTTCAGCTTGGTTAAATTCAGAGCAGCCTCAAAACTCCTCTAATTTATGACCACGAGGACTTCCTCTGTATCAGTTTCAGTCTTTTCTCTGACAGAGAGCTGCACTTTTGCAGAGAGGAACTTGCATCGATGAAAGTAACTGGGGGAAAAATGAGGGAAACTCCCAATTTTAATGACCTTTTCTTTTGTGCCAGGACGGTGGTATTAAATGGACTTGGAAAACACCAGGCTCTATCTCCTTTCCCCCCAAAAAGTTCATAGAGTAAAAAAGCTCTACAAACATAACACATAACAAGAAGATCGTTGCAGCTACATGGTTAATCTGCAAAAGACTTAAACATTAAAAATTAATCTCAAGGCTTTATTATTCCTTTGTAACTGAGCACTGCAACAATCTTTGTGTGGTGGAGGGCTCTGCGGGGCTCATATGTGCTCTTATGCCTCGGCAGAATGCCATGAATTAAGGATGGAGAGTAAACCTCGCCTTTGAATTTCCTGGCTTTTGTTAGTTTGTGTCATAAACTCAACATTATTCAAATCTCGGGTTTTGTGTTTAATATTATTAAATGCCTCCTCATCAATGCCAAGTCTGTAATTGGTCACAGTGAATAGGTGATTAGACAGATAAAGTGCAATTGTGACTGCAAAAACTATCACCAGGTTTGCTGAGGACAATAATTATGTAGCTTATAATGTTTGAAAATATTGCCTAAATCTCCTTCCCACATGTTGCTTGTGATGGAAAACAATTAGACAAAGGATTCTTTTTCTAAGCTGCCTCTGATTCAGATTTGCCTGATGAATGGTCTTTATACTGAACCCAAAGCATTTGTTCCAAGTAAATTATATGTCATTGCAAATGCAAAAGGTCTGCTTCACAATGTTTATTGGGATAAATTAAATCTTCTAAAGATGGTAAACAGAAGGCCTCAATAATGATTCACTTCTGTATAGTTTAAACTGAAAAGGATGTTGCAGTTAGAAGGATGGAGATGAGGCAAACAACACTCCCTGCTTTGTGTTAACAACATAAGAGGTACAATAGGGAAATTTAATTTGATACTGATCTACATGAGGCATAACACAGCAACACAGTTTCAAATGCTACTTTTCTAATGGCAGCCTTTGAATTGCAAATTTCCACCAAAACCACCTGATTCATTACTTGAATGTATTCCCAACCCAGTCAAGGAGTTTTTTTCCCTGCTTCCATAGGGGCAGGAGCAGGCTCTCCTTCCTTAACATCTCAGGGGGTGGGTATAAAACCCGAGGGATGCTTTACTTGTGAGAGCCTGGAGCCTGCAAGGTGACAGGCACACAGGCAGCCTGTCTAGTGCTCAGCAAAAGAGACGCTTCTGGCTTTGCTGCAGCAGCCAAATTTCTCCTCGCAGTGAAAGGTCAAATCCTAGAATAGTCCGCAGCCCTTTCGGAAGCGCTTGCCTTGTGCTCGGAAAGGACACTTCTCGAAGTTGGCAGCGGTTTGAAAACGTTTTGTCGCTTCTGTGGGCCCTCCAAAAAGCCACTAAAAGAAATGGCAATCTTTCCTTTAAAGCTCTCAGGCTCCCAGTGGAAAAGTGCTGTGAGGATGGCAGAGCCCTTGGGAGCAGAGGAGCCTTTGGCAGGCGGCTGCATACACCGCGGGCCCATAAGCACAGGGAAAAGCTCCAGTGCTTTCTCACTTGGTGTGAGAGGGCTGGGATTCAGCCACTTCACCTGTGAAAGGACACAATGGGCTGTCTGTGAAGCGATATTCTCCTTGAGCCTAAAGGGAATATACGGGAACTTTAACAGGTGTCAGTTAATTAGTTTACAATCCAGCTTAAAATTGGATCTTAAACAATTTCTGTACACGCTGTCAGGTCTTTCTAGTCCCTCTATTAGCTCATTCTTGCAACCGTTGTGTGTCTAAATTTCCAGCTCACTGGAATCTTGTTCACGGGTGATTAAAAACTGTCCTACAGACTATTAAAGTGCCCCACAGAATATTACTAGCTGATACTCAATCACTTTGTTGTCTCTATTTTTAGAATATTTGTTTCTTTTAAACCAAGTTCTGCATTTCAAGCATTTGGACTGCTTGCAACATCCCTTGAGAGCTTTTCACCACCTACTCACTGTTCATTAGTATTCACAGTTGCAAGAACACCTTTAACTCACATTCATGCACACACTCCCAGGCAAAAGCTCTATTAGTGGGACTTCGTACCTGATCTTGAACACATTGGTAATTAAGCATCCATAAATGTTGAAAAATAAATAAACGTTTGCATGTTACTTGGATGTGGCATCCAGTTTCCTCTTTGCTTTGAGGACGCACTCCCCATCCTCCATACACCCCAAACGTTCTGCCCTGAGAGGACTGGCAGGAAGTCAGAAGGGGAGTTTGTACTTTCCCAGCTGTTCAACAGGGACAGGGCAGATGGGATGTGCAGCAGAGCAGGTACAGAGAGCTGTGGTCACAGAAAACATCAGCAGGAACAGGACAGAGAAGGAGCTTCAGTACTTAAGGGAATGCCAGTAAAATGCAGATAAGCACATATTGCATCCTCACCTCTGAGGAAGGCACGGACAATATAGACAAGATGTGGGCACTCTCCTTTAGTGCTTCCAATAGTTTGCAAATAAAAAATACCTTTGTGAACTCCAGGTTTTCTCCTGCTTAGCAGATGGCCAAAGGAAGCAATTACACTGTGTACCAAACAAGCAGAATTTTCTTCACAAAACAATTCACTAAAATCCTTTATACGAGAACAAGCTTTCATTAATGACCTCTTTGAATTTTACTGGTGAGCCCAGCAATAATACACGGGTATTGTTAGAAATGTAAATGTAAAGAGATAAGGAAATTTTCAGGCAAATCTATATTTACTTTCAAAGAAAAGCTGCTCATTTCTAATGGCCCTGTTTGCATGGATATCTGATGGTAAGGCTAGGGGAGGGTCACAGCAGATAACACCTAACAGGATCAATGAATGAAAAACAAATATTTATTTTCTCTTTGTCTCTTTGGGACTCATTTGCATTAAAACTGCAGCTTTCCTAGAGACCGTTAGCAAAAAAAAACCCACCCTAATTTATGCATTTAATATTAGGAAGGCTCTTCGAGATTAAGGTTATATAAAAGCTGATTCCACTCCACCTCCTCGTCTCTCCACAAAGAGCACGAAGCTGAGATGAACGGTTCGGGTGCTCCGTTTGTTGTATACCTCAAATTTGCATTTTATTGCACCCATGTATTTTTATAACTGTATTATAGATCCTATTGTCACACTTGGTTTCTTTCCTGAATTCCAGCTGCTATTCCACAAAGCTATTTGTCACTTATTTTAACCTTGAGCATGCAAAACTCTTCACAGGCTTAAAATTAAGCAAGCGCTTACGTGAAGAGACATTTAATGCCTTCAGTCAGTGTTGCCTCACTACCTGAAGCTCTTTTGCATTATCTCCAGTACCCTCCCTGATCTTTGGCTCTGGAAAAGCCTTTTTATTGTCATCCTTAATGTCATGAGATTCCTTTCAGAAACTGAAAAAAAATTGATGTGGATACATTTTAAATTGAGTAAATTTTTATTTGTTCAAGTCTGTTAAACTCACTGTCATCATGGAACCACAGAATGGTTCGGGCTGGAAGGGACCTTAAAGCCCACCCAGTGCCACCCCCTGCCGTGGGCAGGGACACCTTCCACCATCCGAAGGTGCTCCAAGCCCCGTCCAACCTGGCCTTGGGCACTGCCAGGGATCCAGGGGCAGCCACAGCTTCTCTGGGCACCCTGTGCCAGGGCCTGCCCACCCTCACAGGGAACAATTCCTTCCTAATACCCCATCCAAAACTTTTTTCCTTCATTTTAAAGTCATGCTTTAAGCTTTTGTAAGGACAGTTTGGGCAATAACTCCCCCAAGCACATTTTGCACTGAGATGCTCCCACAGGAGACAAGATGGACTCCCACCTGCACAGGGCAGCCAGAGCCTCTCAGGATTGCTGTGTCCTTGCTTTCCTTCTGGGATAGGATGCAAATACCCAAGGGGTCGTTGAAAACCAGGGTGATTATCCAGGATACTTTGCATGATTTTTTATATCTGTATTTGTCACACTGTAAAACTATAAAATGTGATCAGCGTGCCGAGGTTCTCTCCTATTTTATTGCTCAGTGTGAATAAGCCTGGTGCAAAAGCCAATTGTCTTTCAAACCTGTTTTAAAATTGCTTTAAAAGCTGCACAAGCACATATTTCTTTTAAACAAGTAGCAGATTTACTTTTAAGTGAGACAAGTTAAAATAAAAGAGCCGGAATTCAGGCAATGCAGGAGGTGGGATCTCTTGATGGAGTGTTATATGGAATAGCATTTCGCATCAAAATAATTACCTCTCTGTGCTGATTAATGATTAACCTGGTTCTTTATTATTCCTTTCTGAATGCCAGCTTCAGTCCTGAGACAGACTCCCTCTGGAGTCAATAGGAGAAGTCATGTGAACGTCAAAAACCAGAAGTTATCTTTGTCATTAACCTTGAGAAGCACCATCGATTACTGCCACTAAGTAAGATCTAATGGCTTCAGAGAAACAACTGCTTCAAAAACAATTTTCAAGGCATATTTGAAAACGAGTTAGATGAAGCTACAAAAATATGGCACTGATATGATTTGGTACAGCTAACTCAGAATTGCTTTGTGATGCAGTTCAGCTAGATTTACTGGGATGATAAAGAAGGGGAAAGTCTCCATGTTGCCTTGTTTTCCAATCAAAATTAGCATCTGCCTATGATGCAGAAATTAATAGAAGTAGAGAGGCTTGTGAGAGCAATGCTGATGCTCTAACAGGATCATTTTAGTGCTGCGCTATTCACTTTAGCTCCTCTGTAACTCAGGTGTGTTTGAAAATATGACCTTATGATTACAATCTCACAGGGAAAAATAAATACGCACATGTTTTCTGTGGGCTTGGGAGATACAAAAACATTCTTTGAAAGAGATTTCCATCCCACTTTTTGGGTTGAAAGGAATTCGTAAGCCTTAAGAATTTCAGCTGTCCATATCCTCATCAGTTCTTAAAACTAGAGATATTACTCCTCCAGTAGGTGAAACACCACTAATTTGAGTCCTTTTCAATGAGTCTTTTTGTACTTTTTGGGAAGCACAAAACTGGCTTTTGTGGGGAGTTCTGCACCATTTAGGACAGAGAATATGGTCCTAAAACTGCCTTGGTTGGTGTTTTTAAAAGGGTGTGTCAATTTAGTGCCTTAGGAGAGAAAATCTCCAGAGCAGACCAGATAAAAAATTAAAGTCAAGATTGAGTCATGTGTTATTGAAATCCTGTGAAAAGATAATGAAATAGAGGATGTTGTGCTGAAATAAAATATGCAAAATTTTTTTACTCAGGTGTTTGGCCAGCAGCAAAATGCCGAAATTTAAGGCCTAAGCCAATGGCTCTAGCTCAGGTAAACACTGAAATATACAAAGATTTTACCTAAGCAAATATCATGGAGGTTTCCAGTCTGTGGTGAACTTGCATGAGACAGACTTTAGTCAAGTGCACCCAGCTCTGCCTATTTTATTAAGATGTGACCCTTCTCCTGCTGCAAGCTCATCTCTTACACCGTGATTTGCAGCAATTAATTGGTCTCCTCTAAGCTGACTAGCAAATCCATATACTACTGTAATTACCTGAATGTAAAATATTTAGGAAATATCTATCATGCTCTTGGAAGTCTCAGGTCATTGAAAGAAAGCCAATGAAATTGCAAACAGGCCGAAGGGATTGGCTACCAGGTACCTTTCCTCCCCCCTCCCCATCCTCTTGGCTCTTAGCATTTGTCTCTAGGGCATGACCAAATAGTGGCCATGTGTCATAAAGACATTTATCATGTAATTACAGCTTTAAGATCAGTTTCTGTTGATGTGCGATGATTACTTTGTATTTCACGCTTTTCAGGTTCCCAGCTGGGATTCAGAGGTTTAAGGACATGGGGTATATATTTTTTAAATTTATGAGATAGCCATTAATTTAATTAATTGGACCATAAGAGTTCAGTCAGTGACCAAATAAGAATCCTGCAAAACAGAGAGAACCAGATGTTTTATGAAGTTTTGATATTTTTGACGTGGATAAGCAAAGCAAAGGCCTTTGTTTCCTCCTCAAGGAACAGAACATTTCTGTGGAGTAAGAAAAATGGCACATCAAAGTCATCGCCTGTGAAACTTGATCCTGGAATAAGAACACTGTTCAAACGAGGCTGTCTTAAACCTGGCTTAAACTGTATTGTTCTTATGTGTTAGCAACAGCCCAGTGCCATTCCTATGTGGCTTACCTCAACACCTGCATTCTAAAATCTGGGCTCGGGCATTGTGACTGTGATTCCTTGAGTTAATTTTGGGGTTTTCCGTTGTGTGTTTATGCAATTTTGTGTTCGCAGATTGATTATCTGATTTGAATTATTGTGAGACAATCTCTGTCACCAAGGTGATCACAAAGCTCCATTTCCAATGTTTTCAATGTTCACTATATTTCTATGAGCTTTCCTGAAAATGGATTTCCATTGAACTCCTATTTCTTCTGATATTGGGGTCAGCTTTTTTGACCATCCTCACAGCTGTTAAAATTAATATATGCTGTTTTTAAAGGGTTCATTGAAACCATTTAAGATTTTCGTGGAATGGATTTTAGCTTTCTTTCCATTATCTCCTAACCTGAGATGCAGCAGGAAATCCAGGACTACAGCTGTGTCCAGGTTACAGCCAGGCAAAATATTTTATGCTTGTCCACTTTTACCAGCTAAAGAACTCAGCCTGGCTCCTGTCCCGAGAGAGCCCCAAATCTCAAAATTTACCAGGAACCGCTAAACTCATAAATTTTACATTAAGGATAAAGCAAGATGGAACTTCATATCATGGCACAACATTCAGCAGCAAAGACCTGCCTTGTGCAGAAGGGTGATTTGCTGTTCCCTGGCACTGGCACGCTTGCATGGGTGCATCAGACTGGCAGGAATCCAGAGTAATGGATCATGAATTAAGTCCAAAGGCTTCTTCCTGAGGTGGTGTTTGCTGGCAGAGCTCCTCAGCATCAATAGGCTCCTGTGGATGCCACCGCGGTACCTGCCTGCCATACCCCCAGCCCTGTGGTCACAGCCACCAGTCTCGTCCACTTGAAAAGAAAAAGTCACATCCAGTGGTGATGCACTGATCTAGAAAAACATGTCTATGCTTTTCTTTCTTCGGAGAATGCACTTGCCTTGTGGAAATTATTGTGGAAGCATTAAAGCAGAGGGAGTTACCAAAACTTAAATCAGCAGCTCTATTTGTCTCTTCTGTTGAAAGATAAAAATGCAAATCTGGCAGGGGCTGAGGACTGTAAAAGGATGAGCAAGCAGGCAGGTGGGATTTACACTGGGAGGAAAACAACGGCAGAAGTCTTGTGACAGCAGAGAAATTATATCTTGTTTTATCTGAGGGCACAGGCCTGGCCCTTGCTGTCCCAAGATCACTTTGCATGTTGCCAGCCAAGCTGTTCTCATGCTTAATTTACAGCTCACAAGGTTCACGTACTGTCTAATGAAAAATCTCAGTAGGAACTTGCAGGAGAACGTTGAACAGTGACCAAATTATTCACATTTCTGCAAGGAATGGAAAGCTCCTTTGGCCCAGAGATGCCCTGATGACGACTGGCACCAAAAGATGATATCAGGGGCTTTATGATCTCCGGGTTTCTTTTGGGTTGGAATGTTTTGCTTAATGTGACACCAGTCCTCATCTTTTGCCTAACTCAGTGTCACATTTGCACTAGAGCAGCAATTAGAGAGGTCTGAGAGGCTCCCCTGGAAGCTGGGTCCTAACCTTGATGCTGAATGTTGATTGGTGTGCGTGGTCACTAAGGCTACAAGTCATGTGTGGGAAAAGCAATAGGAATTGCCTTGACTGGTAATCATGTTTACTTCTTTTTAAATTGTAAATAAATTTCAAAAAAAACCAACCTGTAAATGTTTATTTAATTTGACACAGGCGTAACAGAAAATAGGATTTTACTATGCCAATAAATATTATTGTTTGCCCTTTCCTTTGGTGCATGCTTGCCTTTCGGGTAAATTTATCTCCATGCATCTTCACTTTAAAATGGTAATAAAAGATCCTGAACCCTCTGCGTCTTAGAAGTGCGTGTAACTGCGAACAATTCTCTTACAAACCAATTTCCATGCTCTTTTAAAAGCTGATACAGAAACATTCTATACAGTTAATATTTAATACCAACATGGCCATGAAAAATTCAGCCACTAATAAATGGGATTTATTTGTTTTCTACCATTTAAATTGCCACTGCTGTTGTCCTAAAACTGTTGATGGATAGATTACCTGAAGTGGAAACAAATACTCATTTGTTTTGGGCTGGTTTGTGTTTATAAAAGGTATTTAGGTCCAGAGGTGAACCCCAAGCTTGTACAGGAACATGAACATCATGGGAACATCAGTCCCAAGCTCCTGCTTGTCCTGCAGGGGACAGAAATCAGTATAGTAAGGGAAGACCTCTTACTGTAGAGGTAATTATCACAACTATTGCTTGCAAAGACAAATTCCTGTCAGTAAACCCTTCAGTGGTGCAGGTTTTGGCCTGTGCTGCTCCTTATTCTTATATCCTGGCATGGCACAAAATGGATTTGAACATGTAACACCCACACGGTTTCCTCATCTTGTGCCTGAAATAGAGATGCATATTTGTGTTCTGTACTTATTAAAACAGGAGGAAAACATCCACGTGCTCTGGATTGCTGTGCTCTTCCAAGGGCAGTTACACTTTCCACTCAGAAAAGAGGTGTTTTAATTCTTCCGCGTTTTCCATAGCATCAAAATTCACACTTGCCCTTTGAGAGCTTGCATTTGCTTCTGTGTGCCGGACCCAGGCAGGTACCAGGCTGGCATTTCTTCCCTCTAAATTTTAAAAGAAAATCTCTGTGCAATGGTCATACCCTTATCTTTTTCTTCTTCTTTTTTTTTTTTCCTCCTTTTTAAAAAAAAAAAAATAAAAATAACAGAGAAAGAGAGGCATCAAAAGCAATTTTTCATTCCCACATGCCTATGTGGTAAACCCAGATGCCAGGCTTTTTGTGGTGATGTGATTCATATCACTTCAGTGTAGGGTGTTAGCTCTGCATTTAGTCTTGCCTGGACTGTAACGAAGGACACCGATTACTCTGGTGATTCCAGCTAAGAGCTGCAGGAGAGGCATTAGAATACAGGAAATGTATAGGGGAATGCAATTTCAAAGTGGATGAAAAATGTGTGAGTGGATGAACATTCAGTGAGGTAATTACTGCTCAGGTTTAGTCCTGAATTTTCTTCTGCCTTACTCTAGGAAGAGCCTAATGGCCAGAGCTGAGTTTTTAATGGCAACATTTGGGCAAAAAGTACGGCTATTAGGCGAGCAAATGTAGCACTTTATCCTGGAGGAGAGGAGATCACCTTCGGTGTCAAAAGTAAAGGAGAATCAATTCAGCTTTGTGAGCTGTGAAAGTTTGCAGTGGGAAATCCTGGAATGGTCTCACTTCGGAGCGAGGGGAGGGAAGATGGTGTCTGAGCCTGGCATGTGCTCAGCACAAAATACATGTTCAGAGACAGTCAAATCCATTGGTTCCAGCCATCCTGGGGAAATTTTTCCACACTCCCAACAGCAGGAAGAGAGAATCCGTAATTTATCCAAACCCAAGTAATGCTGATCAAAAGAGGTACAAAGCCAAATGAGATGTGAGCGCCGTTTTCATCACCAAATGGAATGTGTTTCACAGGGAGCCAATTCTTTAGGTTAAAAATAAGAATTGTGGCACTGAGTGTCTCTTCAGGTAAAGTGAACACTCCTCTTTCTGAAGAAAACAGTTTCAATTAACCTACACAATTAATCTATGACAATTAACAAGTTCTGGTGGCTTTTCTCAAATAGAGTGACAAGGACAGAGTCACTAAATGGGTGGAGTAAGAACAGCATAATTTTTTATCCCAAGGCACTCCTGGGAAAAGCAGATGAGCTGCCTCTAGATTTCCCCGTGGAGGGAAAACTTATATTCTAGTCTTTGAAACGTCTTCCACCTTTCATAGACATATTCTGGTGAATCTGCGCTGTGTTCACTGATCAAAACATTGGTGCTGTTCCTTCACACATGGCATTATTCAGGCGTGCACCGAACCACCCCATTCAGGTCCCTCTCTGCTACGGAATGGGGTTCAAATTCAATGAAGCAGAGGGAAAACTTCATCTTGCTCTCACAGGTCTAAAATATTTGTCCAAAGGAGGATAGTAAGCCCTGCATCTTCAGTGAAGAACTCTAGCTTTACTTTTTTCTTTTAAAAAAACCTTATAATGAACTCATATCAAAATCATCATGGCTAAAGTAAACCTTTCCACTTTACATAAAACCAGAATTTATCTTCTTTTATTCTTACTTTTAAGTAGGAAAAAGAGTGGAATGGAGAGAACAGTGCCCGTTGTGGCTTTTCTCAGCTCTAGTTCTGCAAATCAGCCCAAACCCATCTGCTTTCTGCACTGCCTTAATTGCTTGCAAAGCTTTTTATGGCCAGTTTGGACCCCAAATTGCAATTACCGCTGCAGGCTTGAGGCTAACACGAGGAACAAAGCAGAGAGCAATGGACAGCACTCTGACTCTCCCCTCTGATGTGCAGGATGAAGCCTGAGCTTGTCTCTTTCCAGGCTCCAGCTGGGACAGAAGTGGGACAGGAGCAGGGGGAACCTCACTGTGACACGGATTTTGCAAGGGGAGAGGCAGCAGCTCCAAGGTGTAAAGCAGGAGGAGCCACACTCCTGAGATCTGACTGCCCCATGGGAAGTCCTAAAAGTTTGGATCACCCAGATAAATCCACCCAGATGTGCCTCTAGCTTTTAATTTCACTGTATTTTTCAGCAGGGAGGTCTGCTGCCGTGACATACAGACCTACAGACATCACATCCACAATATCAGCGGTATTTATTCCTCCTGTTATTTACCTTTTATTTCCATGAGCAGGCATTTGATCCCTCGAACAATCCCAATCCAAATGTCCTTAAAGTGAACTGATGTACTGTACTTAATAGCCTGGTGACTTCTTGGATTAGACTGATCGAGCCAGTGATGAATAGGGTAAGTATAGTTAACAGCCATTCTTAAACAACTTTGAGTGTCATTAATTTTGTTATAGGACAGATTAATCTGAAATGTCAGGACTTGCTGTACTAGACCTAAAATTGTATTTTCAAACCAATTTTAACAGATTGTATTTCACTCTTGACACAAAATTCATTTACTTGCCTTAGATTGCAGCTTTTATTGTAATTGTACCAAATTAAACCAGGGCATTAGAACCACAGGAAACTAAGTTGAAGTTATAGGAGGATAGTTGCACTAAATTTCTTTCTATTTTCCTTTTAATGCATTTTTCTCCTTAAAACAAGCCCAAATACATGGACATTGCTACAGGTTAAGAAGAGATTATAACAGACTTTTGTAGATATGTAAATCATATGTAAATCATACCCAGATAGAGGACTATACCTACTCTGTGGGTTGTCTTATCTACAGAACGGAATACTTGCTTTTCTTTAGCAAATTTAACGTTTGTTTTGATTAAAGTCACAAATTAGATCCTAAAGCAAGTTTATTTAAGTCAATTTCAAACACACAAATGAAGAACTATGACAAAAAATAAACAGAAATTAATTCAGACCCCAGGAAGGCAGCAAACAGCATGATTAGCTCTCCTGAAACCTTTGAAATGCAGCTTCAGGATGAGTTTCTGGGCCTTTGAAAAGGACTATTTCCCTCGCCCCCCAAGTAATACATTGCAGATAGCAAACAGCTAAATCAATAATCTGCTCATAGGCAAACTCTGCAGCAAAATGTGTTTGGACAGAAGCATTTCTGGAATAATTCTGAATTATGAATAAATTCGTAAAAGTACCAGTCAGTTCACAGATAATTCATGAACTGAAATAAGGGCAAAATTTGTCGAATAAATTATTCACTACAAATAGTTCCTAAGCTCTCCAAAGTACTATCACACTTCATTTATCTCTTGCCTTAGGGGTAGATAAAAATACTCAGAAAAAATTATAACTAACCTGAATTTTTGCCTAAAAAATTTAAGCTAGGACATCTCCCTTCGCAGTATTTTTAAGGCTAAGAAGCTTGCTCAACTCCAGCTTTTATTCCCTCTCCACTGAAACCATATTTTATGTTAGGGGTCTCTGGTTTTTACCTCACAATCAGAGACAATAGGGTCAAGAAAGAGCAGTAGATGCAGCTGCAAATTTTGTGCACCAGATTAGTGAATATCTAATGGACTTTCAAGGTTTCCATTCAGAAAAGGAATGCCATTGGAATCAGAGAATCCTGGAATGGCTTGGACTGGAAGCGACCAAAAGTCCATCATTAGAGGGACATCAGCACATGTAATTCCTGGTAGCAATATCGGGACTATAAAACATGGCTTTTCTACTCTGTGTTGACTCAAACCAACATTTCGTCTGCTGTAAAACAAGAAAGAGAAAAAATATTCAGGAAAAGTCCAAACTGGACAAGAAGGAAGAAAGGATCTTTCCAGATGTAGGCAGATGTTGGAAAACTGAGGCGTGTACTGATGTATCAAAAACTTACAGAAATGTGAAATGTTTGGGATTCTGCCCTGACTATTCAGGATGAATCCTAGTAGGAATATTTCATGTAAGAAGGCTGGTGCAGCAAGAACCAGTTTGAGCTCGCGATCTTCTGATTTTACACCAGGCAACTTTAACTTTTTGTGCCAAAGGAAGGAAACGAGGCAGTGAAATTCAGAGAGTGAGCAAAATGACTCTGAGCTGTGCTTTCAGGACATGTTTCAAATCCTAAACAACCTCAAAAACAAAGCACAAAAATAAAAAAAGGAAAAGAAAACAAAACACCACACAATTCAGAACCTGCACATGGGACAGGTTATACTGGGTTTTCCTCTTGGACCCCTGAGAGGGGAGCACCCAGGGAAGTGTATAAACATATAGAAAAGTTTTGCCTCGTTCTCTGAGGTCGCATTAAATTATAGCAACCCCAGCCTGCAGCCTTTCAGAATGCCACCAGGCCAATGGTCCCTGACAGACCTCAGCAGCATTCTCCAGGGGAACAGCTTGGTAGGCACTTAACCGAGTGCCCGGCTCTCCTTGCTTCACGAAACAAAAACTAAATTAGACGGGTCAAACATTGCCGATCTAATCTCACTGTGAACTGAAAACACAGGAGCTCTGCTGCCGCCAGAGCAGAGCAGAGCCTGCCGTGACCCCACCATGAACTGGAGGGGATGGGAGATCTCCAGCAGGTGCAGTCGGGGAGGACTCAATGTCGCATTCAAGTTTATTCTTTGTACGGTTCTGAGAATGGCGGGATTGTGTTTTGAATCCAATACCCCGGGGCTTTCACTTGCTTTCTCACAATTACCTGTGCGAGAAGAAGGGGGGGAAAAAAAAAGGAAAAAAGGAGAGAATTCTTCTGTGGCATAGCAGGAACGGTCAAGGGCAGTTCAGATTAAAGACCATGATTGGCACAGGCTGCGGAGAGGCTAAGCCAACAAAATAAAAAATAGAACCATCCTGTTTAATAGAAACAAATTGCTCTCCACTTCTCCCTGACACAGATAGTGGGGCCATTTGTACCTGCTGCCCTTTGTTGGGAACAACGGCAAGGAAACGTACTCGTCCTGAGCGGAATAAAATTCTTTTTGTTGCATTTGGCTATCTCAGCCCGCAGAACAAGCAGGGCAGTTAAGTAGTTGAGCTTCCTTGTACATTTGTTTGATTAAAGGTCTGTAACACTGGCTCAGGTAGAAACAGCTCAGCTGCATGGAACAGCAATGAATGAAAGGCTTGTTAGGGAGCAGCCAGCGAGACACGGTGGAGCTGCCTTCGGAATTACCTCTGAATAGGAGCTTGTTGTTTTGCTTGTTCCCCTCAGCATGGAAGGACAAAACTGTACATTTGAAATGACATGCGATGAGATCTGGGCTGGTTTGCATGTGTATATTGGGAAAACTGCTAAAAACCAAGGCCAGCTCTTTTGCAAGTCAACCCATGAAAACAAATCTCCTTCAGATGTCCCCGAGTGCTCCAGGTTTAGCATTAGCATTTCCAAAGGTCGGAGTGGAGTGTGTTAGAGCATATTTATGAACTGACCAAATAGAAGGCTTTAATTTTGATCATAAACGGGCTGGAGAAGATCCAACCAGCTGCCTAAGTGATTAAAAAAATAAATTTAGTGTTTATTTGTGTTATTTCCTAGTTTTATGGGGACATGGCTGTGAGTGGCAGATCTCTTACAGTATAAAAACTATTCCAGCTTTAGCAATACCAAACTCTCAGGTTCAGCAATAGCTGCCTCAGCTGCCTCAACTTCCATCAGCTCCCATCAGGTAACACTCAGTTGTCAGCATACAAGCAGTTCATCTACTTTGCTGAACTGATGCTGTAGTGAGTATGCAAAAGGCTGTATGTACATATGTCATGTAAATGTTGCCTGGATTCTTCTCTCAGTTTTGCAGTGTAAATGGACTAAGTGAAAAATTGCCAGTCAAATATCCAATGTCACAATTAATAAGCGAAACAACTCATTACTACACGTATGTTACAAAACAAAGCTTTAAAAATATATTTCTTTAAACATATTTTAGGTGATTTTAGGAGGAAAAACTAATATGTGATGCACCCTTGAAATGTGGAAAACTTAAAAAACTTGATCTGTAAAAGTTATATTAGTAAATCAGCTCCATGTGCATAAAGAAAGTACAATATAGATTCATTCAAATGTCTTGCACCATTTAAGATTAACCTAAACCAAGCTTTTTGTTAAGATTTACAAGGTTCAGTTATTATTGCTGTTTTTAAAGCAGAGGAAAGCTTTCCTTCAACATTTTTCTTGTCATTTCTTCCTTTGGTTTGTCAACAAAAACCGGACAATTTTCTATTTTTTCATATTTGTATTTCTATGAACCATAGGCACATAAAAGAACAAAATGAATAAATCATCATGGATAGTAATATCATAATTCTGGAATTTCTGGTCTGCTGGAATAGGATGTGTTAGAAATCACCAGCACCGGATGGGGCAAGGAGCCTTTGGGTCTTTCTGGCACAAGAGACATGTAAAAAGGGTAGGCAGCACTTCTACATTTTGTTGTCTCTGGGAATGTGACCCGGACAGCTGCAGCACCATGTTAAACAGATCAGTCTGATACTCTGCAAGGGAGACACGAACATTTAATAACAGAAAATTTCTGATTCTATGAAGAGAAAGCAACTAAACCACTAAAGAAGGAAGATACACAGAAATGGGATAACATTTTCCAAAGGACAGGTATTCCTAATGCTCTTAAGCATATCTTAATCTTAATGTCTGATCCATATCTGGAGGTGCCTCCCTGGATGTCAGCTCTGTAATAAACTGCTCTGAGCAGTATCTTCCATTTTGAATGTATCCTTGAGTCTCCTCTTTCCTTCACCTAAACTCAGAGTCCTTGTGCTCTTCAGTCTCTGTTGGAAAATGCCATCTGTAGCATCCACTCTCAAGCAATTCTTTTTTTCTCAGGGGCATTTCCTTCCTTTCGCTGAATATCCCTTTTTTCACTCTAATTTCGGAATAGGAAAGGCCTTCCTCCAAATTATACCACAAATGCAAACTAGAAAACTACACAGCAAGGAAAGGAGGAGATAATTTTGGCGTGTTCAGTTGCTTCTTGCACCTGCAGCAAGTTTGTGTCGTAGGGAAAGTTTGGAAGAAAATAGAAGAATGCCAAAAAAAAGGAGTGATGGCATCTAAAACCCCTGTTAAAGAAACAAATGTCTCTTAGATTTGCACTCCAAATCAATGCCCATTTTGAGCTGATTTCATGTTTACAGAACCTGATTGAAGGGCCCCTATCGCCGCCACAGCGAATTTCATCGGAATACAATGCTGCCTTAATGAAGCAAGGCATACAGCTAATGGTGATTCGGTTGGACTCAGAAATGGATAATTTGTTATCAAATCCTTTAATAGTTCATGCTGAAGTTTCTGTCATTACTTGTTGCTCCTCTCAATCTTTATTATGACAAACCCTTTAAAAATGCCTAGGTAGAAAAAAGTGCCCATTAATCCTTTCAAGGAAAGGCCGCCGGTACCAGATTAAGTCAAGCTGGCATCTGAAACTATTCTTTTCTTTATGACACATAGTAAGTGGTGGGTAATCCACATCTTAATCTCCTTGTTGCACAGCTTGGTTTGTGGTAACCGATACTCCTGTGACTGCTGCAGCCTCCTATTGTGTTACCTCGGGCAGGCAGCTCTTCTTCCTGTTTTTTCCCCCTGGAATGTCTGATAAAGGCACCCTTGAAGTTGACCACAGTCTCTTGAGAAAGTGCTTTTCAGAGAAAATGTGATTTCTTTAAAGTTGTATATAAGTTACTTTTGGGTTTTCCCCTGAGCAAAGCCTCGGACAGTATTTCTGCTCTCCTCCAACTCATGAATTTCGTTGCTACTTTAAAAGAAAAATTCTAAAAGAAAAACTCATTTAAATCCTCCATTCCACTCCATAACTTTCTCCAAGCTGCAATTATACTTTATGTCAGTGCTTAAGTATGAAGAAGAAAACTAAGGCGCTGCAAGAAGTGAAATTTAACTTGACGAGTATACAAAACATATAAGCACCAGGTATTTTAACCTGAAATGGTTGTGTTTCATACAACTGTCTAAGTGATGCAACATTTCTGTTCTCCTGACTTGATATTTTAAAAATCCCCCTTTCCCTGCTATGGAAACAGATATTGGCTACAACTGCTATTTTAAATATCAAGAAAACAAGGCAAAGTGATGTCATAGTTCCTGTTGGAACTTCAGCTCCATTTGCTGTTCCTAAAGTCACTGGAAAAACTGAAGCATTTTAACAAACAGTTGCAGGAAACACCTCTGTCCTTATTTTTGGTATTTTATGACATAAGGCACACATCTTCCTTTTTTAGAGAATGGATTCTTGATGTGCTCTTGCCAGCAAATGCAAATTTTAATGAATTTTACTAAACAGAGACAACTCTGTATTTTCTAGACAACTCTGGAAAATACATCAGGAAAGCAAATAGAAAGCTCATGGGTGAGCTCAGTTTTTGACTTCAGAACAATTCTACTCCACTGCCTGGACCCGTAGCTTGGCACTGATGTTTCAGACCCCTGAGGGCCATGCCAGGGGATCACAGAATCACAGAACAGATTGGGCTGGAGTACAGAGGAATGTTTGTCTGGTATTTTGGACAATGAAATATCACAGTGAACTTTGTAAGAACTTCTTGGCTCCGGTGTACAATATTTCTGAAAATTTCTGTGAAGGTACAAAAACTCAGTGATTTGATTAAGACACCTAAATTCTCAAAAATATTATATTTCAAGTAGAGTTATAAATAAAATGTTTTACCTCAGAGTTAAACTGAAATGCATTCTTCCATCTGGCTGAATAGAGTGGGACAAGAGTTTGTGCTTAAATATCTGCTGAACTGAGATAGAGGTATTTATGTAACTGAAATGAAACATTTCAAAAACCCTTCTGATTTGGGCCCCTAAAAGAATCCTCTTAATATTAAATTGCCAGCCCACAAGGAAAAAAAAAAGGGACATACTGTAAATCAGATTTGGAGCTCATAAAGGTTTTTATAAAAACCCAACATCTTGATTTGTGTTCAGCTACTTCAAAGTTCACATATTTCTTATTTGAACTTTGCTAGGTGCAGTAATTTTCTTCTCACTCAGGCTGGATTGGTTCTGCTTATTCAGAACTCATTAATTACAAAAAACTGGACTCATGCTCACATATCCCATTCACCCATCCTGCCCTCAGGCCAGTCAATTTATCTGGCATTTAATGAGGAGTTTTAGATCTTGCAAGTTATCAGAAGTGGGCTCTGAAAGTGTTAGCTTGTGAATTCTAAAAAAATGGGCTACTCTGAGGCTTGTTTCAAAACAGACAGCACAGCAGCTCCTCAGTCTCTGTTAAATGAGTCTAAAATGCTCTGCAGGGTCATTCCAAAGGTGCTTTTTTTTTTGTACTTGGAGAATATTGCTCTATCAGCTTTAACCTCTTTCAGTTCTGTGAGAATTTCATATATGCTCTGATACTTTGTGCATTTAATTACCCAGTTTTTGGATAATTTGATGTACCAGTATTTTTTATCCCCGCCCTAGCAGCTGAAAGGGGCTTCGCTTAGCAGCACTTCCAGCAATAGCTCAGTGCTATTTTCTGTGCTGGTTATTTCAAATCCATCAGGATTAGCGCAGGCCCAGAGATAAAGGAAGGCCATAACAATCTCAAACACACATCAAAATCTCTTTCAGGTATGTATGACGTGTCTAATTAAGCACATTAGCACCATAAACTTTGAAATAAAATTAATTTCAGTATGAAAAACCGGCCTTTGGATACCTGGAGTGGTTGGCTCTGGATCTTCTCAGGTACCTGCCTTTGGAAAACCACCTGTGGAAAGATGCTTGGGATTTTGAGGCAACCACGTTTTCCAAAGTGAACCCCGCTCTCATTACTAACAGACACTTAATTCTCTTATGTAGACAGGTTCCTGTGTTCAGAGACTTCTCTCAAGTCTCTGGGGAAGGTAAGGGATGATCTCCATCCATCCCATGGTGTTGTCCTCCAGAGACAAGTGCAAAACTTGTCCTCTTTTGGGGAAGTGGGAGTTCCATGTCCTTCCCTCCATCCTCTATTGGAGAGGTTGAACCTGAGTGGATTGCAATGAATGCCTAATTCCTCACACACCTTCCAGAGAAATGGTACCACTTCTTTTTCTCTAGCAAAACCAATTTAAAAAATAGGAAAAATGTTGCAATATTTTAAAAAGGTGTTTAGTGTGAGGCCCAACGCTCTGCTGTAACACACACGGCCACTCACTGTGGAAGCAACAGTGCCCAGTTCAGTCCTGCTTTCCACATGATGCTGTAACTGAGCAGTTTAGCAGACATTAGCAATTTCCTATTGTTATATAAGATTAGTTACTGGTAAAACAGCCCCTCTGGACCAAAATCAAGCCTGAAGCCCTGTTAAAAGCATCCTGTATCATCCCAGGATAAAAGACTTCCTTTCAGCGCTTGTAAATATGTGCATACGGATGTGTTTTGTTTTTTTGTTCTGGAAGAGGAGCTGGTTTCACCTCAGCTCTGTGGCCAGAAGAAGATTGCCATCTATAGATAACTGTCCCCAACTGCACGTCCCTGTGTCAGCTGGGGAGGACTGGGCTGGGATGTCAGCGGGAGGGGGAGATGTGCTGTGCCCTCCTGGGCTGGGATGACAGTGGGAACACAGTTTTGTGCCAATAATTCTAATTCACAGTATAAAAGTGGCAGCTTGAAGGTGAAAATGACCGAAATTCTTTTTTTTTTCAGTTTGTTATGCAAAACCACTGACAATAATTGTTGCCACTCCAGGAACATTTCAAGTAACCTGCAAACACGCTCTGATATTCCTTTCCATTTATTTGTGCTCTCTTTTTGTGTAGACAACGTGAAAAAAAAAAATAACCAAAAGAAAACAAAAGAAAAAAATCCATAGTACTTCTCAACCTTGTCCAGTTTAGAGAGCAAAAGAGCTGAACATGTAGGATATCACTGGGTCTCAGATGATCTGCAGGTGTAATCCTCTGGCAGAAATAACTGTTCCAAAATCATAAGCTGTTCCATGAAAACAAGGAAAGGAAACAGGAAGAGATACAGTTAAACCCACACAACAACACTGAGCATCTGTACATGCACATACACCCAGACAAAAATGGTTATTTGCCGTTTTAAAAACACGTTATGGCTTAAAATCAGTATTTGCTTGACCGTTTGCTTGTATAAAGTGGAAATATTTTCTGCATGTGTTGTCAAGTAAAAGATTTTCCCCAGGACACTGAGTTCTAGAAAAGCTGGCTGGGAGTGACAAGAACAGCTTGAACTATAAAGAGAAAAAAAATTAAATAAAAGTACATTTTAAATGGAATATATTTTGAATGATCTGGTACTAAAAAATTAGTGACCTTTACTTAAAGCCAATTAGAACTTTTCAGAAAAAAATTCTTTTTGCCTTCCGGCTAGATCTAGAAAATTTCAGAATAAACAATTCCAAACTAACATTAGTATAACACTAAAGCTGGTGATTTCTGTGTGGCACGAAGAAACTTTTGAGTATAAAGAGAGGACCCTGTACAACTAAGCATGAAAACTATTTCTAAAACAGCATTTAAATAGAATAATTTCAGTTTTAAAAGTGCCTAGTGCAAGAAACAAGTATCCTTTTACTTGCCTTTGAGATGCAGCCATACAGCAGCAATACGTGAAACTTGTGCAATGGTCCAAGCTGAATACAAATCAAATTACTTTGGTCTTGTCAATCCACAAATCTTTCATCTTTTCCCTGGTCGCCTTTTCTTGCTACATTTCCTTTATCTCTGCTTGCAGTTTTAAGAAGTGAATGGCAAAGAGTCATCTCCAGTTCATCTGAAGATAAAACCCATTAAGCTGTTGTATTCACATTTAATTAATGTTTTCCAACTCTCATTTCCTATTTGCCTCCTGAAAATCTTGCCTAAAGTGCTATATGCCAAATAAAATAACTCAGGTAAGGGATATCTGATCCAAATGTTTCACAGGAGATGACTGGATAAGATAACTCTAAGGAGTTGATCATTTTTATTATTTGTGGACAGCCTTTCTAGCCGAGTTCATTCGCTGCAGACAGACTCTTATCCCTCAGGGATGAATGCTGCAAACTGAGCCTTGCCTTTTATTTTTCAAGCGTTGCCTGGTGCTGATACAATTGAACTTTTATCTTTATTAATTCAGAGGGTGGCCAGTTACCCCGATAAATCAGGGGCTAAAATGAGATGAAAAGCACCCATTTCTGCAGATCAGGCAGCACTTCCCACGGCTTTGCAAACATTAATCCAAACAAGACACAGAGCATCAGCTCCCAGGCTGGGAAAGAGGGGGATTTTCATTTTGTGGGCACAACAATGTGAGGCTTGTCCTGGAGGTGACAGAGGTGGCCAGGGACGAGGGGCTGGGGTCATGTCTCCAGGGCTGGAGATCCCCACTCTCCCAGCCATCAGTGCCAGCATGCTGCTCCTGGAGCTGGGGCTTGGAATCCTCCTTCTGTCAAGCAGAGCAGAGAATATCTGTGTAATTACTGGCTGTGTTTGTGCCCTGCTGCTGCTGCTGCTGGCACCGAAGCACAAGGGAGAGCATTGAAGCAGCCGGGCAAGGTGATGTCCGGGGCGGGGGAAAGAGACACCGGGGATGGAGAGCTGGGATTAAAAACCGGAGCGATGGGAAGGGGGGCAGACAGCAGCCAGCAGGGGTAATCTCAGTCTGGGATCTAGGTATGGCCCAGATGAAAGAAAAATAACAGGTCTGGGTTTTATATTGTAATTTTTGTCACAGTGCGGCTCAAACCGAGCGGTTTTGCTGTTGTGTGTTCAGAGCAAGGTCCTCACTGGAATTTCTGGAGTCAAAGGCAGGCAGGAGCCAGGGAGAAAATACAAAATGCTGGTGACAACAGCTAGGAGAGTACTGCAGAGTGGGCAGATGACTCGTGAAAATAACATAAGGACAAAATACATTTATATGCATATCTATGCATGCACATGCACAAAGCGAGCATGCTTGCAATGCTGAATATTTTTTTTTTTGCTCTCCTTGACAACTATTTTCACTGTTTTATTGCTACATTGGAGCCAATCACACAGAATTAGGGCACTGCTAGGAAATATTCTGAGTTCCCTCCTGCTATAAAATAACCCTGCAATCATCTCAGGCTCCTTCTCTTTAGGTTTAAGAATCTTAATTCTTTTGCAAGCAGCAAATCAACAGATCTGAAAATACTCTGTATAATTAGTAACCTGCAAGGATTTTTCACCATCCTTAAACATTTTTTCCCCAGTGATCACTGCTGTTTATACTCTTTATAACACATAATAGATTTTAATGTGAGTTCTTGCTACAGCGATTTTTCACAGCATTAACTTTATCACTTAACCTCTGTGCAGTAGCATCACATTGAGTTACCATTTGTCCACATTTTATTCATTAAACAAGAAACACTAGGCCTTTAAAACCCAGCTAAACACTGTCTAAATTATCTGATCTTTAGTTTAATACTGCTTATATGCTGTAATAAAAAAACCCCAAACCCAACTTTTATCAGGCTGCTGGGTCAACAAAATGCTTTTCAGGGCACAGGATTTTGATGTAGGGAGTAAATGTACACATTCTATGGTGGTGCCTTTTTTCACCCTGTAGAGAGGATCATCCCAGATTAAGCTGTGTTTTCTGACCTTGCAGAACTGACAGCATGATTTAATAGCCATTAGAGAAAAATGCCCCCAACTTTCTTCTGAATTTTGCGATTAAATATTCATTTCTTGGTGGATTCGCCCTGCTACATTGCAGCACAGCTAAACTGAACAAATTGAAATGATGTGCGTGAAATCCCATTATAACCAGTGTTAAATCCTGATTTAACAACTGGAAATTTTGCTGCTGCGCCCCGACACTTCTCACCCAAGAAAGCAGCATCTTTTAGGAGGCATGGACCCCTCTGTTGTCATCAAAGTCCTGTTTGGCAATGGGATGGAGCAACTTTTAGCTGCTCACTGAAGCTGGGTACCTCGATTAGCTCCTGTGCAGTTAATTAAGCACAGTAGGTTCTCTGTGCCATTTGTAGCAGTGCGGCGTCCAGGAGTGTTGGATCCTGCCCCTTCCATGCATGACCCAGCTGTACAAGACCCTCAGCTCCATCCCTGCCGGTCCTGGGGTCTCCTGCTTGCCCAGACGGCCGAGAATCAACGCTGTGTTTGCACGGCTCAGGCGTGCACCAGAATTCCTGCCTCCTGTCGAACAACAAACTCCTGTCAGGTCCTTGGAATCAACAGGGAATTATTGAGAGCTCCACGCGGTGCCGCGAGGTCATTTCAGACGAAGGGATCAGTCAGGATTTCATAGAGTATTTATTTAGCTGACAAAGGAATTCCCAACCTCCCTTTCATGTACGTTTGAGCTGATGCTAAGTTTCTGAGACAAGGCTCCGATTGTGGCTGTCACCAAACAATGACATATTTCTTTTCTTCTCTTAAATTCTCTGTATCATTCTATATAAGAGGGCAATTTGTCTGTCATGCAGCTAAAACAGGGCCCACTCACTGCCCTCATTAAACTGACAGCACAGTTATTAGCAGTAAACGAAGCCAACAGGCAATGAATTTAGCCACTGTTTTATGGCGAGCACCAGTGAGATTTTTTCAGTAATTAATTTGATAAATATATTAATTATGAATTGAGTTGACAGTACAATCAGATTGTCAGCCTTCCAGACAGGCTCTTGTGATAAGTAGCTTTGTGATGAAGTGGTCGGATTTCAGTACCTGTCATCCTCCGGTGTCAGTCTCTTATCACTGTCCCGGCCATTCACTCTGTAATTTCCTGTGTGTTGTAATTAAATGGTGGCTTTCTGATTGGAAGTGACTCCTCAAACTTAATCTCTCATTCTCTCAGAATATATTGTTTAAAAGTAAAAAAAAA
>VZTD01000115.1:1107632-1349143 GCA_013397725.1 Rhagologus leucostigma | reverse complement strand
AAAAAAAAAAAAAAGACTCTTTGTTTTGGTGGCTTTTCATGTTAAAAAAGGAGCTTTGAATTTCACGTTTGGTTATTGTCCCAGTGGGTGTTTGGGAATGGTGGTGTTGCCTTTGCTCCTGGCATCAGATGGGGGAAGCATCCATGCTCTACCGCTGGCACGGTGAGTGGTGGCAGCAAGAGAGGAAACCACGGGCAAATGTCAGACTTGTTCTCCCTCTCCTCCAGCCCCGAGCAGGGAGCAGCCCAGCACAGTCTGGAGGACTTTGGGAAGGGTCACTGCCGGTACCTCTTGCCAGCTTTTCTTTTTTCTTTTTTTTTTTTCCCTTTAAGAAATTAATTAGGAACAGTGCCTGAGGTCATTTGGCTCAGGAGATACATGTCAAGATAAGATATTTCAAAAACACCTCCTTAATAATTTAATATCAGGTTGGAATTTGGAAGCATGATAGAGAATTGTTTAGAATTGCAAATTTAAGCAAGTTAGGAAGAACTCACAGAAAGGAAAACAAGCAGCATCTATCAGGATGAGTTCTTCTGTTGTTGTTTAAGTCTAGCAGAAAAACCCCAAACCTGCATTACCAAATGCAGCAGATGACTCTCTGCTTCCAGTTGCCTCACGTCGGAAGCAAAGGGTTGCCATGGGATTGGAGACTGCTGCTGGTCCCATGGAATCCTGGGGTCACACTGTTCTTTAACCTTGAGCAACTCAGGATGACCCAAGCCAGCAAAAACTTCAGTGTGTGCCTAATTTTAAGCACATGGGCACGCATTGCACCATAGAAGTTTTACAATAAATGTGTTTAATTTTAATTTTGTACCATATCCTGGGCTGTATCAGGAGCAGCTGGACCAGCAGGTCAAGGGTGAAGATTCCTCTCCCCTGCTCTGCTCTGGTGAGACCCCTCCTGCTGTGCTGTGTCCATCTCTTGGCTCCCAACATCAGGATGTGGATCTTCTGGAGTGGTCCAGAGGAGACCGTGAAGATGCTCCAAGGGATGGAGCCCCTCTGCTCTGGAGCCAGGCTGGGAGAGCTGAGAGTGCTCCCCTGGAGAAGAGAAGGCTCCAGTGAGACCTCAGAGCCCCTGCCAGTGCCTAAAGGGGCTCCAGGAGAGCTGGAGAGGGACTTGAGACAAGGGATGGAGGGGCAGGACAAAAGGGAACAGCTTCCCACTGCCAGAAAATTGGATACAGAAAGATTAGACAGTTAGATAAGACAGCTGGATGGGATATCAGGAAGAAATTCTTCCATGTGAGGGTGGGCAGGCCCTGGCACAGGGTTCCCAGAGAGGCTGTGGCTGCCCCTGGATTCCTGGAAATGTCCAAGGCCAGGCTGGACGGGGCTTGGAGCAACCTGGAATAGTGGAAGGTGTCCCTGCCCATGGCATGGGTGGAATGAGATGAGTTTTAAGGTCGCTTCCAGCCCAAACCACCCTGTGATTCTATGATTTTTGTATGCATATGCTTTAATTTTAAGCACATACACAGGAGTAGTTCTGTGGGGAAACTCGTGTCCACGTACAGGTGCTGTCCAGGTGTCACATTCCTGCCCCAAACCAGAGCACTGTTTTTATCAATATCCCGTTTTTCACAGGGCACAGCACCACCAGTAACTCACCAAATCATCACTGAAGTGTGAGCTGGTCTCTGCTGGGTCTGGCACTGCTTGTCCCAGCTCTGCCACCAGCACGTTGCACCCTTGGCTCCAGGTCTACCTGAGCACTCCTGAGCTCCCTGAGGCTCCTCAAGAAAGCTTGAGTCCTTCACTAAAGCTGGACTAGGGGACTCAAGGCTGTGTTATAAAACGACAGGTAAGTTAGAGCCACATCCTGGCAGTCAAAGTGAAGCCCAAAAAATGTCACCCAGAGCTGAAACAGGGACCTACCAGCAGGATTTGCATTCTATCCTACAGCCCCAAGCCCTGCAATGAAGCATTCAGAACAGTCTTTTTCGAACTTCTCAACAGGGACAGTCTTTATGGATTATTTAAGCATAAAAACACACAGCTTTCTGGAAAAGAACCATTTCAGCCCTTGGGGACTCGTAGTAGCTGTGGTGTTGTAGGAAGATCTATAATTGAGCATGCTGATACCGGGATGCTATTGTTTGAGAGAAACTTTGCCAGGCGTGAGCCCGTAATGCAAATTATGTCTTAAAAGGATCAATTTAGGGACTCTATTCTATCATTTTACTGATTTGTAGATGCTTCCAAACTACAATCCAAAGCAAGCGTCTACTCCATGCTGGTGGAGAGATTACTGCTCACTATTAAAGATGCTTTAAATTTTGCCAAGTATTTTATTTCAGCCAATTCCCGTAATCACGTCAAAAACATATTTTAAGCAAACCAGTTTCTTTATGAAGCATCTCTTCCTAAATCTGATAACCCAAAATGAGATTATTGCTTACTAAAACCACAAAAAAATCTTAGTTAATGCTAATTAAAGTGGTTTTAATTGTCTTTTAAAATCAGTATGTGCCTATACTCTGTTACTTTGAGTAAAACCTGTAATGTCTTTGCCTACATGCAAATCTTCCATGATGGAATTGCAATTTCTCAGTAAGCTTTGAATTTTCTTGTTACTGGCTGTGTTTGGAGTTTTATGGGCAATGCTCTTGATTTCTCATATAGCATAAGGCAGTACATTCAATAAAAAATTTATGTGATGATTCAAAAATGGTAAGAAAAAAAATAATGGCACCTGACACACTTGTAAGGGTGATTAGGGGTCTCTCTCAGCAAGCTGAATAATTTTCTTCTAACAGCTTTTTCCCTATACTGAATGATGTCAAGTTGTGCCATTTTCTCACTTCTTTACTTTTGGGGCTGTCACTGATACAAGTAATTCCTGAGAAAAGCTATGAAGGAATTGCACCCCGATAGATGAATTCATTTTTTTTTTCTTTATTTATGGTATGTTTTTTTCTCTTAAACATAAACTTTAACTGCAGAGCGAGATCTGCTTTCTGGTAAATGAAAAAAGTGACTTATTCCTTAGAATAAGACTGGAGCAGGCCTGCAAGGAAATACATCTTTATCATGTCTGAAAAATTCTAAACCAAACTGATTATGTGTCACTTGATAAAGTGCTGGAGAAGAATTATAGGTGTATTCCTGCTCCCACTAAAGCCAACCTGAGCTCTGCAGCAGCAGCAGCTCCCAGAACATCCCCTGTGCTCCCAAGCTCCGGGTGCAGCACGGCACTGCCAGCAATCCAAGTCGTGAGGAGATCGTAATTATTCAGCAAGGAAAATGCTCAGCATTTCCTGAGCGAGTCTTTAATCCTAGTTTGAAGTCATTGCTGCCATTGTAAGGTCCAAGTGGGAACTGTGGTGCTTTTGTGCATCTGTCAGACGCCGCTGCTTATTACGGAATCAGGAATGATAAATATGCCGAGCGCTTTGATGTGAGTATCAGCTTGAACTCCTCCAGTGCTCAGGTAGAAAGCAGCTGAAGCTATTGTTTTCATCCTGCATGAAAGGTTGAACAGATGCTTGAAAATAAATAGGACCTGATAAAATGATAAAAATCCTGGGATAAAGAGTGTGGCCTCTGTTCTCAGTGCCTGCTGTGCACCCAGGCCAAACCCGAACACAACTCCAAGGACTGTACAGGGCTGCCCTCTCAGTAACAGCAACATGCAGCCACAAGAGAAACAAAATCCACGTTGTCTGTCCAGATTAACTGCTGATCTTCATCTTCAGAGGGCCAAGAGCAGAAAGGCTTTGCAACATCAGCTCCATCGTCCTCGTGGATGAGGGTGCAGGGCTTCCCTCCGAAGAGAAGGATAACAGCAGCCAGCCCAGCTCCAGAGTTCAGTTCCTACACGAGGCACAGACCCGTCAGCTCTGTTTGTAGCTGCAATTAAGGATCCAAAAGAGTCTTGAGGCACCGAAAGAGAAGTGACCCAGAAATTTGCTGTTTCTATTTTTGTCTGCATAGGCCCAAGCGTGGCTGTGGAGAGTCACCCTAGGCAGCTCTGAGTCAGGCAGAACAAAGACCAGAGAAAAAATAACCATGAAGAGAGGATCACACACAAGCTATAGTGTGATCCTCGCTGGAGAGCATGAGGATGTGTGTAAATTCTGCTTCTCAAATATTTGATCCTTCTACAAGGCTGTCTACACCTTTCTTTCTTTTACTTTCACTTTCCACATCTTCATTTGTGCTCCCTGACAAGCAGTGGAGCAGCCAGCGCCTTCCAGAAGTCCTTGTGGTGAGGCAGGGACAGCAGTTACCCATCCTCATCCTGCTGAATGGGCCACTTACCATCGCCATTCCTTATTAATTAAAGGCATTAACAGCAAATCTCTGAGATTTTGCCTCTTGGCTAGAGCAAAATGTACAGTTTGAATGCAAAGTGTACAGTTTGATCGCCTTTGATAATGCTTTCAGTGAGACATGCAGGGTGTGAGGAGGAACTAATGCTGGTGCTGAAACGGCCCTGTAGAAGCAGCCTCTCCTCCTGTTGCTTCTGTGCTCGTGTTTCCTACAGCAGATTGTGAGTTTCCTGAAGTATAATTCTGTTTTCTGGCTCCATCAACAGCTGAAATCCCTATCTGTTTGCCTAAATCCCTTAATAAATGCTTGCCAGCTCGTGAGTAACAGGTCAGTGGCAGTTCTGACCACAAGGAATGGATCAAGACGATCTCTCAAACATGTTATGCCATCTGATTTTTACATTATGGGTCCTAAAATTGCTGTCTCCTGCATTATTTGTAGTCTGTGGGACATTATATCACCATCCAACTCACCCATACCTATTTATCATCGGAGTTTTTTCCTGGGGAGAACAGTGGAAGGGCAGACGGAGAACCACCCCTCTCCACCTTCCTGGTGGTCACCAGCAGCACATCCACAGAAATCCTGTGAGCTCTTAGCAGGGGGCTTTGGAATGAAATTGCCAGCCGGTGGGACCAAGGAGAGAAAAAAAAAGAGGAGAAGCACAAAATGAAAAGATTTTCTCATTCTATATTACTAGCCATAAGCAAATTAATGTAATTGTCTCATTAAAATGAATGTACTTTAGCTCTTATCATTTTCTTATGAGGTTTTATTTCCTGAGGAGATTGGCTGAATGTTCCACTCCGTTGTGGAACAAATAGGAAAACAAGAGGCAAAGCACGGGAAACTCAGGGAGGAAAAGGTAAGTCAGAAGATCTGTAAAGAATAAAAATATATCACCCTGAGGTACTGGTCCACAGAAATGCTTTACAATAGCTGAACACAAAATCAATTCAAAAATACAGTAGATCACAGCCCATAAATAAATTGCCCAATCAGAAAAGTGTGAGGGGAAAATGACAAAAGGAGAGAACATTCTCTGAAGGGGCAGTGAGGAGGTGGGGTGAGGAGAGCTGGCTTGAATAACTCCTCTACTGAGCCAAATCCCAGGATGGAGAGAGGCAAGGCCACTGACATCCCCATTCTTGCCTAATTTCCTTCAAAAAACGATAATCTCACTGCACATCCAGCGGTGAGTAATGCATGCAATGTTTCTTTAATCATGGTGAACCAAAATACAGTTACTGAGAACTATCAAGGGTTATGTGTTAAAGACCACAGCAAATAAAACTCGTTGTAGTCATGGTTTACTGATCCTCTGAGAAACAGAAAGTGTTATTTCGCATGTTCAGCCAGCTGGGCAGAGCACAAAGTGTTTGCCTAAAGGAAAAAATGGTTTTTCATGGGTGCTGCTGGGTGCTCACAGCAAACCACAACCATCCTATATGAAAAGTGTTGCAGTTTTGGGTTCAGCTCTGCAGCTTCACATCTGTTACATGCAATATCTAAACGAAACCCACCTTTTGCCTTCACTGGGAAGCTGTAAAGCCTCTCAGTGGCCGGGTGAGTACAAGAAATACCCAAGTCAACAGGTTTCTACACGACCAGACTGATTATCTCTACAGACATATAAATATATAGTTATACATATATATATATATATATATTTTAAGGTATTAAGAAATTCTGAGCAACAGTATCACTGGAAATTTGGCCTTGTGGAGATAAACTTCAGGATTTAGTTGCTTAGAGGCAAAAGCCCTCAGTTAGGCAAAAGCTCAGTGAAGTATTGAAGCAGTTTTATTTCACAGCATTTGTGTAACTTTTGGCATGAGTAGTTCAGCCAGTTGATGTGAGGGCTTGTGTGGCTCCAAGGCCTGTACTCCAAACCCTTCTGCTGATACGAAGTGCCTGGGGAAAAAACGGTCACACGTTGGCAACACTGCCCATCCTGAAACAAAATAGGTGCAGCATCCCTCATGGAAATGAAATCCTGGGTTTGGTAGATCAGTTTTATTCCTGTTTGTAACATCCATTCTTACGTCGACCAAGGTTCATTATTTCATTTCTTTAGGATTAATTTTTCCCCAGTTATAAAGTGGCCATAAAGATATTTAGTTCTTAGCACTTTGAGGATGAAAAGAAATGGCTTTTATCTACCAATGCCAGACAATCATATCACTACCGAAGTATTCTGTTTTCACTACTAACCTGTTAGCCAGTCAGAAGGCATTTTTTAATCATATAAACTGCATGATTATAGCTTTGTATGAAATGAGACACAGACAGAAAATGATATTTTGGCTGTCTTAGGTGCTGTGCAAGTACTGCCACACATTGTAGCACCTGGCTCCGTTTGCCCTGATGGAAATCTATGTACTGCAGGAAAAGTGAGAGCCAGCTTAGGTCAAATAAGAGCTGATTAATTACCACCAGGAATCCAGATAGATTAAAGACCGTAATCACATCTTGTTTCTTGTGTTCTTTTTGCCAGCTTTAAGGTGGTGAGAACCAGAGGGGACTGGCTGTCACAGTGCGTGACAATTCTCCTGAATTTCCCAGGTTTGAATAAGCAACTGCACTGAACTAAAATTCTGAACCTTCCGAGGTTCATCCATCACTTTTACTAAATTACCTCTTCATTCTCTTTTCTGCTAAGAATCTAATTTTTATAGCACTGTAGAGAATTTTTATAGCACTGTACTTTATCTTGTCACAGTATTTTTTGTCATTATTTTCATCTCAGTGAACTCTCCAATGATACTAAATAGACTGTGAGAGCCTGGCTGTGAGATAACGAGGGAGGTGCACATCTGCAAATGTTAATAGCTCACCCTCCAAGCCTTTTGCCTGGGAAGTCAGGGCTTGGACAGGATTTGTACCTTCTTGGGTAACACGCTGAGAAATTGTCTATGTTTAGCCTTTTTTCTCCAGAAAACGGGTCAGATCAGATGTCTCTTTTTTTTTTCCTGCCAGGGTAGCACCTACAGGGTGCTGAGACTGATTTCTCTGTGGTATGGAGAAAGCTGAAATGAGCTGATAAAGCTTTAGGAATTAGGTGGGTTCATTTCCCAGGCAAATCTAAAGAAGGAATGCTCATAAGTTGTGTGTTGGTATTTGCATGCCTGGGGTCAGGACCACACTCGCTACAGTCCCAGGGCCACAGAAATCCTCAGTCCCAAACTACAGTCCTTAAAAAAACTGAGAAGAGACAGGAAAAAGGGATGAACTGTTGTGTGAAGTCACATATCATAGAATCCCAGAATAATTAAGGTTGGAAAAAACCTCTGAGATCATCAAGTCCAGCCATTAATCCAGCACTGGCAGGTCCACCACGAAACCATGACCCAGTCAGACACCTTCCCACTGCCTGTGTCTGGAAATTGCTTCCTAGGGGCCTGTGCCTGGAGGAAAGTTTAGCTCTTTGTGTCTGCATAGCTGATTCCTAGGAAAATATATTTACCCAGCCTTGCCAAGTCCTCGATTGCCTTGCTCATCACCCAAGAAGAAGGGTTTTACAGGAAGGGGGAGGAGAGCAAGAGGCAGCAGAAAAAAATCCATCTTTTTCCCCTTTTCCAGTTTTCTCCACCCTCTCTCATCCTAATCTGATGCTAGGCCCAGCAAAGTGATGGTTTTCTAAAATGAGACCAAATAAATGTGTGTAGAGGTCAGGGGTGGCAAATTTAGCTAAAGATTTTAGTTTTGCTAAATGTTCGCCCAGCCTAACTCATATATTTCATTCACCTGAATATACAATCCTGTGCAGAAAGCCTAGAGGCAGAAAAGTCATTTAGACTTCCACAGCCATAAAAATTTGCTCAATTAATGCACTCTTTCATGAGACTGCAAGATCTTCACCCCCTATTACAGCTCCTGCATCCTTCCTCTGGTAGCAGGGAATGGATGTAAAACTGCCCTGATGGTGCAGGGCTGGGAGGGATGGGAGGCAGAGCAATCTGTGCTCATGGGATGGGATGGGCTGACCCTGGCTGGACACCAAGTTCCCACCAAAGCTGTTCCATCACTCCCCTCATCAGCTGGACAAGCAAGAAAAAACATAACGAGAGGCTCATGGGTCGGGATAAGGACAGGAAAAATTATTCACCAATTATTGTCATGGGCAAAACACTCCCCAAGGCTCTGTGTGGAGAAGTTAATTTAATTTATTACCAATCAGATGAGAGTAAGGTAATGAGAAATAAACCCAACTCTTAAAAACACCTTCTTCCACTCCCTCCCTTCTTCCTGAGCTCAACTGCTCTCCTGATTTCTCTACCTCCTCACCCTCAGTGGCCCAGCGGAACAGGGAGTGGGGCTGTGGGCCGTTCATTGCTTGTCTCTGCTGCTTCTTCCTCCTCAGGGCAGGGCTCCTCACGCTCTTCTCCTGTTGCAGTGTGGGGTCTCTCCCATGGAAAACAGCTCTCCATGGACTTCTCCAGTGTGAATCTTTTCATGGGAAGTTCTATATTAACTGCTCCAGCGTGGGTCCCTTCTGTGGGGTCAGTCCTTTAGGAACAGACTGCTCCAGTGCAGGTTTCCCACGGGGTCACATCTCCACTCTTAGTGCACATCATTTTCAGACCCTTTCCTGAGGTTTGCATTCCCTGCAGGAAAGCTGCACAGCTCAGCAGGTTCACGCTCTAGATCTGCTTTGCACAAAGAAGCATCAGCAGCAGGACAGGGTTTGACTCAGCCTCCTTAGGGATCAAAATAACCTCTTGCAGTGCCAGGAGAAATGTATAAACAGAAGTGCTCTTGCCCTTGGTTATGCTGGTCCTCCTCCTCACACTGATAAACTCTGTCATCCAAACTGCCAGGGAAACATTGAAATTTGGACCTTGCTTATTACTGGTTTTTTTTAAACAAATCACTTTTAAAACTTTATCCAGATGGGCACTTTCATCGATTGCTTTAATTGAAGTTCTCAGAACTACCGTGTTCCTCCAGAGCCACATTTGTTATTTATTTTACTGGTATTCGGTTGAAAAGGCTGCTGTCACTAACTTGTACCATTCCTGCTGCACACGTGTCCGTGCTGGTGTCTGTAATTGTCCTGTTTCTCAAATGTACTCCCTCTATTTAAATCCTCCAGCCCCTGTTTCTTGTCTTACCTGCTGTACAGAGAGAGCGGAGACAGGGCGGGTGGAGGTGATGACAGTGGGGTTTTTTATCTGTAAATCTCTGGGGGGATAAGGTTGCATGGTTTGCAATTAGACAAGCAGGTACTGTGGCAGAGGACATCATTTCCTTCAGCAGGTTATCATTTCGAAAAAATCAGGAACCTTTTAATATACAGTATATCTCACAGGATCTACCGTGGCTTTCTCTTAGCCAGCTTAAAAGACTGATCTTAATGGCCTTTGACAAAAACAGGGGTTTAAGCTGGGCTTGTTTATTCCTTCTTATCCACCTTGCAGCCTCACTGTAAACACCTCGCAATGCCAAAGGCAGGGTGGACTCCAAAGGCAGCTCCCGCTGTCTGGGTTAACCTGGAACGAGAAAGGCTTTGGTGGTGGGGTCTCACAGCAGCTCAGCCAGGTCCATGCTAAGCACCGTGGGCAGCAGGGGAGGGAGGTGGTTCTTCCCTGGGAGGGTGGTGAGGCCCTGGCACAGGGTGCCCAGAGAAGCTGTGGCTGCCCCTGGATCCCTGGCAGTGCCCAAGGCCAGGCTGGACGGGGCTTGGAGGAACCTGGGACAGTGGAAGGAGTCCCTGCCCATGGCAGGGGGGGGCCCTGGATGGGCTTTAAGGTCCCTTCCAACCCAGGTCATTCTATAATTCTCTTTATCAGGGCTAAGCCCCTAGTTCAGGCAGCATTATCTGCGTTATGATCACCAGATGCAGCCCAGCTTTGTGTGGCTGGAGCTTATCTTTTGTTGTAGTAGAAAAACAGATACATCTATGAAAAGGCCTGTGGAACAGATGACACCAAAATTCCCATTTGTTTTCTTTGTGGTTATGCAAAAAGAGAAACTCTTGCTCTAAGCTTGTGTGTCTAAAAAGGTGTCAAGAAATTTAGGACTCGGGAAAGGAGATGCTTTGAAAACACGGTGCTTGTAAAATCCTCAGTGTTTTTATACCAGGGGACAGCTACAGGATGGACTGGAACCGTGGACTAGGGCATGGATCACTGCCTTGACCATCGCAGTATTTGGTTTTTCACTTGTCATCCTCCTGAGAGTACAATTATTTTCTTCAATTGTATTTCCAGAATTTCTCTGGCTCTCATTGCAATGGCAAAACGATATTCAAGAACTGTTTGTTGCACCCTGGCGATGAGAAGAGACCTGCTCAGTGGGAAAATGTTATTTCCACACCCTCTATGTGAATGTTTTGTGCATCACCGCTCAGGAAAGCTTTCTGATAATGACCAGGGTTGGACTAGATGACCTTTAGAGGTCCTTCCAAGCCATTCTATGATTCTACGAACCAAACCCATGTGTTATCAGAAGATTTTTCTCTAGCGGAGGCAGACAGTTAATTTTTTAAGACTTTTTTTTGACAAAGAAATTCCAGCATGGTACTATTTCACTTTATTCAAACTCTTCAGAGTAAATTGGAATTAAGACTCTACATTTAGATATAATTTTTTTTTGATCAACAAGCCTGGAAGGTTGATTTTTTTTTGCAGCAATAGGAGACGAGCAGTTCATTTTTAATGCTTTTCCCCGAGATACAGAAACACCAACATCGTTCCTCCAAGCTCCCATTTGGTGAGGTTTGTGCCCAACACAAAATCCCTGCCAAAGTCAGACTTTTTCCAGAAGTGAGGAGTTTAGTCCTGCAGCCCTATAACAGTGCAATGCCAGCAAAAAAGTTTTATCTTAATTTCCTGATGCCAGCTGAACGCTAGACAAGAGTTATAAAGGACCATTTATCTTGTCAGAGAGAAGGGACCATCAGCATCAGGCCCCAGAGACCGATCATCGAGGTCTGCCTGAAAAATTATGTGCCTTAAAAAGCCTGATCCCAAACCAGCAATCTCAGAGCAATACCCATCTATTAACTGTTTGGATGGATCACTGGGATATAACCAGAGGGACAGGCTTTGAAATTCAATGGAATTTCAAAATTTGACTGGTGTCCTCTATCATCAAGCTGCAACTTCCCTTTGGAGTCACTGTTGTCTTATTTCTGAGCATGAGTTAAGGAGAGCTAGTTGAAAAAAAAATGGCTAAAATGAAAATACTTATTTAAAACCTTTGTTTTCAATACATTTCCTCTCCTGAAAATGTGTTGCTTTAAAAATACTTTAATGCTCTGTAGTAGTAAAAAAAAAAATTTTCTTTGGATTCCTCTCTCTAACTCACCAATCTATTTTTTTCAGGGATGCCATGAAGAAGGCAAAATGATGCCTCTTAGTCTCTGCTCTGCTCGGCAGGCTCAAGCTATGGAATGAAAGTGGGGGAAAAAGTTGTTTTTCTGTACTATGAGCAGATGGCAGAGATGTAGAATTTAGTAACAGTATTGAGAAGTAGTGGCATGAATTAGCTAAAGGGCTCTAAATCAGCATTCTTATCTACAAGAGGGATTTTAGGTGTTTATTTGGACATTTAGTGAGCAAATAGTAACTTTGTTGCTAGAAAATATTAGGGAAGAAACATAAAAATGATCTGATACGCATAATCTCTGATGCCTTTGCACACACAGTTTAGACTCCTAAATCTACCCTGGTGTGTCCTTTTTGTCATTCTGGGACATCTCAAAAGGTCTCTTGATGATGTTTCTGCAGGGATTTCTGCTTGTCCTGCACCCCATATCCCAGCCCTGTGTGGAGGTGTCTGTAGCATCCTTGGCATCATTATTGAATTTATTTATTTAATTCCATGTCTGGAATTATTGGTGCTTAATACAATTTATTGGATTAAGACTTTACCAGGTACTCTCATTCCATGGGCTGCTCTATGACAAGTTCCTGGAAATATTTAAATTCTCTTCTAATTTTCTCCCTTTCAGAGGTAAATTTTTCTGTTATATTCACTTACATATAATTTTCTTGTGTTTTTGGGTTTGTGCCCTTTAGGTATTAAGTTTCCATATGTCAACTTAATGTGCTTTTATGATTAATTTTGTTTCTCAGGTGTGTTTTTTGCTGGTTACAGCTCTTAAACCTCCCATTTAACAGAGCAAAATGCATGGCTGTAAACATTTAAACTGATGCTGCACAGTGTTCAGGAGATGAGAATTTATTGGGAACAATATTCCCCCACCCATTTAATTCCATGCAAAACTTTTACAATCAAGACTGGAAGCCAAATAAAATGAAATTGGCATAAATGGCACCTCCTTGTCTGTGCCAGACAAATTCCCAGGGCATAGGAAAATGGGAATTTGGGCCTTGAACTTTTAAGAATTCACAGAACAAGTGAAGCATTCCCAGCTGTTTCCGAAATCAAGGCTACAAAAGTAGGAGCTGCTCGTATGTGGCCAGAACAGAACAATTGATTCAAATTGTCAGGACTTAACTCATGTTTCAGGATTGCTTTGAAATTTTTTCATTCTTGGTAATTTAATTCCTTTGCAGTTCTCTCTCATTGGATTGAGAGAATTGTACTCCTCTAGCCCTCTTTTTACCCCCCTTCCTCTTCCTTTTCTTACATGGGAGATATAATTTATTCCCGTTTCAGTGAATTTGCCACAATAAAGAATCCAATTCTTTCAAGTTTTTTTTTTTTTTAAATCTCCTCAGAGAGTGAAAGTAGCATTCGCTGAAATTAAGGTGCTTTTTGCCAGAAATGTGATGCTAATCCTCTTAGTTTTAATGGTTTTGAAATGGTTTGTATAAGAAGGTAAACAGAGTAGTTGATTAATAGGAAGGAAGTCAATTGGCCATGTTGCAAGTGTTATACGCTCTACTGTACAATAGTTCTTTATTTCTGCAGAGGGAGGCACAGACTGGTCTCCTTTTGAAAGTTCTTAGGTGAAAACTGATATCTCTTCTCATACTGTACAATTCAGAAGAGTTTGATTCCAGCACCAGAAAAAGCAAGCAGTGCACTTTCGAAATAGAAGTCAAACAAATATCACTGATAAGACATTGACGTGACACCAGTTATCTCCCCTTTTTATTGAAAACAGGCACATATAATGAGGTGCTTCACATTTAAAGTCTTAAATCTTAGAAAGCTCCAGGCCTAGATGGTTTTGATTCTGGCTTATTAAACTTGCAGTGTGGGGAGAGGGGGGGAGGGCAGGAGATGGAGTGACTCACTTATCCCTGTTATTTAACCTTTCGCTGGCCAAGGGGATTTTTGTCTGCGATTTATTAAAAGGGTTGTCCATCCCGGGTTTACTTCCCAGTGTTTCCTGCCTGAGCTCAAATGCCGAGACCTGCTCAAGCCAGGCAGGTGCCCCTTCCCCATCAATAATTCACCTCTGGGTCTCCCAGAGCTCGGGCACTGTTTGCATGTAAAGTGAGAGGAGAGGAGCCAGCAGTTACCTGAATTCTTTTGTCTGGCACAATAGCAGAACTCTCACGCTCACGTCAGTTGTAGTCCATCAATTAACACTTACAATTAAGTGCTGCAACACAAGTGTGAAGTGGTTGAAGGTCTGAGCAGCAGAGGCAATGGGTAACCCAAGAGCTTCAAAGGAAGACTTGGTGGCTGCAGTTACAAAAGTTGCTGGGACAGGATTTCAGGATTTAAATAGGGAAGAAGACAAAATAAATTTGAGAAGTAACAGAGGAAGAAGTCGAAGCTGCTGTGGCCACAGGGGAGGAGTTTGCAGGTGTTTCCCAGGGCTCAGACAGAGCCTGGTGAGGGCAGCAGACCTCAGTTTCATAGCAGATCTGCCTTCAGCCTCTTCTAAACAGATCCTTCACTGGGAAAGGCAGTGAAATATTACAGCATAATTTAAAATCATGGAAGGGTTGTCTGAGGACAGTCACGAGCAAACTGGTCTAGTGGAAGCTGTTCCTGCCCATGGCAGGGGGTTTGAACAAGATGGGCTTTAGGGTCCCTTCCAACTCAAACCATTATGTGTGTTCTGTCTTGCCCCTTTTTCCTGACTAGAAAGGTTCCTTCTCTAAACCTACCTTTGAAGACCCTTGCTAGCTGAAGCAATCAATCAAAATTATCTAATTTGAGAAGGTAACTTAAGTAAAATCTCGTGGAAACAAGTACTTTCTCTCTTTTTGGGGTCTAATGGCAGATAAAAATGAGTTAAGAAGTGACAAGGTTAGTTTAAGAACAAACCCACAGAACTAACACAGTGATTCTGGGTTTGTGTCATGACCAGACATGACAGACCAATGTCTTTACACGTGCAGAGTACTTTCAGCAGCTAAACTCAAACTCTGGTAATTTTGTTTGGAATCAAGACAAAATCTAAACATGGTGTTGTATTTAGTGTGAGACAAGGGCATGGGGAAACCCAGAACACAGCACAGCCCTTTCCATAAGTAGCTCTGAGTGATGGGAAGCTCTCCAGAAGGAGTTTGAATTGCTGGGTTTCAGTGATGCCTATCCCTGCTCCATCCCACAAATACTTTTGCTTTTGGCCTTGAGCAAAGAACAATTTTAACAAAGCATTAATTTATGACTCCATCGCATCTTGTAGCTCTCATTTAGTGAACCCCATGCATGGTATAAATAATTAACTCTTCTTCGTATTAAGCCACAAGTAACAGAATTATCTAAGAGATTTTGAGAGCCATATCTGCCTCTCAATAACTAATTTGGTTTTGACTCAGGTTTGAGATCTAATAATTTTATAGATTTATTGTATGGCAGAACACTCATAGAAATAGTAGGAAAACTACTGCTCTATTCTTCTTCTGCCTTACTCCTGGTGAAATAGCAGAATTTCTACAGGAATACAGGTAAACACAACACAGTCAGTGCATAATATGTGCTAACAAACCCATTTGTGCTCTGAAATCCAGCTATTGCCTCTTCCAACACTTTTAGATTTTCCTTCCAAGTTGGCTACACTTTCATCTCAATTGCAGTAGTGTCACTCAAGAACAATTTCATTAGATTAAATGGTCTGGTAGTCAATGCAATTGTAATCAATAGCTGTAACTCCCAGAAAGTAGCTGGGTTCAAACTTCCAGTCCTCCCTGCCCTCTTCTTTGACTCCAGAAGTGCTGTAGAGCTAAAGCATTTCTGTAAAGTATATTTTAAAGGATCTCCAAACCTCCCAGTTCTACAAGGCTGCCAACTCTTCTCTTTCAGAGCAAAGAGAAGGCTTTTTTTTAGCTGCGGATAGAGTTTAGTGTCTCAGGCTCTGACTGATGGCAGGCAGAGGGAAATAGCTCAAGCCCGTTCTGTCTGTGTGCACACACTCTGCTCAGCTGCAGTTCCCTTGCTCCCATCACTGCTCCCCAACAGGAAAGGAAGTTTTCAAGCAGCATTTCCGAAAGGTTTGGGAGACCCAAGGAAGGAAAGCACTGGAGTTTCTTTGCACTTTCAAGAAAATAAAAATAAAAAAAATCACAGCATCGAAAAAAAAAAAATCCCTGTTTTTTTGCTCCCCAGGGCAGGATCCTGCTGCTCCTCCTCCCTGCCATTCCCCCAGCCTCAGCTTTGAAAAAAACCCAAACCAAGGCACGTACTGCAGACACTGCTCCATGGATGCCATCTGCAAAAATTTCACTGCCACTCCTGAATATTTGAGGCTGGAATTCCACATTAATAAATCACAGAATCATAGAAAGTTAAGGCTGGAAAAGACCTCTGAGATCATCAAGTCCGCCATCAGCATCACCACCATGTTCACCACCAAACCTTGTGCTCAAGTGCCATATCCACAGCTCTTTTGAACACTTCCAGGAACGATGACTCCACTTCCCACTGTTCCAATGCTTGGCAATGCTTTTTGTGAAGTAATTTTACGTCATGTCTAATCTAAACCTCCTGCGGTGCAATCTGAGGACATTTTCTCAATGTTCCTTTTTCCTTTTTTACATTGAAGATCCACTGTATTTGTCAAAATAATTTCAGTTTTACCCTTTCCTTCTGCTCCTTTAGAGGCCTTAAAAATACAAAGTGCAACCGCTTCTGCCTCGACATATGCAGGTATTTGCCCTGCACTTGACATTTTCCAGCCATGCTGGATGAATGACTAAGCAGTGATCCATGTAACCGCCGTGTCACCTGGAGCCTGTTGGGATACCTTTTACACAGCAGGTGAAAAAGATAATCCTTTCCCCTCTTCCTTTCACCTGGAAGATAAATCACTCTGTTTGTACTGCCTGAAAAATTAAAACGCTTTTATTTAGTGCTTCTGCTTCAGAGAAAGCACCTTTCTGAAATACAGAGGCGCTTTGGAAAGCATGTGTTCAAATGAGTGCAGATATCCTCAACACCACTGCATGTATTTATTACAGCTCTTGCATTGCAGTCTCAGGAGCTGATGTATTTGTATTTTTCATGACACCTCCAGCAGATGAGGGTATACGCCGCAGTGTTCCTTATGTGCTTGGGAATGTAAGAAAAAGGCCTCTTGCTTTAGCGTGCATATATATCTCGTCATTCTTTTTCCTTTAGAGCTAAACTCAATAAAGCCAGTAAGTAAAATTCCTGAAGTGGCAGAAGCGATGTGCAGAACTACACTGAAGGTGCTCCAGATCCCCCCATCCCATAGTAAATCAAATAACAGCCTGCTCTAGTGCCAGGCTGCTGTAAAGGTGCCTACCTTGTCTCTGTGTAAGGCACCACATGTCTCTGCTTAGTATTTATTAGTGGTTTTTATTACATATTTTAGATTTTAGAAAAGACTTCAGACTAATAAATAACGTCACTCAGGGAATGTGGCTGGGCCAGTGGAACAAGTGACAGACAGAAGAGTTGGGTCCTACTTTCTCCGTGAAGCGAGACGTCTTCTGCTCCTGCCTTGACCATCAGCTCCGTGCAGGTGGGTCAGGCTGAGGAGCATCAGCACAGCAGATATTTTAGCACAGGCTTTTCTGCTGGTCCTGAGTTCCCAGCAAGAAATGTTCTGCTGTAATAAATCCCCAGTGCTGGCAGCCAGGGCCCTGCACATCCCCGTACCTGGTGGAGGGGGTCCAGTGCAGCGTGGCAGCAGCTCCTGCCCCACGTGCTGATGTTGTGGCTGGCTTCTCCTGCAGCTCCAGCCCAGCAGGGCTGTCAGTAACTCTATCAATTAAAGCCTGCGCTGCTGGATAATTCCCCGAGTGCTGGGAGAGGCTTGTTCTCACTGGGGTGTAACAAGAGTAATTATAATAATGACTCGACCATTCCTCACCGCCGCAGTTTCTCTTAGCAACAGGCTTGAGCAGCACGAGAAATGTGATCAAAGTTGAAAGAGAATTCTCTTTGATGCAAAGGAGTTTTTGTTGCTGTTTTGGTTTAGGGAGGGCAGGCAGGGGAGGCTGTCAATGCAGTCAGCTAATGACAAACAGGGGATAAAGCTCCACGGGGATTAGCAAAGCCTGAATGCAAGTCAAGTGCTCTGATTCTGTCATTTCAACCAAGTAGCGAAGCAACCTACAGGCTTTTTAGTGTTTAGGTGGCCACAAAGAAGCTTTGCTGCCATCTCTGAAACACTTCCTCAGTAAGAAATTTCCTGGAACACCAAGGTCTTATTTCTTGGGGGGGGTTAAGTCATTGCATTATCTCCTCAGGTGAAAATTCATTATGTTCATCTCCTGCGTGTGTCAAACAGCCTCTTCCTGTACAACAGGCTGCCCATCTCTCCCTTAGGCAGTAACAGCATCAAGTGGTGTTCAGTGCTACTTATCTTGCTCACCTGCCAATTAGCTATAAACTGTAAGAAGCATTGTACCCAAAAAGAAAAAAAAAACCACCAAACTGGATCAGTTTCAAGTTTAATTAGTCCAAAAGAATTCAATATATTATTGCCTCAAACAAAAGAAAAAAAACATCTGAACCTTTAATCCTCTTTGAAGATGCTTCTTACTGATATATCCCATCACATATTTTTAACACTGGTGACAGTACTTAGAGAAATCATATCCCATGTTCAGTTAAGCCAGGAAATGCATTTGATTCTCCTACTACAATTTTCACAGCAGCTTAGTAAGTGCAACCTCTTTGCCCCTTGTAAACCATCCCATCCACGGTGCTTGGTGAAATGCTATGTGCTAAATGGAATAGCTGTAAATTAATTTAACCTGTTTGCATCTCTATTGTAGAAAATATTTACCTCGCTTGTGTGAATATATTATTCAAGCATTGCATTTTTTCTAAAGAAGGTCCCTGAAGGGTTTCTGCAGTGCTGTTTGTGCCTCATGACTCTGAGATGAAACCTGACCCCTGGGGAGGGAGCACGGGTGAGATTCACCTCCGTCCTTGGAGCATGGCCCACGGGGATGAGGGGAGAGTCAGGCCCTGAGGATAATCCTGTCTCAGGGGCTTGGCTCAGGCGGGGCTGGGGAGCATCCACAGGAAGAAAATTACTTTAATTCAGTGTGCTCCAAGAGATGATGCTTGACCCAGGAGACACAAAAATGCTGTATGGTCGAAAGAAGGAGGGCAAAGAAGAGGAATAGGAGGTTTATTCTCTAGGAATCTGAATGCAGCCATGAGCCAAAGGCTCCCAAGGGTGTTTTTCTTGCTCACAAGCTTGTAGGGTGTCTTTGTGCTACGAGCAGGCTGCTTGAGCTGAGCCCGCTGTGGCTCTGCGGGGTTTGGCTGCAGGACGGGTGGATGGCACCTCTGTGCTTTGCAGGGGGACACCTGTTTGGGATCCTATGGGATCTGTATCTTCCCGTAGTCCTGCTCTCCTGAAGGGCAGGAGGCCCTGGTGTAAATAGGGATGGGGCTGGATGCTGCAGGGCACACCTGGACACGGCCTTACCTGAGTGCAACCAGGCAAAGCTGAGCGCCCAAGGGCTCTGCCCCCCTCCCTGCTGCCCAACACTGCTATCGCTTCAGAAGAACCCTCCAAATGTCTTCAAAGTTTGGATTAATAATTTGTTTTCCACACAAATCCAGCAGTTTGTTCGGCTTTCCCTTTGAATCAGCTCAGTTACCAATCGGAGATTTAGAGACGGGAGTTTGCTGCAGATTATTGAAAAGCTTCCTCTATGCTTTCCCCATAACTGAAAAAGTGCTGACTCTGTTTTATTTTAAAACTGAGCAGGTTCTTTGTGATCATCAGATTTACAAAACAAGGCTGTTTTCAACACAAACTGCTTCAGGAGTAAAGGCCCTTACTGAACAGCATAATTTCATTTATCATCCATTTTTTTTAAACGCTGAACTCTTGAAACTTACATTCCTCAGGAGATCCGCTCTCCAAAAAAAAAAAGCAATTAAAATTACAAGCTATCATTTCAAGTTTTAAAATGTGACATTTGAAAATGGAATATGCACTTTCATGCAGTCCATTTGCTTTTTGTTTTGTTATGCAGTGGCATAAAGTGGAGCATCATTTTGGACAACGACACATCTACAGTAGAGTTCTTTATTTTAACTCTTCCTGAGCATTCATTTCTTGCTTTCTGAGTATTACAAACACATTCAGAGCTGCATTTGAGTTGCTAGAACCTCTCAGAGTCGCTTATTTAACGCTTCTCAGCAAGGCGGCTGAGGAATGAACAGCAGCCAGATAACGAACCTGCACTTTTGCACTAGTTTGAGCCAAAATGCACCGTGCCAAGGTTTGATATTACCCTCCAGAGGTCGGGTCACTTGTTCAGCGTTGGAGAACCCAAAGATCAGAGCTGCAGACGAGTCCCCTCCCAAAGGACGTTTGCTCCAGGCTCCTGACAGGAATTCATGCAGAGTTGCTGCTGATGACGATGCAGAAACTGGGATCGGAGGTAAAAGGAAAGCCTGAAACTCTGCTATTCGGACATTTTTCCGTGGTTTAAGGCAGCCCTCTAGAGACAGGAGAGAGCAGCGCTGGGAACGCCAGCGCACCGGGGCTGCAAGGGAGCACTGAGTCAGGAAGAAAAAATCAATTATTTCAGTTTTGCTTGTTTGTTTTCCTTTTTATTCTACTTTTTTTTTGTGCTTTTCTCTGCGTGTTTTTATTATTGTTTGTTTATACGTGGTTATTTTGTTTCATTTTCTTTTCATGCAAAACTTCTCCGCTGAAAAATGAATTACTGCAAATGTAGTGGCAGAACACAGGATGTGGCTTCAAACTTCCAGAGGGCAGGGTTGGATGGGATACTGGGAAGAAATTCTTCCCTGTGAGGGCGGGCAGGCCCTGGCACAGGGTGCCCAGAGAAGCTGTGGCTGCCCCTGGATCCCTGGCAGTGTCCAAGGCCAGGCTGGACGGGGCTTGGAGCAGCCTGGGACAGTGGAAGGTGTCCCTGCCCATGGCAGGGGTGGCACTGGATGGGATTTAAGGTCCCTCCAACCCAAACCATTCTATGTTTCCGTGAAATTTTTATTCCACAATTACTATTTATTATAGCACTCCCAGCACTTTGAATAGCCTGATAAATGCGTGGTACCTGTAAAAGAGATGGAGTTTTGGCACAGGGATGCTTTGCCCGGGTGGAAGGGAATTGCTGCTCTGAGAACAGGGTAAAACTGGGCAGCAGCTCTGGGAATGAGCTCTCCAGAGCACACGGAAACACACAGGAATGCCAAATTATTTCAGTGAAGTTTGGGTCAGATATTAAAACATGCACCAGTTCATTTCTGCACCTGGATTAAAATTTGTGCTTGAAGAGTTTCCTGTGGCACCTGGTGAGCTCTTAGGGCTGGAATGCACCCCAGCAATGCACATATCTCCATCACACCGACTTTAACCTGCCCACCTCTTTCTCAAACCCCTGTGGCTGCTGTATCTGAAAGCTTCACAGACCGTCTGGTCAGGCCTCAAAAATCCAGAGCTCCTGGCAAGTGAGGGAAGTTCGAGAAGGAGGGTCTCTGTGGGATCTCTCTCCTGAGTTCCCATCTGCTGCTGCTGCCACGTGAGATTTCCCCATCTGGCTCAGCCTGCTCCAAACGAGCCCCCTGCCCTGGGGGCTGTGACGTGTGACCCTGAGAAAGCAAGTTCTGCACTGAGAAAATGTGCAAATGTCAGAGCTGGAACTTGGGTCTAGTTTTTCGCGATCAGCAGTTTTCAGGCAAAATGTCAGAAATGCCCTGTAAGAACCAGCCCTTTGTGGCTTCTCTTCCCTGCCCCAGAGCAGAATAATCCATACATCTGTTTGATTTCACAATAAAATGCAAAGTCACTTAATCTTGTGTGTTTGTATGTTCTCTTCAAGCCATATTTTGAAGGAAAGTGCCTTCTTCTTTTCAGAAAGTGGAGATAATTGGACAAAAATGGCACAGTGTCAAAAATACACAGTGACTCCTATAACCTGTTGCTTAAATCAGATATTTGATAAACGAATCAGTTTGCTGCGAGAATCACATCAATCTTTATTTTAGTGCAAGCTGATGCTGAGTATTCACCCCACAGAGCTTTTTTTGGGGAGGCAATGGAGGAAACTGATTCTATACTTGACGGCAGAGTTTGTGTGTTGTTTCTTTACGTGATTTTTGTATATTTTTCCTCTTTGCCAGCAGCCTCTCATTTTCTTCCCGAAAGAAAATTCAAAGTTGATGAGTATCAGGTCATTGGGTCTAATCCACTGTGATGGACATGAGCGGGCATTTTCACAGAATCCCAGGATCATTTAGGTTGGAAAAGTCCTCTGAGATCATCATGTCCAACCTGTGAGCAATCCCCACCTTGTCACCAGCCCAGAGCACTGAGTGCCACGTCCTGCCATTCCTTGGGCACCTCCCAGTGCAAACCCTTCAATCTGAACAGCTCGCTCTTGTTTTATGGACTCAGCTCTGCTTGAAAATTAAGAAAACGACATAAACCAGTCTTTTTGGGATGGCATTTTGCGTGTGCCTTTCAGAGCCGACGCCCTTCCCTCGGAGCTGCAGATGTGCCGTGTGCATCCAGATGGGTGGCATGAACAAACCCCTTTTTTTATATATATATATAATTTGGAAAACAACTGTAATTTCTAAATTGTTGCAGGATTGTTTACTTTGGTCTGACAGAAACAGTCACTGAGCTGAACAGAAATTAAAACAGGAGTATTTATATGTCACCTGGGGTAGCAGAGCAATCTGTGGTTTCTGACCTCTCTAAGCAGCCAAGAAGCATCTGACGAAAACAAAAGGCAAGTTTAAAGTAAGAAAAAGGGGATACTCCTTCATGTGGGTGCTCACTTTGGGAGCAGGACCCCAAAGTGTTCATGCAAATTCATGTTAAAAAAAAAAAATTGTGATTTAAATATGTAATCTCTGTATCTGACTCAAGAAATCTCCAAGTCACTGAGCAGCAGATGAGGGATTGCTCTGAAACCTTTCACTGTAGGATGTTCTGATCTTCCTTAAGCCTCTGCTGTGAGTCTCTACTAGAGAATAAGCAAAAATATCAATAAATTTTGCCCGGATGAGGTGCAGCTGTTCATTTGTTCACATTCACTGAGGAAGGCCAGAAATACTCAGCACCACACAGAAACAGCTCCTGTCCTCCCCAAAACTTCAGACAGACCAAGTTCAGCAAGGTGTGCAAGCCCCAGGGGTGTTCATGGCTGGATTTTTGCCAAGCACTTGTACACTCCCACGTGCATCTTGAGGAACTGCAGCTGTAGGCCCTTAACACAGAGATTATATATATTTAAATCTATGATTTCACTGAGTCAGGATGCCTTTTGGTCACATCTTTATACCTTAGGAGGGTATGAACAGCAAAGCTGCACAAACCTCCTTCCCAAAGCCTCTTTCTCCTGCCAGCCTTTGATATTTTCCTATTTTCCTGGCTCCTGATTTTTTTTTTAATATTGACCCCTAAAATGCAAGTTATCTGTGAAATTACAGTTATTGCAGCGTCTCTCTTCCATGGGCAGAGAGCCCGAGCAACTGGCAACCTGATATAACAGCCCTGAGCAATTTGGTTGTGCTTTTTTTGATGCTCTTGTTTTCACCTCCCCCAAGCCCACGCTGGCATGATAAGCATAATCATTTTCTCCCCTGGACTGTATTTGGGCCGTATACTGGAATTTGATCCAACACTCCCCATTTGCTAAGGATAAGAAATGGCTTTAATGCTGCACACCGACGTGAGAATCCCATCAATTCTTCCCTGTTTCATTTCTTCCAATCACCCAACCAATTGGCTTGAGCAAGCAATTCAGGGGGAAAAAAAATAAATGTAATAGAGGTCCCTCTTTTGAGAAAGGTACTTCTGTCCAATTGCTTTCATCTTGAGAATACAGCTCTGAGGTCTGTTTCTAGGGATGTCCTTCAGCAGGCAGCATGAATTGCAAAATCAGTCACACAAATGGCCTCCCTTATATAAAAATAACCAATATATCAACAGGGCTGAAGCCAAGCAGCAGTTAAAATAACTACCAGATCAGCAGCACTAAACTTACAACAGACAGATGCATCTGAAAAGGGAAAGTGCATGGCATTTTTAGTTCGATTTGTGTTGTTGCTTCATTTTTTATTCAAGATACAAAACATTCTGAAAGGCAAATGCTAAGAATTGAAGAGATTGCCATAACAAAAGGAAATACAGTGCAAGTGCAAAATTACTGAGGGAATATTCCTGTCTCTAATGAGGCAGGGTGCCATGGCTGAGGAAAAATTCGGGACAGACTTTGTGGAAAAGCCTTTTCAGATGGCTGCTGCCACCCCTACTCGTGCTCCATGGAGTTTTGTGAATTCCTTGCTGCTGCTCCAGGGATCAGCCTTACTCTGCTCATGCAGGCATGAGACAGCAGCTCCCTTTTAGGCTGAGCTGCATTTATTCATACTCGTGTTCCTAAAGTTTTCCAAGTGTTTATTTGGAGAGCTCCAACAGGAGGGTGGAGGAGTCTAAGGGACGTAACACGGAGCACGCACACATAAGAGCACGGTTATGAAACTCCAGCAGGGACACCTTCCACTAGACCAGGTTGCTCCAAACCCTGTCCAGCCTGGCCTGGAACACTTCCAGGATGAAGGCAAACAATATTTAATTCTGGTACATATTATATAAGATGAGAATAACCTTGTCTGTGCAGGAATAAGAGGATTTAACAAGAGTATAGGTACTGAAAGACATGTTTGATTAGCTTTAGAAAAGAGACTGAAAGCTCTCTCATTAGCAAAATTCATGCTGACTCCAGTGAGTCAAGAGTTTTACCTATTAATTGATTAAAAAATGCAAATATATTCTCTTATCTAAAGACAATTACTTTATAAATTGTCGCTACCTGGATAAAACTCATAGAGAGGATAGATACCCCTTCAGATAAAATACATGTGCAAGTGAACACAATTCTGGCTACAAAAACTGATGAGAAAATTCAGACCTAATATATCTTCAAAGCCCAAAGTGTTTGAGCTGTGCCCAAGGTTCAGTATAAACAGATATTGAATAAATATATTCAACAGATTTCATTCAAACTGAATGAGGAACCTTCATTTTGAACTGTAATGACACCTTGCATAGCCCTGGGTTTATTCAGGGCTTCCTGAAGATGAATTTCCTGTAGCTCTAATATTAAGTGGAGCATGCTTTCTGCTGTGCTGGCAGCTGCCAGGCTTACAGGAGAGCTGGTAATTCATTTTATCAGATGGTTTTCAAGGGGTGAAACAGGTGCACCAGACTTCCCAGACAGTGCCTGGATACCCCACAGGCATCTGTCAGAGGAGAAATTTCCTTCCAGGGTTTTGATAGCTTTATTTGTGTGAAATACGGCAGCGGTGTTTACTTGATAATTAGGAATGTTTGCTTAGCAATTCGTAATGTTTAATGAGTTGTGTTGGTAAGGAGGGTGTCTTTTTAGGCTCCGGAAAACAGGCTTTGAAGATCCTGTGCTGCACTGCTGGACAGGGAATCACGGAATTATGGAGTTATTTAGGTTGGAAAAGACCACGGGGAAAAAAAAGTTGACTGTCACCCGGCTGCCCCCTCCTGTCAGGGAGTTGTGCAGAGCCACAAGGGCCCCCCTGAGCCTCCTTTTCTCCAGGCTGAGCCCCTTTCCCAGCTCCCTCAGCCGCTCCTGGGGCTCCAGCTGCTTCCCAGCTCCGTTCCCTTCCCTGGACACGCTCCAGCCCCTCAATGTCATGCGGGGCCCAAAACTGTCCCCAGCACTGGAGGTCCCTCAGCAGTGCCAGCGCAGGCGACAGTCACTGCTCTGGGCCCGCTGCCACCCTGTTCTTCACGGACACGCGTGCAGAGCTCCTCAGAGGAGGCTGATGGTTTGGGAGAGACGCAGGATTTGCTGTTGGATTCCCGTTCTGTCAGGGCATCCCTGGAGTTCTGCTTCCACTGCCGGGCTCTGCCGGAGTTTGCCCTCCTGACCCCTGGCCAGCGCCTCACGGCAGAGTTTGCACAAAGCTCCCGAGTACTTTTAAAAGGATTGGTTGACATCTACCCCCTGTTTTCCAGTCCCAGCCTCTCCAGCATCTCCCATTCCCACATTTTCCGCGCCCGCTCCGCCGGCCCGGCCCCTCCGCGCACCCCCCGGCAACGCCACGCGAGGGCGCCCTCGGGCCGCGCTCCGCCCCGCATCCCGGGAAAAGCGGGCTGGAATCAGCTCCCGGCTCCCCATCCCGGGAAAAGCGGGCTGGAATCAGCTCCCGGCACCGGGAAAAGCGGGCTGGAATCAGCTCCCGGCACCGAGAAAAACGGGGTGGAATCAGCTCCCGGCTCCCCATCCCGGGAAAGGAGGGCTGGAATAAGCTCCCGGCCCCGCATCCCGGGAAAAGCGGGGTGGAATCAACTCCTGCCTGTAGAAGCCCAAAGGTTCTAACAGAGTTTTCCCAAAATGGCACTCTTCATTCCCAGCTTTCACGCAGGACACGCTCGCTCACTGCATAACGTATTTGCAAACTCTTTGAATTGCAGATACTTTAAGAATTCATTACAGATGTAATGGGATTTCGAAATTGCCCGCATTATACCTGTTTTTAATGTCTTTTGTGCTTCACCATGACTCCGTAGAAAACTCATGGCAGCTGCTTTCATTCTGTGGGTGATTTACAGCAATTCACCCCCCCGGGTGACTGCCGTGCTCCTGGGGTTACAGTCTCTCACAGGGTTTTGTCTGCCCTTTGTTGCTTCTGTGCAGTTATTTCTCTGGTACAAGGGGACGACTGAGTGAGGTATAACCATATGAATGTTCCTCTGATTACTTGTGGTGCCTACAACACACTGAGGAAGATTTCTCAGCATTAGGAAATTCTCCAGCGAATTCCAGCAGAAACGGAGAGCAGGGAATTTGAATATTTCAGAACTGAGTGGCTAAGGCCATAAATATACACTCATCCAAAGAGTCAGGCAGCTGGGAAATACCAGGGCCCTACAGCTAAAATTACCCAGATCCTACATTTAGGCGCAGACTGGAGGCTGTTCTTGGGAATTCAGCCCCGGAGGCAAATAACTGAGGGTGGCAGAGGGAAGGGCTGCAGTGTCAGCTCACAGCTCTCCCACCATCCCCAGTACATAAACACAGCCCACACGATGGATCTCTCCTTTCCAGCCCTCCGGATGTGATGTAAGTTCTCTTTTTTTTCTTTTTTTTTTTTTGCAGTAACCGTATATTCCTCAAATCTTATCTCATGATTTTCCAGAGTGGATTATGAACACAATTCTTTACTTTCTTCTTTATTCGGACTTGCTGATAATGTGTTTCCCCCCAGCAAATATCCAAAACCTTTCCTTGTTTACTCACAAAAGTCAAGTCATACCTCGTTTCTCTACTCCTTGATTCTCCTTATGAGTCCTGGTTTGGGCTGAGAATTTCCAGGTAAAAAAAAAAAAACATTCCATCCTATTAAAAAAGCCACGGAAACCAGCCCCTTTTTTTTTTTTTAATAGCAACATGTGTGAGTTTTGGGGTTTTTTCCCGGCAACAATGGACCAAAGCAACTGAGCATCCATCTCTTTTACCCACACAGGGTGTCAGAGAAATCCCCTGTAACACAGAGGCAGCACCTTTCCCTTGAGCAGTTATTTGTATCCAGTAGCTTCCCGATTAAATAATTTACTGGAACTTTGCATATTTATAGTTTTCTTAATGAGCTCAGTTGTGAAAGTTAACAATGGGCTGTCAAAACCAGCTGGGAGGTTTGAGACGTGTGTTAGACACACCTTCTCCTCTGGCTGTACAAACGTGTCCCCAGCCCCAGCAGGTGACAAGGCAGTGGCTTCAGGGACTTTCTAGGGGGCTGAAAATAGAGAATACCTAAAACAATGCCTGAAACATCAAATAAAGTCTCTTTTTGCAGGCAACCTGTGAAAAAAAAGTGACTGCTTTTACAAAAAACAGGTTCTTGAGACCCTGCAAAGGTGTACTGAGCTAAGCAGAGAAACGACTACAAAACAAGAGCAACAGGCAGAAGTTATGACTCCTCTTTTCCTTGTGAGTGCTGAGATTTTCTTCCAATCTGGAGTGCCCATTCCCTGCTCCAGTGTGATATTTGCCATGAAAACCTCATTAAAAAGGCACATGAAAACCTCATGAAACGGGATGGATGCCGCCATGCATTAACCTGCTGTGCTTTCCCCCACTCCACAACGACAGGTAATGGTTGGAGCAGCTTTTTACCCCAAACGGATGTGCTGACAGGTACAGCCTCCCCAGTCGCTGTAAGTTTACAGGTTTTATCTCTGGTGGCAAGATTTGTTTGCCCAGCTATGTCCTCCTTGATTTCATGTTTGCGGAAAGAAAAGCGATCAGAGCAATCAGCCCTGGCATCTCTGTTATTCAAGGGAATGTCAGTTAATCTGGAAAGTGATATGCTGATTATTATCCCTGTTATTATCACTCGGTATCATTTCCAAATCTTGGATATTTGCAGGCACTCTCCGCTATTATGGATCTTAATCAGCCAGTTTGAAGCCCTGGGAAGCTGTTCCTGGGTTCGAATGTCCATTATGGATTTTTATTGTGTTTTTTCTCAGCAAGTGGGTGGCAAGCAGATAATATATGGGGCTATTACAGAGGATCCCCCTTTCTCAGTCGTAGAATCATAGAATTATAGAATTATTATAGAATTACAGAATAGCCTGGGTTGGAAAGGATCTCAAAGCTCATTTAGTTCCAACTGCCTCAGATATCTTCCAAGGCAGGATTTCAGCAGCACCTCCAGGTCCACGTGAGGACCTTGTAGCAGTTTCATTTCCAAAGCTGTACAGACAAATGGTGGAAAACAAAGAGAAAACTTGATTCGTTGAGGTCTTCACAGAAAAACATCAGGAGAGATAGGAATAGAGTCCTGAGGCAGGAAACTTGCTTGTGAGAACATCCCTGAATGAGGAACCTCCCAGCAGTGGAGACCTGAGCCAGAAAATAGTTATAATACGAAATATCTGTGTCTGATAACCTCCAGAGGAGATCCCTGTGGGAGTTCCCCTGCAGTGTCACTACAACAGGGTGTTGTCACTACTTTTCTTTCCTGATTGTCCCCTTCACCTGCTCCTGGGTAGGCCAGTAGGTAAAACCAAAACTCTTTAGATAAAAGGTGTTATAAAGTGTACGCAACCTTCAGTCTGACCACACTGACCGCGTGAGCTGAGCTTCTCGTGAAGCTTTTCAAGTCACCTAAATTCAGAGTGCACTGCAAATCACGCAAAAAAAGAAATTACGTGGCCATGATGCAGTGTGTGGAAAACGTGGGTGAGGAAGGAGGCCTGTGATTATCAAAGGGGAAATGCAAACTGTGCAGGCCAAGGCTCATTTGCGCGGCCCGGGATCCTGGCACGGTCCTTGGGAAGCGGCACCGTACGGAGCCCAGTGCTGACAGAGATGGAAAATAGCATTTCCAGGAGCAACACAGCTGCCTTTGTGGGCGTTAATCAACAAACTGAAAAGCTGAAAATGAAGGGGAAATAATTACTAATGGTCATGATGAGGAGAATGATGATGATGATAATAGTAATAATAATAATAATAATAATAGCAGCAGTAATAGTAAAAAGACACTTGGAGAGATTAAAGGCAAGGAGGCTTCTCTGGATGTGACTCATAGCCTGAGGAAACCCCGACCAACATTTCAGCATGGCAGTGAGGGGAAGTTTTTTGTGCTGTTGGCGTCTTCTTGATACGTGCTGAGTTGTGCAAGGGCCATAATTCCTTTGGTAAACCTGGATTAGATGATTAAAAAGATAATAAATATATAAAGCATGATTTCTTTTGGTCAAAACTGCGTCTAAGCACGTGTTAAAAAGTTTAGCTGAGAGTCGGAATGTTTTCATTTTCTGAAGGGCAGGCTGCAATAAGCAAGTTGCTGAAATTGAATACAATAACCTGGTGATTTTAATGAGTTTTTAAATCAGGGGTGCACAAATACCCACAGCTGAATTAATATTAAAAAATGTGGCAGAGCATCCTGATGAGGCACCAAGTCTAACCAGGGGATTAATTGTGTTAGAAAGTAATATTGGGGGGAAAAAAATAATAGTTTATAAGGAATGGAGAAACAAAAGAATAATTAAAAAAATGTCTGTGTGCTCCATATCATTAAGGAAGGAAATAAAGTGAAAAGTGGCAAAAGTTAATTTTGTGTAAAGGCTTTGGGAAGGATTTTAATACAAAGAGCAAAAGCTTGTTATGCCATGTACCCATGAAAAGGAAAGAAGCTGGATTATTGTGCAGGAAGGATGTTTTAGAGCTTGGAGATAATCCACATAAGGCCCAAACTTAATGGAAGTTCTGCTTCCTTTCTTTTCAGAGATAAAGAAAACAAGCACAGCAGAAACCAAATAAATTAATAAAGTGAACGAGGGTCTGACAATGGAAATTACTTCACCAAACTGCTGCATAAATGCAAGTTGTCTGCAACAATTTACAGCAAAGAAAATGAAGAAAGCTGGTCATGAGAAATGACATCTGACACCGTTATTTCTGAGGAATGGATCAAATCTCAGACTGACAACTGCAGAAGAAAATAGGAAATAAAGCAAGATAAGGCAAGGCTGGATGTGGATGTGAGCACCCTGGTCCAGTGGAAGGTGTCCCTGCCCACGGCAGGGCGTGGAACAAGGTGGCCTTTAAGGTCCTTTCCAGCCCAAATCATTCCATGGTTCTGTGATTCTACGAAAGGAGAAGAAACAGGGAACTTAACTTTTCCACTGATGCCTCTGAGAAAAAAAAAATCCAATTTTCATGTTAACACGGGACATAATGGCATAATACTTGAGAGGAAGGAGCAGCCTGCACTAGTAAGAACTGTAATTTGCTGTGTCACTGGATGTTGCAGTACACCAGGATAGGGAAAGACATTTGCAGACAGTGCCATCCCCATAAATTTTCACACCAAAAAAACCAGTGGATAGCTTCTTTACGCAGCCAAAAATCTCAATTATTCATGTATGAAGCAATTTTAGAGCCCAGCAGATCTCTCCTGCGCTCAGCATATGCCCTGCCTTGGAAATATTCATGAGTTGTGATTGCAGCCGAACACACAAAGACATGGAAAAGCTTTCATGGAGATCCTCTCGGTGAGGCTGCTCGTAGTGTGGCTGAACAAAACACAAACGCCGCACCAGTCTTCATGAAAGGGATAAAACTGGCAGCAGTTCCTGCCGGTATAAACACATGGAAATTTGGAACACATGGAAATGAGAGCTGATCTTTCTCACCCTCACTGCAGCTGTAGGGAAAGGAAGATGGAAGTCAGCGGAGTCATGGAGCGAGATATTGCTCATCATGGGCATTTAAATTATTTCCCCAGAGGCTGCAATTTCTTTGAGGAACATGCTCATCCTAACTTGTTTCACACACTAATCACGCCTATAATTTGTTCCGAAGATTTCTGCCCTTCTCTGGTTTGCTTTTGGTCCTGTCAGCCCTCTGGGATGGCGTCTCCCACTGAGTGTCCCACTGGGCACCCTGAGCCTGCCCAGGGCCGGCTGGACAGGAGCAGGACGGTGCTTGGGGGTGTCAGCTTCTCCTGGGGCCAGGGACAGGACCTGAGGGAACGGCTGGAGCTGTGTCAGGGAGGGTTAGGTTGGAGATCAGGAAAAGGTTTTCCCCCAGAGGGTGCTGGGCACTGCCCAGGCTCCCCAGGGAATGGGCACGGCCCCGAGGCTGCCAGAGCTCCAGGAGCGTTTGGACACTGCTCCCAGGGATGCCCAGGGTGGGATCGCTGGGGTGTCTGGGCAGGGCTGGGAGGAGACTGGATGATCCTTCTGGGTCACTTCCAGCTCACGATACTCTGTGATTCTATGAACTTCCTTAAATCTGAATCCTCTGATGGATGGCAGGCACTGCAGCCTGGATTCTGGATTCAGCACACAAGGATCAGCAGTCCCAAGCATGTCTTTCCGTGACGAACACTCAAGTACCTCTTGCCCATTTTTCAGGAAGCTGGTGGAGACCAGATGACTCACCTGGGAACCAGTTAAGCAGAACAGAGAGTTTGGGGAACTCATTCTCCATTTTGGGAGGAGCCAACGTTGAGCCATTTCTACGTAATTTCCCGAAATGAGGGCACAGGAGAGGCAGTTCTTGGGTTTCCCTGCCTGGTGCTTCAGCAATTACTGAGGCCTGCTGGGCTCTCTGGCTTTTCCTGCCTTTTCCTCAGACTCGCAGTGGGGTGTGCCCTGATGGCAGAGCTCAGGTGTGCCCTGGACCTGCTCCAGCACAGCAGCACTCACTGAGCTTTAGCACAAACTGAGATGCTGAGAAATCAGGGGTGCTCTTGCATCCACCACTCCAGAGACCTCCTTGGTCACACAGGGAGGGTCACACACACACAGGGTCACACAGGTCTGCTATGAGCTCTTGGGGTACAGGGTTTGCAACTTGCAGCCTTGGATTCAGGTGCTGAATTCCACCTAAACCCTTGTTTAGGTAATTTAATCCTGTACTGAGTCCAGCCTTCAGCTCTCTCTGCCTTAGTTCACCTGTAAAGCATTTCTGGCCTGAGGCTGGGAGGCTTTTGGAGGTGAGTGCCTGTTGCCTTTGGTTTGCAGGAAATCTGTCCAGCAGGGCCTGGAGAGGATTTCATGAGTTCTTTGTACTTGCTAAGCCAGGAAGAGCAGCTCACAAATTGATGCCTTTCATTTGTGCAATTCGAGTATATAAAATGTCACCAAATCAGAAAATAACAAACGATGTGGAGGATTTCTTCGCAGCAAACAGCTTATTAACAGTGGAAAAATGCCCTTCAGTGGCTCTGCTAATTCTTGGAATATTTTGCAGCTGGGGAATTCTGCTTGAGAATCTCCCAGCTATGTAAAAACTGCAAAAATAGAGGAAAACAGGTAAGACTGAGCATTCAGGACAGACCTGTGTCAGGAGACAGGCTTGTTGGAGAGAATTAAAATCACAGTTTGTTCAATGTAACCAGACAGTGAGTATGCAGTCCTTGGCTATTTATAACTCACAAATAAGGCAAGCAGACAGCTAATACAGCCAGGGGCCAGCAGGAACAGAGCAGTGCAGCTTTATTAGCAAACCTAGGTGGACGTGTCATTTGATATATCCATGTGTGAAACTATTTTTATGGTCTGTGTGCTGAAAAAGGTCAGAGATGCTTTAAAAATGAAATTAAATAAAATGAAACCTTATTGAAGATAGCCGTGTCCCTCGGAGGCTTAAAGATTATCTGTAGAGAGAAGTGGGTTAATCACAGGGGACTTCAGTCTGTGTGGAAAAATCCAGCATAGCCAGATTTGCAGTAGATGAAGGAAAAAACCAGCGTTTAGAAACATATGGCAATTATCAAGCAATAGAGAATAATAGCTGCTTAATTATAAACTCCTGCATGCAGACTTTGTGACACGCGAGCTGAAAAGCAGCTCAGCTCTCTGAAAACGCTCCAATCAAAATAATTGGATGGAGTTGTGATATCTCAGTTCCATGGGCTGGGTAATTAGCCAGCATGAGGCAGGCCAGCTGCAGCAGAGGTGTTGGTGGCTTTCGCACACCTGTATTTGTGTCTCACAGGGACAGCCTTGTGCTGGGAAAATTAAATTAAACAATTTGCCCCTGTTGGTGACATCCGAGGTGTTTCAGTTTGCTCCTTGCTGGGTTTCTCGCCTGGAAATATTTGCAGGGATGTGCCGTGGTTTGCCTTTGTGCTGGAGCCCCAGAGAGGCTGTGGCAGTGCTGGGATGGCTCCTCTGCAGCTCCTGCCATCCCTGGAGGAAAGTCACCCGTCCCAGGAGAGCGACACGGCCCCACGAGTGTCCCTGCAGCATCCACACACTCGTCTTCTGCTTTTGGAGGGGAAAGCTGGTCTTTGGTTAATAGCTTTATTTTTTGTGTTCTTTAAAAAACCCAAAACTTCAAACCATGAAGGAAGGAAGGCCATCGTTTTTCTGTCATTTTTTCATATATTTCATTAGAAAATAAATCGGTGAAAAGAAGTTCGAACCACTCCCAGTGATAGCTCCTTTTTTAAAGCAGAGGAAAAGAATATCAGCTTCTTCCCTTAAAATTTTCGAGAGACGTAAAATAAAGGAAAAAAGATAAATAAGTAGGAGCTTTTCGTGGTGTTTTCTTTGGAGGTACAGCAATAACCACGACTCAGGTGACTCTGCCCGTGGGATGATTTCCTCATGCACAGGGATCCGTGGCTGCTGGGACCAGCCTTGAAGGGACAAGGCAAGCAACCTTAAACATGCTGATCTTTTCAGGCATTTCTCATTGCTTACTTATCCCTGTGCTCGATAGTAATATATTCCTTAGGATGATTTAATAGTTGTGCAAAAGTTAGATATTATTAGCAGTGGTTTAGCCTCTCTCTGCGTTCAAGTATGCTGCTAGCTTCTATTTTTGTTCCAAATAACATCGTTTCTTCGGGAAAAACATCCATCCATCATTATTATAGATTCTAGACAAATCCCCCATCCAGAAAAAAGTTCTGTTCACTTTGTTTTTAGCTCTCAAATACGTTCTATTACAGTTTTTTTTAAGATTTTATTTGTAAGTGTCAGTGAAGATATGTACTTTGCTCGAGAACCAAGTCAATATTGAGTGATTGGTGTGTTATTTTAAAATAACTGGGATCATAGAATCCTGGAATTATAGACTGGTTTGGGTGAGAAGAGATCTGAAATCCCATCCAGTCCAAACCCCCTGCCACGGGCAGAGACACCTTTCACTGTCCCAGGCTGCTCCAAGCCCTGTCCAGCCTGGCCTTGGACACTTCCAGGGATGGGGCAGCCACAGCTTCTCTGGGCACCCTGTGCCAGGGCCTCCCCACCCTTACAGGGAACAATTTCTTCCTAAAATCTAATCTAAACCTACTCTTTTTCAGTTTGAAGCCTGTCCCCTTGTCCTGTCACTCCATGCCCTTGCAAATATTCTCTCTCCAGCTCTCCTGTGGCACCTCTAGATAATGGAAGGCTGCACAGTTAGCTCAGTGTTTTCTGTTTCCTTTTCACTTTTAATCTTCTCATCTAAGTCCTTTTTTGATTTTTATCTCAATGTTGGGAAAGGCAGTAGCAGGACAGAATTAAAGTAGGTGTTTGTGTGCCTTTGAACTCTCCTTACACTTCAAACCCAAGGGCAGCAAGAAATCAACCTTGTATTGCTACAGCCAGAGCAGGGAGAGAGAGAGAGCAGAAAACTTCAGGCTGGAAGGCAAAGATTTTGTGTTCTTTCATTTCTCTCTGTGCTGGAAAAGGAAATGTCCTTGAACAGGATGATGCCAAGAGTGTCCCAGCTTGTGACACCGGTGTCTTCCTATGGATCTCTCTGCTCCTCACCCTCTTCTACAGCAACATGAAACGAAACTCTTCTCGTGCTATCAATATTAGGGCAAGCTGTGGTCATTAAAAAATTGGGAGAAAATGAATTCCATCCATCAAAGCGTAACCTTTCTCACAGGGCAATCTGGAAGAATGCAAAGCCCAGTGAAAAATATGCGATTTTTATTTCCACCACCGCTTTTGATCTGAGTTTTGCTGGGGAAGGTCACAGGGTTTTTATATTTTTAATTGCACCTGGGAGCAAAATCTCGAAGAGTCCACTTGAATAGCAAAATAAGCTTTGAATTTAGTGGGTGGAAATCAATAACTTAATGGGGAAGAGTTTCCTTTTTGTTGGTGAAAAAAGGAGTTTTACCTTCTAGAAGCAAAGCATTTCAGCCTGCATGGGTTATGAAGGACTTGAAAATGCAAGAGGATGTTGTTAAAAACAGAGGCCACAATGCAGAGAGTACAAACAGAGCGAGGTAAGAGAACACTGTGGGATCGCTGACAAGTAACACTTTGGACTGAAATCATTGTTATTCCCCATTTTAACTTTTCACTAATCATTTGAAAGTTTATATTCCAGTTATCTTTCCTATAAGAGGAAACATCTCTTCTTCTTAACCTGAATTAATCTTATTATTTGTCTTCTTTAAAAACAGGAATAAAACCCGGTCACATGTTTAAAATCACTAAAATCTTTTAAAATGCTCCCTTTTCAGTGTCTTTAGAAGAATTATATTAATTCAAATTCATTCAGTTTCTTTCTTTTTTTGCACCAACTGGTGCAGTTCTACTGGAAAATATTTATTCCCTTGGCTAAAGACAGTGTCGATGCCTTCTATAACTCACGTTGCTATTTTGTTAATGGCAAACCATAATATTTCCAGTGTGTAAGGAATGTTTCCTATCCACCATACTGCATAAAAAGGCATGAAAATAAACCCATTCATTCAGAGAGAAAAGGACTGGTGGGACTGGGAGAAGGTTTCCATCCCTCTGAGCCAAATATTCTTCTGCTTAGGCCAAAAAGCAGCACCCCCCATAGGAAAAAAATCAGTTTCCTTGTGTATCACCTACTACACTTGTCAAAATAAATTGTATATTATGTACTTAGGAGAAAATAATAACCAGGGAATTAGCTCAGGCTAATTTAAACCAAATTAATTGATCTACCTCAGGAAAATACAAATCACCAGCTCGCTATCTTTTTTTCCCAACGCTTTTTATAACTTTGCAAGAGGAAAAATTGCAGAAAAGCAATCCATAGCTGCAGAGGCAGCTGCCCAAAACACGAAGAAAATAATTTATTTCTCTGTGCCTCTGACATTTTTCTTGGGTAAGAAAGATATTTAAGCTTCACAGCACAAATATCAGCACTGTGGGATCTTCGTATTCCTGGGGTAGACTCGTTGTGTGTTTGACTCTGTGAGACGAAGCAGAAGAACCAGGAGAGTCTTTGTGGCCCATCCTTTATGTGTCCCTGGTAATTTTTTTTAAGGGCTATGGTTTGTCTGCTCTCAACTTCAGTGTCTTCTGGGAACTCCTGTCAATAACTCCTTACTGAGAAGCCCGATTTGCACACATTTTTACTTCCCTGCCACTTCAGCTCCCAGTGAGCCTTCAGAAACACTTCCTGGGGAAATGGTGAAAATCCATAGTGATACCAAGAGTTTATCAGCTTCTCTTTTTTTCTAAAAATATTCTCATGAATTAAAAAAAAAGGTCACTTGCGGAGATATTTGTGAAGACTGTCTAGGAGGAATTGCAAAGGTAGCCCGGAGGAAAATTTTGGTTTTATTCAGGCAAGCAGGTAAATGATGTTTTTACAAGCTGCACACAGCTGGCATTGTGCTTTTGTGAGTATTTATATATTGATTTGTTTATATTTATTTATATTGTGTACACTTACAGAGAAACAAAATAAAATGTGCCAGTGCCAACCCTCAAGCCCACTGAGGACCACTGTGTCCCAAATGTCCTCAGGAAATGGAAAGCAAAGCAAGACCAACCCCATTTGGTGAAGCTCCTCGACACCGGACTACAGAACCAAGAGTTCCTATTTCTGGTCACTGATATGGCAAAGCACCGGGATTTTTTGGGGTTTTTTTTAACGGGATTTCCTCAAAAATCTTGATCTGTGCCCCTGAATAGATTGCAAACTCTTGTGAGGCAGGAATCTCTTGAAATCGGCAATACCTGCTATGATGAAGATGTGGTTTCAGTGTTCCCTTTGTTAAAATCAGTACCTGCTGAGATACCATCCTACATTCCTCAGATTTCTGGGAATCCGAGACAACTGGGGAGATATTTCTTCCTTTGGAAAGGCTGCTGGCCTGAAGCTCTAAGGAATGGAGTATCCAGCAGCGTGGCTTCTGTTGTGGCGGGTCTGTTGATGACGAAGTTTTGTCCTAATGAGAAACAAACTGAGTGGATCGCAGCCGCTGTCTACCAGCACACACACCCCAGGGATGTGGGATTTGTCACAGGAACACGGAGAAAATCTGGGGGAGACTTCTGGGAAAGTGTTAACGACACCTTCTGGAAGAGTGTGTGGGAACCCCCACTGATACATCCCACAAACTCTGCTGGCACTGAGGGTCTCCTGGACTCACACACGTGTCAAAAGCCGCGTGCAAAGTCCAGGAGGACTTCCAGCTTCCCGGGCCTTCTGTGGGCACAACAATATCCACAGGGATATAAATAAAAAGGGCATTTTACGCCAGAAATGCACACGAAATAGATCCTTGATAAAAAATAATTTACAGCAGCAATGAAAAAATACATAGGATAAAACCCCATTCCAAAGCCAAATCATTCTCCCCAACTGAAGACCAACCACAGACAAAACTAATAACTAGAAGCCATTTATAAGGAGCTGCAAACGTCATGAGGATAGGGGAATAAAACACATTTTGACTAGAACAATATAATGTTATTGGCAACACAATGGCCTACAAGCCTCTGGAGGTGTCGTGCTGTCTTCTTTGATTAAAAGCATGAGTATTAATTTAGAAAAACTGTTTATATCTTCTGTCTCTCCAGAATATTTTTAATTGGAGTGTGCAAAATTAGGTCTTCAGAGCTCTTGCAAATTACTGTAAGCAGCGAGTCTTTATGCAGAAGGATAAAGCAAGGATTTCAGAGGCTTTGGGAGAAGTAATTAAGTTCTGTTACTTGCAAGTGCGTTTGTTTACAGGAAGAACTTTCCCCACAGAAGTGGACGCGGCTATTTTTCTTTGTTTTCCTAACAAATATTTCCTGAGGGATGACTACCAAGATTAATTAATCTTATTAAGTCTAAGGCAGAAAACATCTCACTACTGTGAGAGACTTGAAAATCTGAATTAGTTGTCCTGGGCCCTCAGGCTCCATGACTTGAGCACCAATAATGTCCCCCCATCCAAAGGCAGGGGATAGCTGAAAAAATGTCACCAATTTGCAAAAATTCCTTTCTTTCAGCTGGCTAAGGAGGTAAATTTCGCTTTTAAATGTGTTCAGGTAAGACAGACACACCTCTCTGATCTTTCCTTTAGTGACAGCATGGGATCCATGATGAGCTTTATTCCTGGGTATTTGGTGGTGTGGGAATAGAGAAAGTGTTTTACATTCATCCCTCCTTTTAGGCTTTGAAATCAACATCCACCATTCCTTTTCTACCTTATTTCATTTTAAAACCATCCTTCCCATATCTCTTGATACTTTTAAGAGGTACAAATCTGGGGCTCAAGGACGGAAAGAAAACCCCAAAAATAATTGAATGTTTTTCTACCGTGGAGCTGTAATTTGAAAAAACAATTGGGGTCATATTGTGGCCTAAGCACAATTAAATTACTCCCTAATTTTCACAGCAGCCTCTTAATGAAGGCCTAAACTCTCAAGCTCTGTAAGTCAATCAAAGTGATGGTACTTTCCCATGAACAAGGGTTAAAAGATTGGGACCGGGCATCTGCAGTTGGTGCTGAGCAGAAAAACAGTGGCTGGGAGGATGATGCATGCTCAACTTCCAGCTAAAGTCATTACCCTGAAAGTAAAGGAGCTCAGGGAGTGCCCATTGCCCAAATCCAATTTTCATAGCAATGTGTTGCTGAGAGTGCAAATTACTGAAAATTTGCCAATCCAAAGGTAATATTCAGAAAAGCCTTTCCAGTGAAAGTGGAAACAGCCTCTCAGTTAGCAGAGCTGCTCTTCCAATAAAGCACAGGTGGAATAAACTGCACGTAATTTCAATAAATAAAACAAAACACAAAGAAAACAGAGTTGTAAGAGGAATTGCGTTCTAACGCTGAGCACGCGGAAATAAACCCTTTTGGAATGCTTACACTCCAGCTGAGTTAGAAGTAAAATAAACCTTCATGTGCAGTCAAAGACTGATGGATTTCTCGGTGGGAGGAAAGTCAAACAGCTGAGTCTTACCAGCAGAAAGGTGGGAATGCTGGAACCCAGCAAAGCCTAAAGTTTGTCTGCTAAAGTCACGTTTCCCCACCTAATAATTTCAGTGCCGCTCATGTATGACATATTTACTTGCCTCCTTTTCCATCAGATTCACTCCCGTATTTGTCCCTGTCTATCCCCACAGGAGATCATGTGGCTGCTCAGTTCCCAGGTTCCTCTCACATCCCACATCCCGCTGGTGGTGTGCCCTGTATCTGCCTCACCAGCTTTGGTGAAGATCTCCAGAGGTCATAGACTTATTGCCTTTGACACTAATTAGTGATTTCCTTTCTAAATGTGACAATCCAATGTCTAACCTCCCTGGAATGTGTGGCTGTGAATCCCTGATCATTGCTTTACCCCACAGGAGGGAAGAGTTTGCTGGCACCACCTGGAAGCTGAACATTTCCCCCAGCCCCAAAGAAAGTCTTACTGATATAAAGCCAAATATTGTGAAAGAGAAACTAGTTAAAATTATGATTAAACCCAGGGGTTGCATACGGAAAATACAACTGTGATGTGATTCAAATGGATAAATGTGAGTGAAAGTTTCCGCTTTGGCTTGTGCTTATTTCATTGGCCAGTTCGGGTGGGAATTCCAGAAAAGGGGAGTGGGTTCCATGTGGATGCTCCAGCACCGAGCCAGCCCGGCTTTACCCGGCAGGGCACTGGACTGAGTTGTTGACAGGCATCATATCTGCTCTAAAGGAGAGTTTGAGTGGAAAACTCCATTTGGAAATCAAGGAGTTCGATGGAAAATGAAGTCTTATTTCTATCAGTGAAGTTTGATTGCTGAGAGTCGATTTGGTGCCTTACAACACAGGAAAAATATTTTCTGCCTCAGGAAATACGCGTGTTAACTGGATATTGCTTTGAATATTTTAATATTCTGGCTGACACATCCGTTCCAAGTAGAAGCAAACTTCTCTTTCATATGGCAGAGGATAATCTGGCAGCCGATGGAGGAAGACTGATGGAGATTGTTCCAGAGGAAGATTGTTTCGAAACATGATTTAAATGGAACCCTGGGGTTTACAAACTTTAATTAGTCTCAGTTCAAAGTCTTTTGTTTCCAAGCAGACAGAAAGTGCTGATGCCTGGCCAGGGCTTGTGCAGTGGTCCTGGGCTTGGGGTGGGAGGCACTGGATGCTTTTTTCCCCGTGCTCTCAGGGAAAATCAAATCTCTGCCGGCCACAGCAGCGCACATGGGCTGCCACCAGATTTACACAGATGTGATTGTCTGCCATCCCGTAAACATTTCTTTTGATGATGCCCCAGAAAGAGAATCTAGTTCACTTCCTCCAGGCTACACAGAGCTAACTGGGATGGAAAAGAGTAAGCAAATACATGGAAAAGAGCCAGCAGTGGCGAAGGAGCGGCTGGCATCCCCGGGAAGCAGAGTGCCCTGCAAGGGAGGCTTTCCTGAAGCTGCCGGAGCAGAGGGCAGCCAGCTGAGCTCCTTAAATGCACATTTGCTGATGAATAAATATTGTGCCTGTCATTTGGAGAGGTAATTCTTCCGAGGGAATGCTCCCTTCCCCAAAGACAGGCACTGAAATGCTGTTAAAGCCCTGCTGCTCGAGGAGGGTGTCCCAGGGCTGCTTCCTCCTTTCCCCAGTTAATTGGAGAGGACGTGATTCCAGTGTCCGGCCGGCCAGGGATCCTCTGCCCTGTGCACTCGAGCATCCAACCTTTCTGCTGCACTTTGAATCACTTTGTGATACTTCTATTATTAGCACCTGACCAGAGCAAATGGAGCACATCCTTTTAGGGGGATTGTTTCTGCCCTTAATCTGTTGGTTTATTTATTTGTGAACACTCTGGCTGAAGGAGCTTATTAACTAATAATAATAATAATAATGCTGGGAGACAATCCTGAAACAGCTGGCATGGTTTGTTCTGAAAAACCTGATAGCATCACCACACTGCTGGGTATTCAACTCTGTAATGGATTTAAAAAAAAAAAAAAACCAAACCAAAAACAAATAACCACGTGTGCTTTTAGATGGGATTTATTCCCAGTTTGGTGGGTTTCACTTTCTCCTTCATAATTTTGCTTCTGATCCTGCTCAGCATGGCAGACCTGGCTCATTTGATTGCTGCACAAAGGAATTGACGCTGGATCTCCCTGGCCTCCCCAAACAGCCAGAGAGAAGGTGAAGGGGCTCTGAGGGATCATGTGTGAGGGGAAGACAAGCTGCAGCATGAGAAGCATCCATGAGCACTGAGATCTGTCCCTCCCCTGGCTGAGGGACTTGTGCAGCTTCACCCTGCACCAGCTCACTGCTGCTGCTGCTTCCGGAGTTATCCAGGGGCTTGGCATTGCCTTGGTAACTCCGCAAGGGTCTTCTCCTTGCAAAAATTACCGTGTTTATTTCTTTTTCAAACTAAGGGAGCAATTCAGGTGCCCAAACTAAATGCTTGTGCTATTACAGTCCTTTCAGGCTGTCTCTGCTGCCACCTGAGCTGCCCCCGACCCCTCCACAGCCCCAAAGGAGGTCTCAGTCACCCTCAGGGGTGAGAATGGCACTAGATGCTTATATCTGAGTCATTAAATATCATCTGGAAGCCCTGTTTGCACACCAAACCAGCTGGAATTGAGTGAAAGCATGAGAGAAAAATAAGCTGAGCAACACTGAGCCTTTCTTAGGATAGGCATGGAAGTCACCAGCTTTCAGCAATCTGGGGTAAGGGCCAATTTACTGGAGTATTCCCTGCAATTAGGAGGCTCTTTCCCTTGCTCTGGAGCTCTGACAGGCAGCTGAGATGAGAGATCCTCTGGTCTGAGAGATTTCCTGATGATTATGGCTTTTCCCCTGTGCTTTGTATGAGAGCTCAGGCCTCTAAGTACTTTCCCTTAACAGTCTTAGTGATAATTACAATTTTCCTCAACTTAAACAGGGGTGAGGGAGAATCAAGGCAAGGAGATGCTGCCTTCACCATTAAAGCTCTTTGCTTTGCCTGAACCTCTTGCTGGCACTTTCAGGGGCTGGGCTATAATGCCTGTGCTCAGATAACACGTTGTCCCTTCCCATCCCAAAGTGGTCTCTGCAGGAAGTGAAGCTCTTGGTTGCCTCTGGCATTTTCCCAGCAGCTTCTCCGGAGCAGCTCCTGCACGGCTCAGAGCTGCCACAGCTCCCACTGCAATGGGACCAACCCCAAATCACACACCTTGCGAGTGCAAAAGATCCATTGCCTTTGAGGCTGGGATTTTTATTGGAGCTGCAGCAGAATCAGACATCCCAAATCCGCTGCGTTTCAGTGGGATTTGTGTGTCTGATTCCCAGCAGCTCCTCTGACAGGCTTCCCCTCTGTTCCCCCTGCAGCCAGCTCTAAGCCTTTCATCTATTTTGGCAATTACCGCACTATTAGAACCATTTCCCATTAAATCTCATCCTGCATCAAGCTCCTGACACATAAAAGTGTTATAATACTTCGTAACTTCACATTTACCTTATAACACTTGCAAGCAAGATAAAATGATTCACTGTTTTGGCAATCTCCCCTGTTTGTGGCATATAAATTATTATAGAAGCCTTTAAAATTGGAGTGTGTCTGTTTAAAATATGTTTCTAAGTAAGGAGGATGTATGAACAAAATAAGCTTTGTGCACAAGTTTCTAACCTGGCAGATTTAAAGCAGAGTTTACTAATAGACCTCTCAGAATCTCTCCCACATCACCTCAGCTGGCTGCTTGCAGGGTGATTTTGCCAGAGTCCTCACAGAGAATGACCAGATTTTGGGGTTCATGCCTCGTTATATCCTTCCTTTGGCTCTAGGCTGATTTACTGCCTCTGCACTTGGCTTGGGTTTGGGTTTGGGTTTGGGTTTGGGTTTGGGTTTGAGTTTGGGTTTGGGTTTGGAGAGCAGATCCTCCTCCTGCTGCTGTGTCACCTGAGCACAGCGGTTGTACTCTCACATAGCCATCATGGGACAATCAAATCACAGCACAGTTGGAGTTGTTTTTGTGGCTCTTGCTGGGATATTATCTGGATTTCATAATCAAACAAGCCTGACATAGTTGATCTTGCACACTGAAGCCTGTGGCTCGCCACAAATATGAGCAGCAAATCACGGCCTCCTTCTCCTTTTTTTCCCCTGTATGTATTCTTACGGACCAAGGACAATAAGTGAGGGCTTTGTGAGCCACCTCTGTGTTCTGAGGCCAAAAAGGGCTTTTCTGTCCTTTGTGTGAGTTGGGTGAGCCTGGCACAGAGCCTCACAGAACCAGATCTTACCATGGAATCACAGAGTGGTTTGTGTTGGAAGGGACCTTAAGGATCACCCAGTCCCAACCTCCTGCCACGGGCAGGGAGACCTTTCCATTAGATTTCTCCATTTTTGTGCTCTTTTTCCATAACCTGCTGTAGCACAAGAACATGGAGCTAATAAACACCAAGTGGGATGAGTTTGGGAGGGGACAAATGCCCGGTCAAAGCAAACAGTACCCACCCAATATCTCTGTAGGGATCTCATTTCAGCTGGTGGGACTGACACGTCTCCCCTCAGTCCTCTGCAGAGCTGGAGGCCAGGTTTGCCCCAAGGAGGGTCCTGGGAACTGGGCTTGGCCTCACCCAGGGTGAGACAGGGAGACATCCAGCACTTCCCGCCCACCCTGATCAAAGGCTCCATGTTTGCAGAGCTGGCGGAAGAGCCTTCAGCAAATCTTCAAAAGATGGTGTGAGTGAAATGGACTGGGAGGTTTGCTCACAGCCCTGCTCTCATTAGCAATTAACACTCCTCCCTCCTGGAGAAGAGTTAAGGGTTCCTTCACAGAGGCTGGCATTTCCCCATCTCCATAGGTTGCTCCCTGTAGGCAGAATGCCACGAACTGTTAGATTTCCTCCCTAAAGTGACTTGTCACTGACAGAGCATCCAGGGAAACAGGCAGCCCAGAGATTCACCACCTGCAATTACCGCATCTCCCCTCCTATTTCTCTATCCAAATCCATCTGGATCAATCCTGATCTCTCTAGATTGCTCTATCCCCAGTTGTCCCATGACAGCCACCCCTACTGCACTGCACGTGTCTTCAGCCAAAAGTAGCAACTCATAAATAAAAAAGGGATTTCTTCCCACTACATCCTATATTCATACTGCATGTAAAGGACTTACTTTGCTTGTATGGAGTGATCTTATTTGATGGCACACAAAACCTGTCCTGTGCTACAGGAGCTGAGTGGAGCACAGTGTTTTCCTAAAACCTTTCCACTTTTTGGAAATCACCTGCAGGCAGCTCCAAAGATGCTGACCTCAAGACAGTTTCACACACATGCTTTAAAAGTGGCGTGGTCAGAGTTTTCCACGTTTTTCACTGTGGTAACAGGTCAAAAATAGGCCTTTGCTCTTCTGAGAGTGCAGTGATGCCGGAGGATCCAGGAGAATCAGAGAGTCACGGGATAGCCAGGGTTGGAAGGGACCCACAAGGATCATCGAGTCCAGCTCCTGGCCCTGCACAGGACACCCCGAGAATCCCACCGTGCTCCCTGCAATGGGAAAGAAGAGAAGCAGCAGCAATCCTTCCCCATGGGCAGCAAGCCCAGTGCCTCCAGGGTGCGGCCAATTCTTTTTCAATGCCTGCTGCCCAAATTTTTACCACCTAGAAATCCCAGCGCCTCCCCAGGAGAGGGAGGAAGAGCTCAACAGCAGTGATTTCTGGAGTTTGGGCAGTCTGACACCTTCCTTTGGATCCACTCCCTGCCGGGCACCAGTGTTGCTCAGGGTGGCAGCAATACCCCCCCGCGTCTGTGATTAATCAGTGACGTCCATGCCTGGTGGTTGGTGCACTGCTTGAGCACATCTCTTCATCTTTTCCAGGGAAACCTGGAATTCTGAATTCTTCTGAATTCGTGTTCTGAGAAAATTCTGGTTTTACTGGGAAATGCTGCATTCCTGGAGAGTTTCAGAAATGTCACATTTGTGGCTCATTTAATCTGCATATTTGTATTTGGAGTGATATTACATCAGGTCAACTGTTATTGTCGTTCCAGATATACACTGATTTCCGTATCTGCACCCGGCTGCTGTGTCCCATCTGATGTTACACCAGGAGCTTTTCTTTCTTCATTTTTAATAGTTTTTTTTCTTTCTTAGAACATTTTAAGGGACTGTAAAACCCCCATAATGTGGACGATAAGGTAGTTTTCAAGTATAGCAGACCACAGGAAGAAAATCCAGTCTTTCACTTATTTTTATTTAAGTTCATTTCATAACCAGGAAGCGAGAGGTTATTGCTCCTTAGAACATGATGCTGAATCTGTCCAGATTTCTTGGTATAGACATTCATCCAGTTACATTTATTTAATGTGCTAAATGACCTTTTAAAAGTGCTTTTTGATGTCATGTAGAATATCAGCAACACATTTTAGAGCAGCAACAATGCAAGTTCCTTTTTCTTTCTTGCTTTTGCTGTGAATCAAAAAACTAAACATGCTTGCATTATTTTTTCTAGCAGTTCTTTGGATCGGCTACAATATCTGTTTTTTAAAAAAGAAGATATGACAATCTTCAGTCCTTCCAACCCATCTCAGGTGTTAGAAGAAATAAGAGACTGAGAATTAATCTGTAATTTCACTTGTTTCCTAAAATTTTCATGTTCATAACTGAAGGGACCTATCAGTCCTATTCTCCCACAATTTGCTTCTAAAGCTGAAAAATATCTGGAGAGTAGGGAGAGAACACCAAACCCCAGGGGTGTTTAAGATGAGTTATACTGGGTGGAAAAGCTTTAACAGAATCATCTTTCAGAATACTAATTGGTTGGTAACACTGACAATCAGTTGCTTCAACTCTGTTTTATTTCCTTCAATTTAGACAGTTAAATATAGACACAAAGTTTGATAATTACACTCCAGTTGGGAGATGTACTATAAACAAATAAGATACAGTGTCTAAACTGATTAGCAAATCTACATAAAGCTTTCTTTAAATGCAAGATGTATTTTTCATTACTGTGTAATTATTCATTAAACACCAGCTGTTAAAAGTCAAGTTAATGAAATATGAAAAAGTGTAGGATAACAACCAAAGTCAACTCATTTCAAAAGAATTTTCTTAAAAGGGTTCTCTGGAAGTAAACACGTTTGATTTGAGCCAGTGAAACTTGTCACACAAATCCAAGGAGGAGAGGATAATATTTGCTGAGAATTTCATTGTGAAAACAAAAATATTCCCATTTCTAAATACCACTTTCACATTGATTTTTGAGAATCAAATATAACATTTTACCCGAAGTCTCCTAGAGCACAGTGATATTTAAGCTCTTAGGAAGTTTAGGGGAAAGCAAAACTCACCACTTCTTTTCTCTCTGAAATATTTCCCAGATTTTCACTGTCAATTACTTCTCATTCTAATTTTAAACGTGAACTTAATTGCATTCAACACATTTGACTGCTTCCATATGCAGTAAGACCACAGTGAGGTTTGACAGAGCACAGAGGTGCTGCCATTTGAAATCCTCTCATGAACTGAAGAGGCAGGATAATGCAGTGGCACAGAGGAATTCTTCTGTGTACAGTTGATCACTCCTTAAATAGCAGAAGCCTTTACATAAGGACGTGTGTGCTCATCAGCTGTTGTGGGGGAGCCACAGCTGGGGCATGGAAAGCTCCTGGTTCTGGTTATTCAGCAGAATTGTAGCAGGATTGAGAAATATTTGGGTCCCCTGCTCTTCAGTCACCTCCCTGCTCCTGATCCAGCATCTGTGACAACCTATGCCACTTTACTCAGGAAAGCCAGGAGTTTGGGACACAGAGAAACAAAGAATTATAGAGTGGTTTGGGCAGGAAAGGACCTTAAAGCCTGTCCTATTCCACCCCCTGCCATGGGCAGGGACACCTCCCACTATCCCAGGTTGCTCCAAGCCCCGTCCAGCCTGGCCTTGGACACTTTCAGGGATGGGGCAGCCACAGCTTCTCTGGGCACCCTGCGCCAGGCTGATAATTTCCTGATAAGAAGCTGAACATTTATAATCAACTAACTAAATCAGCTCTAAAGATTGTAGCATCTCTTACCTACTACAGTCTTGTTGCACTTAAAGTCACAGCTAGAGCAAAGGCCAAACAAAGGTAAAAATCTATCTGTTAAAGAAATAATGGCTGTTTAGGAAGTTTGTAGGTGTTTATCTCTCCCCACCCTCACTGTAAAAATCTTCCTTAAATCTGATCTAAAGTGTTCTTCCTTCAGTTTCAAACCATCACGCCTTGTCCCATCGCAGCAGGATCTGCTGAAATGTTTGTCCCCAGTTTGTCGAGCTGAAAAGTCTGACACAGCTCATCCAGCTGCCTTTTTCAGCCTCTCTGCCAGTTAAGCAGCATGGGTTGTCATACATAAACATTTTTTTCAGAAATCTGATATTATTCCCTGCTGCCAGTTAGGTTTAGCATAAGCAATTTTTTTCCCCAGCTCTTTTTCCACTCAGTGGAAAAGCCTGATGTTTTTCTGCCTAAGTCCAGCTGAGAAGTCAGCGAGCTGAGTGATTTGCAGAACGGAAAGTTGAAGGCAGCATGGATACAGCAAAACATTTGGTTTTAACTTTTTAAATGGAAGCAAAAGGTTTGGATGGGCCCAAATCAAAGTGTGTAATTTGGGTTTGTTAAACTAAATCAAAACTCTGGATTGCAGTGTGGCCTGACACGAGATGCCCACAACATCTGAACGTTGTTTCCCTGGATTCATGATGGTTCGCAGACACCAAGCTGTTTTCTCTGTGATTCTTCAAGTCTAGGAGATAAATCACATTGCAAATCAGTTTTCTAATGTCATGGCAGCCACAGGGAAAGGGTGGAGACACAGGAGGGAGGTGAATGTCTTTGGGCTGTTGATAAGAGAAGAGAGAGTGGTTTCTAAACCAGTCTGCTGGCTAAGCCTGCATAACACTGGAGATGATGTTTGGGACTTCTACCCTATTTTGGATCATTTGTCATGGCTGCCTAATCCTGTTTTATTCCTCAGAGCTGGAAAATTTCCCTTGCATGTCTGTATTGCACAAACCACTTGGGTGTGTATCAGCCCTTATCCAAAATGCTCTTTGAAATTCCACTGTCGTTGAATTCTAACAGCAGGAGATGCCTACACAGTTTATGAAATATTGAATGATTACCTTCGCTACAGAGTATTTATTTCCAGGCTGATAATTTCCTGATAAGAAGCTGAACATTTATAATCAACTAACTAAATCAGCTCTAAAGATTGTAGCATCTCTTACCTACTACAGTCTTGTTGCACTTAAAGTCACAGCTAGAGCAAAGGCCACACAAAGGTAAAAATCTATCTGTTAAAGAAATAATGGCTGTTTAGGAAGTTTGTACGTGTTTATGAGCAGAAACTAATTTTTTAAGAATTAGAGTGCCAAGAAATCTGACTGCACATAATTCTGGCTGTCGGGGCAATAAATAAAGTGAAAGCAGGAGAACACAACTGCTCCCTTTCTGAAATGTGATAAGTCGTAGTTCACAGAAAGGATCAGTGTGCTTTCCTTCAGGCATTTCTTAGGAATAAGAGGTCAAACTATTAAAAGGGGTCCCAGCCTGGCCTTCAGATTTAGACCGGTCTTACTGTCCCTGAATGCATTTACTCAGCTAAAACATAAAGCATCTTACTGAATTCCATTTTCTGTGGCGAATTCCATGGTGATCAGGGTGTTTTAATTACACCTCGTACAGGGTTGACCATGATCACAGGACACTCCTTGGAGCAGATATGACACACACAAGGACCCAGCCTGAGACACATACTCATCATTTTCCCCTAAAGAACGAAAAGCTGGAGAGATCTTCGCAGACACATGTTGAAGATTTTCAGTTATCAACAAGTAATGCAAAAATTGATTGGAGAAAACCCTGTAGGCTGGCAGACACTTGGCTGAGAAAGATGTATCGGGAGAGGGTGAAGGCTTTAAATCAGGCACTTACAGGGCTTGGTTGTCACTCATCTTTCAATCCCATCAAGAGAAAATAGTGGCTTACTCCATGTGCTGGTTTATCTGCTTTGGGGTAACTGAGATCGTACAAACCTCAATGTCCTGAATGATTGACTGCAAACTGGCTGTCGGGTTTACTTTTTTCATTTTATTTGGTATAAATATATTAAATATTTGAGCTTCATAACTTGCTTCGTGGCCTGCCACTTTGGGAAGTACTCACTCTTTCCCAATTAATGCAGGAAGGCAACTAAAGCCAATTATTTTTGCCTGTTTGGGAAGTTTTCCCTGTTTGTTGAAAAGCTTAACAAGGGTTAATTAAAAGCCCTCAAAGTCTTTCCACTGGTCTTTACCTAAGCCTTTCTTCTCCAGCAAGCTCAGGGTCAGGCCTTAAATACTGTGTGCTGTAGGGATGGATATCTAAAGCAGATAATGAACAGGGGGTAGAAGTGACATGAATGAGAAATAATCCTGATTTCAGCATAAAGAATGACCCAAAATATTGCAATGCAGTAGATTTGTGTCTTGACAACTCCTGCCCATGCTGCAAGCAACAGCAAGACACATAAGTAATAGTCTTTTCTATCTAATCTTGCCAGAATTGCTCAAGAAATATCTTTTGGGGGATTAACTGTTCCTGAACACTTTCTTCAGTGTATCAGCTCAGAAAGCCTTTTTCTTTGTTGTGTCTTTCTTACCTATGAGATTTTTTTCTTTAGACGAAAAGCAACCTTAACCCAGAAAGTGCAGCTTTTCAGGTCCTATTAGAAAAGACCACATTTTCCTTGTGCCTTTTATGCTGTTGTATTGAGGAAAGAAGCAATGCTGCCACACTCATCTGGGAACGAAATGCTCAGGGCTAACAGAGGCAGCCAACTCAGGAGGAGCAATTTTAAAGAAAACAGAACAAAGATGTTGTTCTTTTTGAAAAAATTCCGATCAAACCCTTTCCATATAAATTCAGTAAATCACCAAAGGAGGACTTAGTAATATTTTAAAGCAGTTTCCTCTGGTAGAGACAGCAGCAGATAAACAAGGTGGTTGCAGTCAGGAGAGATCCCAAGTGATCCAAGGATATAGTTAGAACACATTTTGCTAGGCTGGCTGGAAGTCTGAGCGGGACACTGTTTTTGTAAGGTGTGTCACCATTCCCAGTTCCCACTTTTCCAAGTCCATATCCACCTGCACCTACAGGTGCTCACACAAACCCAGTCCTTTGTAGAATCCATGCTCCTTTAATACCCATACAGGCAAAATCCTGCTCCTAATTTGTCTTGGAGTTAGTATGATACTCCTGACCCAGGAGCTGGGAAATGAAAATATGTATTTCATGTTAGTCTTAAAATTAGATTATCAGAAAGCACCTCCTTGGCTCTCTCTCCATGTCAAGTATAGCATCTTACAAGGGGACAATTAAAAAATTACGGAAATGAGACAAAGCACTAAATATATAAAGTTCTGTTTGGATAACGTATTGCCTCTTGGAATTTTTATTGCAGATCCTGTGCTGGTTTTCACCCACATTATAATACAGCTTTCTCTGGTGAAAGTCATCCAATACAGTGCTTAATAAAGTTGCACAGCAACTAATCCTGTCCTTTGGTGGATAAAGGTAATATCCTGGAATATTCATGGATTTATCTGTATTTCTGTCTGTATCTCTGTCTATCTGTAGTAATTTTCCAAGAACAATTACAGCAGCCGGGTTTATTCTCATGCTCAGGAAAGAGAGAAGTGTAAGAAGACGGAACAAGATTGCAAGCCCAGTTTTCCTGTTATTAGCCCAGGAATGGAGGAGAGAGGGGTTTTCTACCTCCTTCCTCATTATAGGATCTCTGTGGATAACTGGGAGCAAGTTAAGGCTGTAAAGAGGCTTCAGTCCTTTCTGGGATGGGAACAGGACTTTGCCAGTTACAGCCCCTACACCTCACAGGACCTGAGCAAGGAAGGGTAGTAAATACTTGCTGCTACATCCAGGGTCACCATCCACACCAGGGATTTTACACACTGCTCCTCCCCTGTGCCACCACAGCTCAGACTATTTTATTAAATCCTGCAAAATCACACAATTTGGCTCAAATTTGTTGTGGGTTCAACCCTCACGGGGTGTCACCGAGGCAAAATGGCTTTTGAGGAACACCCATGTGGAACACAGAGCATTTCTCTGAGCCACTGTCAGTGCAGGTTTGTGTTCACAGCGCCATAAACCTGTGCCATCACTTCCATTACAGACGAATATTCTCAGTGATGCATGTCTTGTCAGAAAAAATCATCTTAAACCTGGGGTTTGGCAGCGCAGGCCTCATCCTGCGAGGCTTAGAAAGAAAAAATATTTCCCAAAGCGTATTTTAAAATAAAAATATTGATTTTAGCTGATTCCTGACTCAGTGGATAGTTATGAGCTTTTATCCTGATTTGGGAAGCCTGGGAATACAGGGCTTGGGAGTCCCTGCTGCTAAGGGAGATGGGCTGTCTCTGGAATTACACTTTCAGTTTATTAGACCACGCAAGCTGTTTGTTGATAAAGCCCCCAAGTTTGTTTCAATATTGCTTTTTCGTGTCCTCCAGCTGCAATAACCCAACAAATCTTTTTAAGACAGGTTTTCACTTATCCCTAAAATGGGAAAATTCTTAAGAGATTTCCCTTTGGAAATCATTCCAAAGGCTATATGAAAATCATGGGCAGAAATTGTCCAGCTTTTTGAAACCAGAAGATTTGGATTTTCTGCCCTTTCAATCCTGTTGCCACCTCCGAGTAACACATAGGGAAGGAGATGACCTTTAAAGGTCCCTTCCAACCCAAACCATTCTGTGGTGCCATGATCTGGATGGGTTCACTGGCACTGGAATTGCTGCCCTGCCAGGGTGTGTTAGAGGATTTCCTGAGGGGCAGACTTGCAGTTCATGCTAATTGGGTTGAACTTTTTGTTCTGCGTGTGTGCTCTCCGATATCACTTGTTGGAATGCTCTTCCCTTCCCTCGAGTCAGCACCAAAGGCAGACTGTCAGATGTTAAAGAGGTCTGACGAGGGAAAAAAGGATGGAAAGTAGCAGAGGTCTGAGTTTTGGATGCTTCCCTCCACTAACAGGGAAGAAATGTTAGAAGGTTTGCAAGAAAGTTTAGAAAAAAATAAATTTAAAATCCACTGTGACCTTACAGAGCTGGAATCAAAGAGGGGGAAAAGCCAATGTACAGGGGGGAGGAATGATGATAGCTGGAAATCCAAGGCCACAGCACTGTTTGCAAATGAGGAAATATTGCAGAGGATTTGCATTGAGACAACCTCAATTTCTCTGCACTTGAAGCCATTTTTGAAGACATTGTTTCCATTTCAAAAAGTGTACCTGGAAGAAAAGAGAAGCTCCAGCATCATCTGGCTGTGGGGCTGAGGGACGTTTCCGGTGTCTCCAGGTGGGGGGATGCTCCTCTTGCACTTCTTCCTCACCTCCCAGGCCCAGAGGACAAGGAGGAACATCTCCTTGAAGCTAACTGAATTACACTGATTTCAAATGGAAATTAAAAAACCCCTTTTGTTAGTGATAATTAACAATTTTCTTTCACATTAGAGGAAAAATCAGCATTTTGTAAGGAACACAAATCCCCATTTGTAGCTTTATGTCCAAATCTTCAGGGGGTTTGGCTTTGACACAAACAACAAAAGTGGGGACTTAGAGTTAATTTAATAAAGCTAAAGACTGTGAAGAAGAGCAGGAGATCCTCAACACTGGGAAAAGAAATCCGTCAGCAACTCCTTTAATTTTTCTCTCTTTACAGCTACCAGATCAATGAGGCACTCAGGACTGCAGAGGAAATTCTTAACATGAACACTGTTAAAACATTTTCACCTCCAGAGCTTGCCAAGAAAACGCAGGTGTTCCTGGAGCCCCAAGTAATAAAAACCCAGGGCTCCTGGGTCTGGCTGACAGGTATTCCTGACAAAAGGAAGTCATCTTTCTGTGTGGGAGATAATTGCAGGTGATGTTTATTACTCCTTGGCTTGATAAAAATCAAAGAGTGATTAAGCACGTAGACAAAACTTCATCACTTTCTTCTTTTCTGCCTTATAATTAGATTTTTTGGCTAGAATCTCAGCTATCAGGTGAAATTTAATATAAGAGAAGTAAGAAAATGCTCTAGAATATTATGATATAAAGGATGTAACAGATCACTTCAAAGTCTCTGTCCTCACTTGCTCCTTCCACAAATCTTATATCTTCCTGTGTGTTTGCTTTCTTTCTTTTCTCATGATTTCTCTGAACCTTTACCAGAGGAGTGTTTTAAGAAGAAAAATGGGTTAACCAGTAGACATGGAAATAATCTACATGAATGTGGATTCAATTAACTTTTTCCCTGGGAAGAACTCACTCGAGACAGGTCAGGAGTCGCTGGTAAAAATAAACTGGAGGCACCCCTGTTCATTTACAGCTAATAAATGCACACTACTGCTCTGGACTGGGTAGTTTTCCAGTTTTCCCATCAGGAGCTTGCTGAGCTTGGACACCAGTCTGGCTCTGTGTCTCTGTCTGAGTTTTCTTTCATTCCAGGTAACCCACATGGACTACTCTGACCGTGAGGAAGAGCAGAAAGTGGCCAGTATTTCCTATTTGATTGTTTATGGTTTTTTAAACATTTACTGCATTGGGAAAAAAAAATTAAAGGAGATGACAGGGCAGAGCTAGAGTTGACTGAAAGGCTGTGAATTTTTTAGAGGAGTTTTATCCCCGTGTTCCACACTAGCGGAGACATGAGGGACGTTGCTGAGCTCTTGAACACAGATTGCTGCGGCAGCTGAATCTCAGCAAAGTATGAAACTCCTGAAACCAGACCTCAGCACTCTTTGGGTTGAGCTACTAAACGAGAAAAAAGATTAACTCTTGTGGAATTTAGCATAACTCACCAATTTTACATTTGTGTTTTTCACAGAACGTGCTCTGCTCCAGGCCCAAGGAGAGCCATCACACACGACCTGCCATGAAACAAATGTTGTGGTCGCTCCCAGCTGTAGAAAGCAACTGGTGGAGCTACAAATGAGATATCTCAGAACCAAAGTCCTGCTTGGTGTCAATAAAGGGTCTCAGGATTTGCTCTTCCAGTTTATTGTGGTCTTAATAATTTGATACAGGAAAGCAAGATTTTTTCAAAGAGCACCCAGTGATCCATCTTTCTGGATTACGAGGAAATGCCACCACAGCTGCATTTGTGGTGATTTCCAGTGCCAATCTCAGAAGCTGCTGGTTGTGGTCGATGGTCATGCGATTGCTTTGCATTAACACAGAAACCAAGTGTGGTGAGTATTCTCTTTTTGCTCTCCATTTACCCACAGAAGCTGTGGCTGCCCCATCCCTGGCAGTGCCAAGGCCAGGTTGGACAGGGCTTGGAGCACCCTGGGGTAGTGGAAGGTGTCCCTGCCCATGGCAGGGGTGGAATGAGATGATCTTTAAGGTCCCTTCCAACCCAAACCATTCTATGATTCTATTTTGCTTGTGAAATATTGACTTAGATTTACAGGTTCTAACCAAAACCCTTTTAAACTAATAACATTTTAAAATTAAACAGCTGAACTGATGGCAAGGGCAGGCCACACCTCATTAATAGCCCTTCCCAAACTATGGCCTGGAAATATCTTATGTATTTTTAAAAGGCTGCTGGGTTTATTGAAGGGATTGCATAATTCCTTCATTACCACAGCAAGCCAGTTAAGTCAATAATTAAAATTAGAATTTCAAAGTCCTTAAACCTACTGGACCTGTAGAGAAGCTGCCAGTGAAAAAAGCCTTATAAAACCTTGTCAATATATCACAGATCCAGGGGAATCACAAACCCAAAAGAGCTGTTACAGGGACATAACTTAAGCCTTTAATAGACTGCTTTGCAGTGAGTCTGTTAGTCTCTGAGAGAATGAATTGGATGTCTCCTTCCCCAAGCTGGAATGGCATTAATAAGCTTTCCAGTATATTTAAATTAGTTAAGCAATCAGGTGCAGAATTTGCAGGTGACACACAAGGAGCTGAGCCCTGAAGTCCAAAATCCCAGCAGAGTAAGGGAGACAAAGCAAAACCAAGCTCTGCAAAAAATTCTTATGCTCATGGAAATTAAATGTATTTTTGAACCCAAATTCTTCTGCCCAGCCTGCGGCAGAGATCCAAATATCCTTCGTTAATAAAACAGACATATTTGGTTAGATCATCCACATATGTATCATAACCTCCTCCCCTGCAGAACTTATTAGAAAGAGCAGAAATGTTATTCTGTTCAGTTAAAAAAAGACCCCGAACAAACCAAACCAACCAAAGTGCAAAAAATCAAGTATTGCGATCGCAATATAACAAGATTAATAATGGACATGTCATGCAAACAAGTGGATAGATACCAATATCTGCATCAAATTGCTATAGCAGAAGAAATTATGAAAAATAAAATGCTTAGCTAATTGCTAAATGGAAGTTTACAAGGCTGCATGCTCATGTATGACTTTTTATATAGAAGCAGGCACTGACATCTATGTATCATTTTGAAAGCCTTCTGTTCAAGCCTCTATTTTCATCTTTGCTGAGTGAGAAGGAGCCAGCCCAGTTTAAAACAAGAGGAAACTGAAATACCACACATCTAAAAAGAGCAAGTGTGACAAAAGTGATTTCTGCTCTGACATTTTGAAGGAGCGCAGGGTGAAGCGAACAAGTTCTATCTAGAGCAGTGTAGATGTGACAGGTGTCACTTGTATCACTTATATCGCTTGTAGGACCAATATAAAATGTAACATCTAGCAAATTCAGCCCTGCCTTTCCTCTATGAAAATTGGGAATTAATTTGCTTTACCTGCCTTCAGACAACCAGGAATATTTGGGGCCTTTAAATCAGCGACTGTCTTCCTTCTTCCTCTCCATTTCAAATACCCAGTGCCTTGCCCAGGACAGTTTGAATCCCAGAGTGACAGCACATTGTAGGTGGCATCATAAGAGATCACCCCGAGCTTAATTCCTTTCCCTGAATAAAAGCCTTCCAATTCCATCACCTTCCCACTTGGATACAGGTTCCTAAATCTCTTCAAACCCTTTCCAGGTCCCCTGAACAAGTACAAACTTCCCAAGGCAAAGCAAAGCTGGGGTTGCTACGTAATTCACAAGGCAGCTCTGATTGCAAAGACAATTCTCTTTCAGCTGCTGCAAAAAGCATCCTAGAGAGAAAGAGCAGTGGGATACTGGCACAGATTTCCCAGAGAAGCTGTGGCTGCCCCTGGATCCCTGGAAGTGTCCAAGGCCAGGCTGGACGGGACTTGGAGCAAGGTGGGATAATGGAAGGTGTCCCTGCCCATGGCAGGGGATGAGAATGGATGGGCTTTAAGGTCCCTTCCAACCCAAACCACTCTATGATTCTATAATAATGCTTCAAGAGTTCATGGAGGCTGGAAATCATCCTTTCTAGAAAGGTTTTGAACTGAAAGGGTGTTGGTGTGTGCTGAATAATTCTAACCTAAAGTAATGGTATTGTTCTACAGGCTGCAATATTATGGATATACTAATTTAATTCCAATTTAAATATGATGGAATTTTGTTTGTTTAATTGGAGTTTTCCAACATCCCTCAAAGATGTTAATTTTCCCATTAGTTACTCTTTTATTCATTAGCACTAAGCAAGAGGCAAGGAATAAAAATAGGTTGAGAACAAAAAAAAAAAAAAAATCAGAAAACCAAACTAAAAGTCTCTTACATCTTTAAAGCATTAAAATGTAGCTAATTATTTTTTGCTAATAAATATTTCCTGGGGTGAAAAATGGCAGTGAAATTAAAATCTAATGACCAAGCTCTATTTTGATCCCCCCTTTTTGTCTTTGAGGTAAACCAAATAAAGCAGGTACATCCACGCACTCTCTCCTTTAAAAGAATGCTGTTCTAACAGAGCTCCATATGAAGATGAAGTGTGACTCAATATCTGCATCACTGATGGTGCTGATAGGGAGCGATTCTAAAACATGAATTGTGAACCAGACCCCACGCTGGAATATGTCGTTTAACCTCCTGCATTTGCCAGAATAACACAGAGGGACCAAGTCACTGAGCTTGCTCATCCCCTAATTGGCCCCCAGGAAGGAAGCTCTCACCTGGCTCCAAAGGAGCTCGGGGAAAGGGAGAGTTCTGCTGTCCACCTACACACACATCCACCCACAAACCTCCCTGACTCAAAGCTTCCCATGGCTTTCTCTTCTTCCTGGCTTGATTTGATTTCCTTAGCTGCCCTAAGAGTCCTTAAAAACCCATCCAGCAGGCAGAAGTGCCAGGAGCACCAGCCATGTGCCTGCGGACCTGATGTTTCTTTAATTCCATGAAGCAAAGCAGCAGTGACAGCCCGAGCGTGAATAATTCACCAGGAGGGCTCTGGGGAGCAGCTGTGGAGCTGTCCTGGCACTCTCGGCTCAAGGGCTGCAAGGTGAAGAAGTGGAAGGTTTCTCTCCCCACATCTCCAGAGTGGTGGCCCATAAGAAACCACCCGGGCCAGGAAATCCCAGTTAGTCCCAGTGTGCCACACAGGGAACCTGCTGGAGAGGAAGGAGCCAGGCAAGAATCCACTAAGTGATGCTCATTATCTGAGGCCAGGGAGAGTAGGGGCTGAAGCAAATTAATTTTTGGTCAGTGAAGGTGACAGGGAAGGTGTAAAGGTCACCTCTGACAACCGCAAGAGGGACAGACCTGTGGCTTCTGTCTCCGTCAAGCACCCCTGCCAAGGGTTTGCAGGGTTCTGGCTGAAGAGAGACCAAAGCCAACTCACAGGAGTGCCTAAAGATCTTCCTTGTCTTCCTCGGACTCAGTGGTCTCAGAGTCAGTTCTAACCTAAATGACTCCGTGATTCTATCGCAGGATTCCAACCCAGGATTCCAACCCAGGATTCCATCCTCTGGGGAACGAGGAGTGACTGTGCAGTGCTCAATCGCCAGCTGGGGTTAACCCTCGACAGATGCCCGGCAGATTCTTTCCTCCTGATTTGTATAAAACGAAGCCATTTGGTGGGTCCGTCATGCTCCCTTGGGCACGCGTGATAAATAAACCCAGAGGTGTTCAGCAAACCTCCTCTGCTGCACGGATTAGCAACAGGGGAATTAGTTATGTAAATCCCTTGGGCCTTCAGAGTACGAAATACACACCGTGACTCAAAGCCCTCACCAAGAGAAAACTTCAGCTTCCTCCTGAAATCTACAAAGGTTTTCCCCTTGATTGTAGATTTCCCCCCGAATCTGACCCTCCATATCCCATCACAGCTTCACTGAACTCTCTCGTTCTGCTTCCCACTATTTCACATCTATCGCTTCGGGAGAATCCTCTTTTCCCGACTGTCATCCCTAATCCTTTTTCTCCAGGCATACATTTCCTCCCCCGCTGTTCACCAAGGCTTGACACTGATGCCAGACCCCTGTCACAGCAGGGAATTACTCAGGAGCAGAGCTTTCCAATCCTGGAGGCACCACAGCTCACTGAAGGGATAACAGCGTGCTGTGTCAGGAAACCACCCCAATAAACCCAAGGCCTCTTGCATTAAAGGCAGGGAAAAAGCCTGAATTCCCCAGTCCTTGTGCAGCTGGGAGTCTTGCAGGGTTCATTTGAGCCCAGGAGGAGGCTGAGTGTGGGAAGAAGACTCAGGAATCACCTTGATGCCAAGTGGGGGTGAGATTCTCCTTTACCACTCTCACAGAGTACCTGCCTCTCATATATCACCAGGTTTTCCCATTTTTTTCTCTGTTCTTCCTAGTCTCCCAGCACATTTTCCTACATTTTTCTTCACAGTGACTCCTAATTCATACAGCACCTTCCTGTGGTCCTGCAGCTGCCTTTGCCTGCTGAGATTTAAGCTGTCCCTGACTGTCCCATGGACACCTTGCTCAGGCTGTTGATGCCGGGAGACCTCTCTCAGCAGGGCTGTTGCATCCTACCCAAGGAGGAAACTTGCTGACGTTCTGGTGCTGTGAAGCAGCAGCAAAGCCTTCATCTTCTCCCTCATTTCCTTAGTCCACCTCTCCTAAGGGGGTAAAAACCCCTCTTACTTAAAGAAGTGGTCACCTTTAGGCTTTTCTCGTAGAATCACTAAGGTTGGAAAATCCCTCTAAGATCATCGAGTCCAGCCATCAACCCAGCATCACCACCACGTTCACCACTGAGCCACATCCTCAAATGCCACATCCACACATTTTTTGAACACTCCCAGGGATGGTGACTCCACCGCTTCACCGACTCCGGAAAAGAGGCAGACACTGTAGTCCTCTCCTCATCCCCTCAGCATGAGGAGTCGTGTTCTGGAGACAGGGAGCTCTCAGGGCTGATGGGCAGATCTGGTCTCTGCACCCTGAGCTGCTGCTTTGTGGTCTTTGATGACTCTATCAGCCCTTTAAAGCCTGGCTTTTGAAAACAAAACAAGCCAAAACTGAAGTGAGAGAGGTTTTTCCACAACATGCCAAGCTCTGGCAGCGTGCAGGATGCCAGCTCTGCTCCCGAGCTGCGGTGAACAGCTGCTGTTGGTGGAGATGCACAGCTCTGGAGGGCTCAGAGGGAAAACTGCCCGAGCATCGAGCTCTCCTACACGTGCAGAGGCACTTACTCAGCCCCAATAACTGTGCTGCAGGGTATCTTTTGCCTTCTTTTTGTGCAGGGATTAAAGCTTGGCTGCCTTGATCAGAAAGCTGTCCTGATTGTTCACAAACTCTCAGCCTCCCCAGTTAAAACTGATTTAAAGAGACAGGAAAAGCAATGAGAAAACAGCTCCCGTTCCATCTTTTAAAACAAACTTAATTTTGACACCTAATTATGTGCAAGTCAGACTCATTCCTATTTCCTTTGCCAAGCTGCTTTTTAGTTTTGATCTCACAGGGTGCTCACCCTCACAGGGAGGGAAGCTTTGATTAGGAGGAATCAAAAACTCTTGGAGGGGAGAAAGGCTGAGTGAACAGAGGTACCTGCAGCTCGATGCTGCCTCTGTCCCTCACCTGCTCTGTGACCTTGGGCATGTGGCACTGGCATCTGGGCTTTGATTCCCCTGCTTTTCAAGGAGGAGGGGAAGCAATCAGTTTCCTCCTCCGCATCGTTATTTGGAGACAACGAACTGCAAAGTGCTGAACCAGAGCAGTAAAACCACTCCCGTAGCCTAATGACAGCTCCAGAGAAGCAGCGGAATATATCCATTTTCCCCATCTCTTTAAGCACCGCTGCTGTAGAGAAAAGCAAGCCCCTGCCCTGGCTGAGAGCGAGCAGCCACGCTGCAAGTGATGCACGGAAATGTAGGGAAAGCGCTGGAGTGCGGGAATTGGGTTACAAGGCTGTTTGCAAATTAATGGCTAAATCAATTAAATGAAAGCAGGGGATTTCTCTTGAGGAAAGTCTAGTCACAGTCGCAAGGAGAAGGGGAGGGGTTGTGGAGCAGGGATGACATAATCACGTTTGCGAATCACCAGCAGTGTGCATGCTTTAATCCATTAATGGGGTTTTTATCTGTGATCATAAAAAGCAGGTTACATTCAGCCTGGAAGGGAGTGAGTGTTGGAGGAGAGGGGAGGGGAGAGAAAGACAGAGAGGCAGAGAGAGGCAGAAAGCAAAGGGGAAAGAGAGCACAATTCACTCGGTGGATTGCTTGCAAGCTTGGGGCTGATAATTAGGGATCTCAGGAGAGCAGCTTCTCAGAACAACGTGCTCTCCTCAAAATGGACCGGCTGGAGACAGTGGTTCAGTCCTGCTGATATTTTTTAAGCCCTCCTTGCAGTTTGATGGGCATTCCCAGTGCTTTTGTGCACGTCTCGGGAAGCGTTGACGTGGAAAGGAGCAGCGAGGAGGGGGAGGTTGGAGGAGAAAACTGCAGCTCCTCTGAAAATACGGAGGGCATGCACGGGAGCGAGCAGGCTGGGGAGGAGGGCGAGGTGGGGGCACCTCGCACCATGGTCCCCCGGTGCCGGCGCGGCGCAGTTTCGGAGATGTCCCTCCTGTGACTGGACGCACCATGAGCATCTGGGAGCTGCTGCTGGCTTTCGTGGTGGTGGTGCTGATGCTCGTGGCCCTGCTGGCCAACGTGCTGGTGCTGATGTGCTTCCTGTACAGCGCCGACATCCGCAAGCAGGTCCCGGGATTGTTCATCCTCAACCTCACCTTCTGCAACCTGTTGATGGCTGTCTCGAGCATGCCCCTGACCTTGGCTGGGATCATTTACAAGAGTCAGCCTGCGGGAGACCAGGTCTGCCACGCTGTGGGCTTCCTGGAGACTTTCCTCACCACGAACTCCATGCTGAGCATGGCAGCGTTGAGCATTGACAGGTGGATTGCTGTGGTCTTCCCCCTAAGTTACCACTCCAAAATGAGGTACCGAGACGCTGCTCTCATACTGAGCTACACGTGGTTGCACTCGGCGTCGTTCCCCATAGTGGCAGCTTCTCTCTCCTGGGTGGGTTTCCATCACCTCTACGCCTCCTGCACGCTCTACAACAAGAGACCGGAGGATAGGACACAGTTTGTGATTTTCACTGGGGTCTTTCACGCCCTCAGCTTCCTCCTCTCCCTTGTAGTCCTGTGTTTCACATATCTCAAAGTGCTGAAGGTGGCACGGTTCCACTGTAAGCGGATCGACGTGATCACTATGCAGACCCTGGTGCTGCTTGTGGACATCCATCCCAGGTAAGGTTCCCGTGTGTTCAGCAACTGTTCATGGCAGGAGGAGTGAGGAGGGGGCTCAGTGTGATGCTAAATACAGACTAATCTGTCTCACAGGGGGGGATGGAGAGGGGGAGAAAACAAGCATCCTCCCGGCCAGTTTCTGTTCTGCATGTTTCTTTTCACTTGTGTTTAATTCCCTGATTGCAGAACTCATTTTTTGTTAGGCTTGAGGACTTGTTTTGGGAGAGAGAGCAAAGAAACAGGCAGTTTTGGCTAAGCATGCACTTCCCCTTGAGACAGTGATCAGATCACTGCCCTTTGTCTCTGAAGGCGGATTTAGTGGTCGATAGCTTTGCATTTTCTGGGCACTGCCAGCCCAAAACGTTGCTGGATCCCTGAGAGGGAGGAGGCTGCACACGTCCCTTGGAGTTTGGAAGGGAAGCTGAGCGCTGCCTGCTGCTCCTTTTCCCAGCAGTTTTCCTATTGCTGTGCTCTCTGTAACTTTTATCATTCCTGAAGGCAGAATCCTAAGGGAATCACATCTGCAATATTCATGCGCTTGAATGCCTATACTTAAACCTTGAGTGAGAGAGAATTCAGCAGGAATGTTAACGTGACAAACAAGGGATTGTATAAAGCTCATTTCAAATGAGAGGTTTTAGGCAAGTCCCTTGTGCCTCGAGACAGGAGGAGAAAAGTCCCCAGGGACTGGCAGGACTGTGGGCTGGAAGGCAAGCGCCAAACAGGGAGAGGAATGTGTGCAAAAGTCACGCCAGGGATTATGCACAAGCTATAAATCTTGCATGAATAATCGATGCATAGATCTGGAAGGGATGCAGGCTTGCTGTGTGATACGGGGAAGAAATCTGCCTGGAAGAGAGGAAAGCAGGGTCAGAGAGGGCAGTCCCACGCCACGCGTCCCATCTGACCATCCCTGCTCCCCTTCGCTCCACGGGCTGGAGGCGAACACCAGCCTCTCCATTTGCAGGCAGCCAGGAGCAGAGCTGCAGGGCTCAGAGCACATGTGGCTGTCCTCAAAAACAGGTCATGGTTTGGGGATGCCTGAAGCTAGGACAAATAAGTCTGGAAGGATCAGGGCAGGACAGCACATTTTAGACGAACAGAAACATTTGCTCAGAATTCTCCTGTCAAACTGTTTGAGCTGTCTCTTGACCAAGAATGCAGAGCAGAACTTCGGGCGAGTCTTGTTCTTGAGAAATACAGGTATAAATCTTCCCTTATTCACCAAGTCACGCTGAGGAAAAAACACCCCCCTGCCCTGCGTGCTGTCTGGTTGATGAACTGTGCCTCGACTGCCTTAGTTCCTGCAGCCTGAGGAGATGTGGTGGTTACTCCCAGGAAAGTGCCATGAACCCAACCAGGGCTGTTTGAAACTGCGATCGTTTTGCCTAATGCTGAAAGTATGCCTGGACTGCACAGCAAAGTTTTGTAAAAGGGCAAAAATCTCTGTGCTATTTCTCCTCCTCTGCATTTTTTTCTGGTTGAGCTTGATTTGAGGGCGTTTGTGCATTTTGTGGTCCTCTCGCTGCGGGGTGGATTCAGCGGGGCTGTGGGAATGATGCTTCCTTTCTTCGGAGGAGGCAGAGTTGTACAGGCACTTTGCTGTGAGTAACCTGCACCACTGACTCTCACCTCAGGCATCAGGTTATTCTGATGCCTCTCTCTAAGAAAGGAGAGTTTTAGCTTCTTTTCTACACTGCAGAACTGGTGGCTGATTTGACCCATGGAGGGGCTGCTTTAACCAGCGACAGCTCCTGCTGCTGAAAGGGGCAGACCTCAGGTCCCCTCCCCTCCTGTGAGCGTTGCACAGGGGCTGCAGCTCTGCTGGAAGAGTCAGTGATGCTCAGAAATGTCTGGCATAACAAAGGCATCACTTGCATTATGTAACAGGAAATTTCAGGGTGCACCGTAGGACCTGACAGCACAGCCGTGAGTGCTGGGAGGGTTCACACGAGAGAGCAAAGTTTGCAATCCCACCTTAGACTTCTCTGATTCGTCTGGCTCCTTGCGGGGTCCAGTTTCAACGCTGGGAAATGAGTACAGACAGTTTTCTGCTTCCTATAACTCAGAATCCACCCGCGGGGGGGGTCTAGTGACAGGCGTTGTGACAGATGGCTTTATTACCTGGGACTTAGAGAGACACGAGTGATCTCCTGAAGATCATTTGAGATGAGCACAAGGGAAACCTCCAAATACCCTACAAATTCGTGTGAATGTTTGGGGCACATGTCCTTTCAAGTTAGCTGAGGCTTTTTTAGTGGATCCCGCTTTTTCTTTGTTCTTAAGACCAAAGTATCTTGGGTATTGTGGGAGATTTGGGCAAAACTTCACTTAAGTGTTTAACCCATGTACTTCTTCACTCAAATTATCTATACTATCTTTTTGGTGTATCCAGCTCTACACATCTTAAGGTCCAGTATCCAATAAACTTTGTCTAAAATACCAAACCTTCAAAGGGATATATCTCAGATTTCCCAGGATATTAAAATCTTTAAGTGAAAGCTTAGTCAATAATCCTGTTCTGTTACTCATGTCACTACTGGGACTCACATGTGTCTTATCTTAGTGCATGAAAGTGTGTGCAAAAGCAAAATATTCATCTGTGTACATTGTCTACATGAAGGAGTGAGATAAAATACCTTCCTCTGTGATATGGTATTTATTGGATACATCTGGAAAGGCTGAACAAAGGAAATGGGTTTAAATCTACCAGGACAGTCATGGGTGAGCTCTGGGAGTGAGAGACAGCTCTGCACGTGCCAGTAAGGAAAAGATGTAAACAGGGAAACACAGACAAAAAATATCCCACCCTCTCCTGCCTAACACCCTAACTGAACCTGCTTTGGAGATTCACTTTCCTATATTGCCATGGGCTTGGGATGTTAGGAATTAAGAACACAGGTCTTAAACAAAGCTCACGAAACTCTAAGATCATTTTTCTGCACGTAAAAATACTTCAGGTTCCCCAGCTCTTGCAGAACTGAGAGCACATAGGTTCCCTCGAAAAGGTGGATATTTTTCTCTTCTCTGCTGTCATTTCTACCTGCAAATAACTCACATACAGAACATGTAACACCTGTAAATGTGCCATACTCTTTAAGAGAAAGACAATTTGTTAGGAGAACAAACTTTTCCTTTGATATTTATTTCATCACATCATGATAGCCGCTCTGGGGACCGGCAACATAAGACCAGATTTAGAAGGCAACAAAATAAACACTTTTCTTTAACCCAGCCAAAGGAACTCATTGCCACAGAGATCACTGAAACACACAGAGATCCTCAGGACACAACATGTGGTTGAATATCGATAAAACATTTACAGACAGAGTAAATAATGTAAGGGTATGGCCATGAGCCTCAGAGCTGTGAGAGTGTGGAGCCTGAGAGTGAGTCATCAATTAAAAATTTACAACAAAAATGGAAAGACCAATGCCAAACAGTTGGGGTTTTTTAAAAAATATATATAAATACGGGACATGGGCCAGCCCATTCAGTTTGCCTGAGAAGTGACTGTGTCACCGTGAGATCCGTGCGGGGAATCAACACGTGGCAGCACTGCCATGAGGATAGAAAGGGGTTCAGGATGGCAGTCTGGCTTTGGCTGTGCCCTTTCCAAAGGGATTTATTGAGGTACAGGCAGTCCTGGCACTGTGGGAAATACCAGTGCTGCCCAATCCACCTGCCTGGAGTAGACAGGAGCTTATCTACATCCGTCAGAAATCATAGGGAGCTCAGGAGCCACTCAAGCAGATAGAGGAAGAGGATGAGCTTTCACATTAATCACTGTTTTCACAAGCAAATGAGCTGATTGCAGAGATTTTTTGCAGTGAAAGCAAGGTCTCAGCCCTGTGCTCCTTGCTGGCACACCAGGGGAATTCGGGACTCTCTGGTGGCCTGCTGAGACCACCAACAGGAAACTCCAAGTAAAAGCTCTTGTCCTAAAACGCCGTAGGTAGGAAAAAACCCAGGATGTGACTAATTTGTACCTGTTTAGTTGGAAACAGGGCTGGTTTGAGGTGAGGAATGAGGGCATCCCAGCTCTGTGGATTTATTAAACAATTCCAGCCTTGCGGAGCGTTCAGCACAGCAGCCCTGCAGATCTGCATGGGCTGCTGGGATATTTATGGCCACACAGCTCACAGCTATGGGATACACCATGTTGGGCTGAAGGTTCAGAGTGTTCTTTTTCTCATTCTTTGTTGTTTCATTGCTTATCTTGCTGGGAAGTTTCTCCTCTCCAAGGCAGTGGTGTTGGAACTGCTGTTTCCAGGGAAGTAGCGGGCTGCCTATCCCTCACTGGATATTCTCCAAATCTCTGAGTATCATCTTGCCTGCAAATACAGCTTACAGTAGTTCAAAAAGGAGCTGCAAACTGAATTCAAGGATGAATTCCACCAATTTGACTATAGATCAATTGATATAATGGGGGTGTGTGCACACAAACATACAATCATGTGTTTGTCAGTAACTTTGTGGTTGGTAAGATGATCGGAAAATGCATTTATACTTGGTGTTGTCCCACATAAATGCAGTGCACCTGCTATTCGTTTATGCAATTAAAACAGATCTCCATCATTCCGTAGTGAAGCCACTAAAAATTGTTCCCTGATGTTATGATTGATGTTCTTCTGTTGAATGTCACACAGCGTGCGAGAGCGTTGTCTCGAAGAACAGAGGAGACGGAGGCAGCGGGCAACGAAGAAAATAAGTACCTTTATTGGTACCTTCATACTTTGCTTTGCACCTTATGTAATTACAAGGTAAGTGTGAACCTACATCCTGGAAAAGGCTGCTGAGGTGCACTCCTAACTCAGAGAAGCAGGGCACACTCTGAGCCAGGAAATCATTCCAGTCTCCTGTGAAAATTTGATGCACTGTTCCCACTCCTGGAACAGAGGTTGTGTTACTGAGCTAACAACTGATGTAAAATGCCACAGTGCTGCTCCACTCAGTCCTGATGCAATCTGAGGGTCGGACTCGGCTCACTCAGCCCAGTCAATGTGCTGCTTGCATGTCAGTCCGTAAGGTTTTGCAGACTTTTTTCAGTTGTCACGTACTGCTCTGATTGCCTCCCCAGTCCAGGGGTTGATCTCCAGGGAAATGCTCACCTGAATAGCTCAGGCTGTAAAAATTTGGTCAACAAGATCCAGCTGAGGTGCGAACATGGCCCACAGACTTAAACAACAGTTTTGTCTGATTGGGTAGAGTTTATTAGTCATAAATATCAAATATCAAAGCTGTGTTGGCTCATAACTAAAAAAACTTCTTGTGATTTATGGTCAGGTGGTTATCTACCAGCTTATCTCTGGAAATGGCTCCTATGGGAAACACTAAATTGCTCCTATGAAAAATAAAGTATTAGAAAGTGAGTATGTCCAGAAAAAAGTTATCTAGCTGTTGAAGGAAATTTACAGCTTACATTCTTTATTAAGAGACTCTGGAAAAACTGAGATGCTGCTGTGCAAAACAAAGAAAAAAATTATTTTAGAAGTATCTTGTATTCCAATACTATTAAGTAGAAATTGGTGGGGCTGACTTCAGTCAAACTCAGATCTACCTCAAAAGAATCACTGAAAAAGCTGGATTAAGAGCCAATATAATTGAACATGTAGCCCACCCTGAGCTTTTCCTATTCAGTGTAATATCCTGAAATTTCAGAATTAGAAAATAAAAGTAATTTTCTAGAATTACCTTCACTTTCACTTAGTGGCCACAAGACACCACTGCAAGCCACACACTTAAATGGTATGAAAGAATTTATAATTAAGGACATTTAGCCTTAATTCTCAAGCTGCAAGATATTAAAGTGTTTGTCTTTTTGCAAATAGTTAATTTTATTTTCGTGTTGGGTATCTGAGCTTAATGAAAATCCTCCCAGTCACGGAATAGCTGGCGGCTCATCCTGAGTAACACTGAGTGCTCTAACCAGAGCTGTCAGGAGTACTTTTGTGCTCCTCCAAAGGCCTCTCAGCACTCAGGCACCACCTCCCCACCTCCTCTTCACTCTGTGGCATCCAGATTTGTGTCCCAGTAGCTTTAAGACAGAGAAGAGGAGTTAGAAAAATCCTGAGCCTCCTCTCTTTAATCTGTACAAGGATCACTGAAGTGTTGCCCTGCTGAGGAACAGCTTCTCCACAGAGAGTGATGGTGAGGAGAGGAAAAATGCAGGATCCTGGGTGCATGAGGATGTTTTGGGGTCGGGTGGGAGCTGGCCAGACATGTCAGGAGGGTTGAAGTTTCCCACATTCCTGGCCTTTTCAGTTCTGATGTGTAGGGGGATCCCTGCACCGCAGGCTAAGGGGAATTCCCTCTTGAGCTCCTTGAGACACCTTGCTGGACACTTGCAGGGCCAGGCGTCCCAGGACACTCATCCCTTGCTTCCCTGAGCCTCACACACAGACATGAGGGTGTGGACACCAAGGGGATTGGAAGAATTTGATTTTAACTGTGTGAGCGAGTAGTAATTTCTGGACTCTGTCCAGTGCTTTGCATTCTCGAGAGAGACACAATCAATCACAGTTCAAGCAGCGGACAGAAGTCAGGAGAGGGAGTGCCTCTGTCAGCTCTAATCAGCAATACACTCCAATTAAACATGCTTTTAACTACTCCCTGAATTGGGGGCTGACAGCAGCAAACCACAAGGTTTTACTATAACCTTGTTATCTTCCTGTTTCCACACTAAAAATAAATACCTGTCTCTATGAGCTCCATGAACCAGTGAAGGAGCTGTGATTATGACCCCAGAGAGATAAACGCTCCTCCAAATAAACCAGAGTTTTTCAGATCACATCAAGGTAAAAATCAAATTAGGCACTTCTTTTATCAAGAAAACCCCTTTCTAATTAGTTCAGTGGATGACCTTAAGTGGGATATCAGAATCTGATTGTCTTTGATCCAGTGTTTCCTCTGTACCAGCATGACAGGTGTATTCCCCCATATCTTATATTTCTAGTCCTAGCTTGTTTCTTGTTTTGTAAAATAACCTATTGGTACACATCTCTTCCTTTGCTATATTCATCATTGTGCAATTAAATATACTTGTTCCAAACCTCTTTTCTCCAAGGATCTTTTTCATAAGAAAAATGAAGATAAGTCATAGCAGTTTCTAATATTAATTTCCAACTCCGGGCATTTCATACCGAAATACAGAACTTTGCTCGTGCAAGTTAATAAGTGCTGTCAGTGTGAGAGGAAATTGGCCTTAAATTACAAATCCTGAAGTAATAGCAGGCAGAAGTTCATAGTCCCAAGCCCTCAGGTTACAGAGGAGGATGGTGGAGCAGGCAGAGATGATTAAAATTCTGTTGGATCATCTCTGGGGGACAGGGGCTAACAAAACCCTCTTTTTAAACTGTTGTTTGCTCTCTGCACATGCAGCTCCTGCTTGGGCACACAAGAAGCTCAGAATTCTTCTGCAATTTGTGTTCTTCAGTCTCCCAGCTGGGAGGGCACACTTTGAGTACAATATTTTAGTGCGGTGATTAACTGCACATGTAAATAAAGGATTTCCAGCGTGCATTATGTGTGTAGAGATCAAGGTCATACTCTTCAACATGGCACTCTCGTTCGTTTACTGAAGGGGAAATAAAATAATTGGATAGCCACGTGAAATGACACACTCTACAGAGTTATAAGTTTCTAAAATATGAACAAAATACCACAGAAAAAGAGCTTACAGCTTTGAAATAAAAAGGGTTTGAAGACCAGACAGTAGAAGAGAGGCTTATGAAAGCAAGCCAGGAAGTTATGTAGCTGATACTGTAAAATTTAATTTACAGGTAGCACTGAAATATTAATGTTCCTTCACTGAAAATGTCTTCTTTTAGCCTGAGACGTTTCATGAAAATGGAAGCTATGCGTATAATTTCCCTCACAAATGAGAAACAAAACCTTTCAAAGGCAATAAATTCTGTGATACGCCTTGAAAGGCTGACATTTAATTGTTTGTACATGAAATGGAAGTGCATAGCTCAACGTTTGGCTGCATTTCTGTGTTTGCTGCTTGATAACTGCAAATGTAATTTACTATAAAAAAATAATACAGGAGAATTGAAAAATGTGTAAATGTCAAGGAAGCTTACTGAATGCAAGGAAAATATTTAAGATTTTGTTAATAAAAATGTAGGCTTTTCATTTGATCAGTCAATGAAGGTAAAATTAGCAAGTCTAGGCTTGCAACCCTGAAGTGTCTGTTTGATGTGCTTTAAATGGAGATTGTTAATGTCTCATAGAACTGACTGACAGAGCCTCAGACACAAATTTGTCATATTTTGGTTATTCAAGGCATCCGCTGAATTTAATTAAACATAATCAAACTCACATCTGTAAAGCACTCAGTAAAAATAAATCATCCAAATGAAATTCAACATGATGAAATTCAAAATGTGAAGTAGGCATTGAATAAATGAAGTGGAGAACAACAAGGATGGCTCATGGTAGATTACGAAGTAAATATGACTCACTAGATGATTAATTTCCAAATTGTCAGTTCTCATTTTAGAGCACATTAACGTGGATGTCAAGATGCATTTTATTAAAGAAGAGAGGATACACCAGATGAGACCACCTGGAAACTTTAGTTGATGATAATTATACCTCAGTTCTGATCTTACTTTATGGGAAAGATAACAACCGTGAGTTACAAGGAGAGGTTGGAAGAACATTTGTTTAGTTGAGATGAAAGGAGAGAGAAATGAGATGGATGGAGGTTCTTTGGGACCTCAAAGTTGCTGAGCCAAGCAGCACCAGTGGAGTGGCACAAGAGATGCCCAAGTATTTTCATCTTACATTCCCTGGTCACCTGAAATATCCCTCACATTGACTGGACTGTGTCATTTGCCAGCATTATTTTAAACAATATGTTGTAGTGAAAGGTTACGGAATGGGAATAAAATGACTGAGGAAAAGAAATCCTCATCTCTAAACTGCTTGAAGTACCAACATCATTGTCATTGCTGCTGCAGGAACCACCCTTCAGAATGCTCCTCGGAAGTGGTGCTTTATCTGGAGAAACGTGAGCAACTGAAGTATTTCCCAGGCAGGTTTAAGAACATCTGCTGCTGCAGACAGGTTCAGCAAAGATCTGATTTGCCACGTGGGGCTCTGTAACAGCACGTGGCTGTTTGACCTCTATAAAAATCAATCGTTTCTAACAGCTATAGAGGCGTATTGAATAGAGCTGCCCTTTGGTGTTGCTCAGAGATATGGAGAGTGATCAATATTTCACTGTCAAAAATACTGTTTTAGTACATATCTGGGCTAGTGCAGGTATGAGTATATGGATCTCTTCCCTCTTCCCTAATGATTTAAGAGTTGCTTGCTAAATGTGCTGCAAATGTGAGTTCTTGCCCTTTGAACTGACCAGTGTTAAAATTCAAGGTACAATACGCCATCTCTCAGTGATGAATTTTCCTTGGGTGTTTCTATGACTCAGACAAACTGTTTAAAGGCGTTGAACTCTCTCTAGAGTTGACTGGCCAAGAGAGCTGGGTAGCCCTGGTGAGGTAACTCAGATAATCTGGAGGGGGCCTAGAACCACAGGTTGAGACTGATGCTGGGTTTTTAGATTGCTAATGGTAGAGGAATATGACTCCCATGAGACCAAGCAATGGCACTTCAGCAAACAGACCTCAAGTTTACATTTGCAGCCTTTTAAATTTGTAAGAGGAGGACAACATACACATTTTCATGAGTATGGCTTTCTTTTCTTTAGTTTTGTTGCAATTGCCCAGGAATAATTTGAGGGTTTGGGGTGGGTTACTGTCATTTTTAATGTTCACTCTTTCACCCTTCCTCTTTCCCCAGACTTGTTGAATTATCCTCTGTGGTCCACATCAACTCCCACTGGGGGATCATTTCCAAGTGCTTAGCTTACAGCAAAGCTGTTTCAGACCCTTTTGTGTACTCTTTGCTACGGCACCAGTACAAGAAGACGTGGAAGGACATCATAAACAAGATCCTCAAGAGAAGCTCCATCAACTCCTCCGCGCTGGCGGGCGAGTCGCACAACCGGAACCTTCCGCAGCTGAACGAATGAGGAGCCTGGTATGGGACATAGAAAGTGATATTTGTGAAACAACAGGAACTGGCCCATCCCTAGTAGCTCTCCTTAGCTGCCCAGGTTTTGGCAGGCGGCTGTGGACAGGGTGAAGCCCAGCCCACGTCCCTCCAGTAGCCCATGTGACATCCAAGAGAGACAGGCTGCTCTGGACCTCCCGCCCCCGACTGGAAGAGCGCTATTGATCCGTGGTCCTGCGGGCTCCACAAATACAAATCTCCCATTGATTTCCATCAGCAGCTGCATCTATAGATAAAAAACTAGTCCTCAGCAGAGGGACTCACGGAAGTAATGGGAGCAAACCGGTGCCGTCGTAAGATTATTCTAAAAGGCTGCACTGGGATATTTGTGCTGTGTTTGTCACTGGCTGCAGGTAAAGCTCCCTCTGATGTAGCTGCCAACGTGGCTTTACAAAAAACCACCCCACCCCAGTGGCTTGAGAAGGTTTTGTGTAGAAAATATCTTAATGGGAAAAGCTTAAAAAAAATCATCTAAATATTCATCCAGCACCCACCACAGTTCAGCCTTTTCTGATATATATTTTTGGAAGAATCCCGTAGAATTGAAGGAAGAGAAAAAACAGTTTGGAGTATGCTGCAGGCTGGATTCAGCCATGTCTTCTCTAAATTTTTTAACTTATTTACACAGAATCCCACTAATATTTTCCCCATTAAATTTTAGGAAAATACAAATGGTAGACAGGGTGGAAAGGTCAGGATGCCTCCTGCCTACCTTCCATATATCAGAGCTCTGAAGAGCTGGATTTTGCCCAAAGCTGCAGATTTGGGCCCTGTGCCCGGGAGGAAAAATAACAAATCTCTTTTTCTGAGGAGATATTAATCGTGGAGTTTTTTCCTACTTAAAGGAAAGATCAGCCTAAATCTGAGTTTCAAGTATAATTTCCAAAGCAAGTGGAGCACAAACGATAGGCCCCCTCTCCACCATGAGAGTGGAGCCAATAATCTGAATCCACGTCTGAACGCGCAAATCTCTGGTGGTTTCAGTACAAATCTTTATAGCTCTGGATCGCAGTTCTGCATAGGAACGTTATTAACAGTTACCATGCACTCAGACGAATGCCCAGATTTTAAAATAGGCTTGGTTAATTAGGCTTCATGAATGCAGTGGCAGCTTAAATAAGAGCTGACACAACTGGCTGTGCTGCCATCTATCCTTGCTCATATTCCAGCTGTCAATGCCATACTGAGAAAATAAGGCCTCAAGCAGTAAAACATGTGGGATTACTCTTTAGTTGCCACCTTCTCTCACGCAAGAAAAGGGCTTGGTATGTTGCAAAAAATGTCCATTGTTGAATTTTCTGGCCTCTGATTCAAAGCCCAGACTGGGAACTTGGTGAGGGGCTTCACCCCAAAGTCAGTGAATGTGGGGTAACACCTCAGTTATCCTCTGAAGATTATCGGCTACCATGTAAATAAAAATTTTCAGCTTAATTATTAATTTCAGTTTTAAAAAATACCATAATTACAATAAAATCCATGCATAATCACAGTCATAGAATTAAAAAAATTTTTACAACACTGCATTCAAATGAGCCCTTGGCCAGATTAAATAGTCTACCTCATTTTAATCATTTTACTTCTTAATCTTAACATAATTTTCTCAGGTGCAATAGATAAAAACACCCAGCTCAATACTTTTTTTTCTTAAGAAATTCAAGACGTATTGATAATTGCATTGTATTAGAATACAGGATGTTAGAAAGTTGATTATTACTGAGTTTAAAAAGATAAAAAGCTCTATATTGAGCATGTTTGGCTAAGACCACTCTGACTAAATTGCATCAGGAAAGTCCACAGCTGTTGTTAACTTCCACGTGGAGCTGGTGCCAAAGTCAATGGGAGGTTTGTACGTCAAAAAGGGCAGCTCCAGAAGCATTTAAACCTTCAAATTCAAAGACAGTAAGCTAGTTTCCTGGGAAAAAAATCCAAAACATAATACATTTAGGATGTCTAGTAAAAGATGGAGATTACAGCACTGGACTTGTCTCATTATGCTTGTGTATCACAGTCAGTCACTGGTTGATTTATATCCCACCATGAGCAATAAATCTCTCCCCTTGTATGTGTTTAAAAATTTGTCTCTCTTTCATGGTGCCTTTCTTCTATAATTAATCTTACAACAGAAAATAGATATAATTTCCCCTTCCTTGCATCAGCTCTCTGTCATATTTTGACCATCTGAAGCAAGCAGGAGTTGTAAATGCTGGTGCTTGACAAACTGCCTTGGTACACGAAATAAAAACAACACCCCAGCATTTCCTGATGACATTTTATAGGATACTCGAAATATGATACCGTGGCTTGTTAAGTGCTAGATATTCAGCTGAATTCTTATAGGCAACTGGCAAAATTTTCTAAAGTATGTGTCTCAGTGATGAATGTAGATGTGAGTAACTATCTGTCTGCTGAGTATTATATGTACTATACAACGCTCTGGCTCGAGTGAGTTAAAATAACGATGGTAAATGTAATGCACAGTGTTTATTATCTCCGCTCGTGAAGCAGAGCTGTTCTCTTGTCTAAGACACTTGTGCGCAAGGGTGGGGGGGGTTTCCATTTGTTACTTAAATATTTTTGAAAAAGTTCGTAAAGTTTGGCTGCAACCTGTGCCCAAAATCTGGAGCTGCATGTGCAAAATCTGGGCAGCTGCTTAGGCAATATGCAGTTTTCTGTTTGTTGGTGTCTGTGACCCATATGCGATATCTACTCCTCACACGCATGTTCAATTAACATTTCCTTCATATCTTGTAAATTTGGCAGGCAGAGCACTGGCAGATGATTAAGAGAATGTAGTCCACTGTGTCGTTTTGTGGATTCTGAGCTTTTTCCTTTGTTCATTTTAACGGCTTTTGCATAATTTCAGAGCCCTAACTGTGAGGTGTGATCCTGGTTTATGTTATGTTCTTGAGCCAGTTTGAATGTGAAGATCTAGGTGATCGCATTTGGCAAAACCTAGGAGAGACTGATAAGGGTTTGTTGAACAATTATGAAGTACCAGGCCCTCTCCTGACAAAAATTAAAATAATGGTTGTTTCACCTGAGGATTGGGTCCATTAGATGACTTCATCCAGGTTTTATAGATGTCTTCTCAATGTGTAGGGCCCTGTTTTTTATGGTGTTTACAGATGGAAGGATGTAAACAGGATTTAGGGAGTTCCTCTGGTGTGCAAATTCTCACTTCCAGTGTCAGGCAACCACGTAACTCAATAAGTTCTATCCCTGTTCCTCCTCTTTGAGCAGGTCGCCCTAACTACATCTTTCAGTAGCCCTAAATCAGACTCTTTAGAACTTCCTTTATGTCTGAAAAAAACTAAAACCTAGACACTAAAAATACTCCAGACAAATCCTTATGAAGCCTGACAACTGCTGCAGCAGTAGCCACACATATCACAGCACCACAGACCAGCTGAGGTTGAAAGGAACCTCAAAAGGCCCCCAAAAGCCCCCAAAAGCCACATCCCTGCCTCTGGCAGTGATTTACCCTCTCAATTTTGCCAGTGCATCTAGGAAATGATCTTGGTCTGCCTCAGATCAACAGCAAAATCTTCTGGCAAGGGTAGTTTTTTTAAAAGTAACTTTGAAAAGACATTTTAGACTTCAAAAAACAGCTGTATCAGAATACCTTCAAGAGGTTCCAAAAGTGAGGCAGGAATAGACGTGAGTGGGAGGCTGAGGGTCAGGGAGGTTGGGAAGTACATGCTGGCTTTGCTGCAATGATATGGGATTCCTTGGCTGCACTGGGATTTTCCCAGTGCCCTGTTTCCACCCTGAGAGCTCTCCAAGCCTCTCAGACATTCACTCATCCCAAAGGAAAAGGTGAAAATCCTGTCAAAGCCTTGTAGCTGTGCCACAGATTGGGCTGATAGGAGGATCCTTTTGGGTTTGGGAAGACTCTAATGGTTTTCAGATGGTTTATATGGAAACTACTCATGTTTTTTGAATGACCAGAGAGTCTAATTCTCAAAGTCCAAGAGGTTTAGATCACTTGCAGAATGTGAATTTTTCTGGATCTACATGCCTAAAGTTTCATAGCTCCCTTACCTCTTTTAATTCTAAACGAAGAAGGCTCTGAATTCCTTGTCCCATACATTTTTACGTGCACAGTGAATATCTCTGGAACAACCTTTTGGAAATTGCTTTTCACTGCTGTTAGATCTGTCTTCTCCCCACGCTCAATGTTCTTATGTTTAAACAAAGCTTAAAAGCAAAGACAGAGACCTCACACCTCTGTCAGCTCATTGTTACTTGAGTCTAAAAATCACTGATCAGCACAGAAAGCTCAGTTAGGTCCTGATCCCATGGTCACTGTGTGTTTGCTTTGCTGGATTGTGAGGGCTGAGCACAGGTTTATGTGTCTGCAGAATCAGGGATTATGTCTTTGTAACCTTCCCAGACCTGAATAAGTGAGAACAATGACATTGTAGCCTTAAATCTTTTTATTTTTCATTTGCTTTTCATGCTTTCAGCATTCAGTATAGTGAAAATTTTTGATGGGTGAAGTTTTTTTGGGAAAACCATCCTGCTCCAAAAGACAGCTGTCCCTGTTGGGAACGTATAAAAGTTTAGATGGAGAAAAGAGCTGCTGAGTCTTTCTAAAATGTCAGCTTCTTACCTGTACTCCTGGTGTGTATGGTGTAAATATGTATTTAGGATTGTTGGTTTTTAAGCAAATACTGCTGATGTAACGAACTGGAGAAGTTGCTCCGGTTTATCTTACAGGTCTGTACTTCTGAGGAGGAGGATTAGCCCCACAGACTGTAAGTGCCCTTCAGAAATGCGTGTGCCAAGAAGCAAAAGCATCAGGGGTGTGACAGCAGGGGTGGCAATTGTGGAGTAAAAATAACATTTTTTTGTTGAAGAAATGCTATTTCACAGGGTTTCAATATACCCAAAGGCACACGTCCGTATGGCTGATTAATTATACACAAAGTCATGCTAGGAAAAGGATTTCCATTTGGAATTATCACTGAGTTATTGAATCATAGAGGGATTTGGGTTGGAAGGGAGCTTAAAGATCATCCAGTTCCAACCCCCTGCCACAGGCAGGGACACCTTCCACTATCCCAGGGTGCTCCAAGCCCTGTCCAGCCTGGCCTTGGGCACTTCCAGGGATCCAGGGGCAGCCACAGCTGCTCTGGGCACCCTGTGCCAGGGCCTCAGCACCCTCACAGGGAAGGATTTCTCCCTAATATCCCATCTAAACCTCTGTCAGTTTGAATCCATTTCCCCTTGTCCTGTCACCCCCTGCTCTTGTCCAAAGTCCCTCTCCATCTTTCTGGTATTAGAAAACTGTTTTCTAGTCACCCTAGTTCTACAATCAGAGCTTTAAAACAAACCTTTTTTAAAAGTCATGCAAAGAACAAAAAAGTCAAAAGTCCCCATTCCCTTGGGGTTTGGATCCAGCACTTTTGAATGAAATGCCAGGGCATCCCAGTGAGATATCAGTGGGAAAGCAGCAGGTCCATGGTGCAAGGCTGGCTGCAGCCTTGCTGCCCATCCCAGTGTCCTGCTCTGTTGTATTGCACTTGTTTTACACTGAGCTCTGGAACAAACACTTTTAAAAGCCCCGTAAGAAACCAAAGTGTTTAATTTACCTCCTGACCACTAAATCCTTGTGCACAGTCAGGTAAATTCTCCTCCTGTTTTGCTAATGGGATCAATGAGCAACAGAGGGAAAAAATATAGAGGAAGAAATCTCATTAATTTAATGACTTTTGTGAGGAAAAAGTCAGTAAAATGCTCGGTGCCCTCAGGGTCACACAGCAAACAAATGACAAGGTTGGGGACAAGTTCTCTGTGCTCTGTGCCCAGCCTCTTTCAAGTAAAATAAAGCTACCTGCGTCAGCCAGACTAAAGAATGGGTCTTTTTAAAGAAAAAACCACAGGGCTTCCCAGAGAAGACATTTGAAAACTATTATCACCTATTGCCTTGGAAAATAGAAATAGGTAACTAAGAGGTGCCTTGATTAACTTTATTTGTACACAGGGCATTTTTCTAATCCTTAGAATTTTTTTTTGCAGCATTTTTGTTTTTGAAGATTATTTTAGGATTAAAGTTTTCATATATTTGGCAATCACTAGTCATTCCCTTCTGAATTCTTGCAGGAATGTAACCTATTACCAATCCTTCCAGATACAGTTAGATATAAGCATTTGCCCCTAGATCAGACTGTTAGAAGATTATTTGATTTAAAAAAAATTTAGGAGCTGGTTTTACAACTCCTTGCTGCAAGGACAGTGGGGTTGCTTAAGTGAGTAAGGACCATTCATATCATGAGAGGTATGGGAAGTTCAGTCTGTGTATTTAAAGTATTTTGTTTTGTTTTGCAAATATTGAAAATAGATGGTTTCCTATTTCTAAAATCACCTAGAGCCAGTCTGAAGGAAGATAGTTATGAAATAACATTAATAATAGCTGCTGTAGATAGGGCATGTTTGATTATATTATTATAAATATACCACTCTAATTTATTGCATTTAACTTTTTTGTATAACAGTGGGGTGTAATTGCAGGGGCTATTTATTTAGGGGGAAAATGAGAATACAAACTAAACCTTTCTAAATCGCATGGATAAAGGGATGCACAGACCTCTTTGTAATGACAACACACTCAAGAATGCCACGAGTTAAAATGGATTTTAGGGTCCAGGGTAAGCTAAACTCTGACAGCCTCCTAAGAGATATTCCAGAGAAACAAATCCGCTCATGCAAGGCAGACACATACAATCCTCTGTGTCTACAGTTTAAAGGAATACAACAAAATCGATGTTAATGCTGAGTTTGGATTTTGAATAATGGGGCCTGTGCTGTCTGTTCTGTTTACAATGGCTTGTGCTTTGTGGATACATATCAAATGTTGTAATATATTTTTATTACATAGAGTTAATGGTTAATACAGAGTGACATATATAAATAAATACATACTATATCTGTATATTGTGGTTTTGTTAACTTTACTGCTGATGAAATGTGATTATGATAAATGACTTGGCATGAGCTATTTTTTCATATAAAATCAATGTTTTAAAAAGTCTGTTTCACTTCATTGTTGCAAAAGTCAAGCCTGTGGTGTCATTTCAGTGATGTGACCTGGTCAGTCCCTCCCGTTTTTTGGAAAACAGCTACAAAGTCCATTACAATGGAATTTTACTTCATTTGCATATGAGCAACACAAGTGGAATTCTTGGAGAATCTGAATATACAATGCTTATGTCTAGTCTTGACATAAATGTTTAGTCTTAGCACACGTGGTTGCATTTAAGTTTAGTTGTTCCTTGACATCTTGATCAGGTTTCAGAGTTGGTTTCAAGGTTTTGGGGATTCCCTCTTCCTGCTCCCTGAACATCCTTCCCCACTCAGAGTTCCCACAGAAAGGTCTCAGGTTGAAGACTCTTCCTCAGCACCATCCAAGTGGCAAACCCTGCCTAGGGAATATCTTCTGGTCCTCACTGGGCAGAGTCTTTTCTATGTAAAACCCAAATTCTTGGTCCTGAAATGTGTTTTTCTGCTGATTTACGGGGCTTAATCATTAATACTTTAATAATTAATAATGAATTTTAATAACAGCATAGAAACACAGAATAGTTTGGATTGGAATTGACCTTAAAGGTTATCTCGTTCCACACCCCCTGCCATGGGCAGAGACACCTTCCACTCACTGGAATCAGCAACATTTCCATCCTTCTCCCTGTGATCTCCAGGCAGAGATTTGAGTTGAAGATTAAATTCCACTCCAGTGCACAGATTAGGCCTCTTAAGGGCTCTTTTGCTTCCCGAACAGGTGTTAAATCTCCACTGTAGAAAAGCAGAAGAGATCCCAGAAGAGCTGAAACTTCTCAGACATGAAATAATTTCTGATTTAACCAACACGATTACTTTGTGCCGTGTCTTTTATTCCCACTTCCTCTTGTTATTTTAAATAACTGTTTTCCCCACCTTTCTCTGTGCATGCCCCACCTCCCTGCCAGGCACACACACACACACACACATTGCCATGTGTCTCCACAGAGTAACACCCCGCTCTCACAAAGGTTTGGGTGAGGTAAATCATTTATTCACGTTCAGCCTGTAGCCGCTTTCGATCCGTACTGAGAGCAAGGCACAAATCAGGCTCCAAATGCAAAGCTTTCACTGCTGTCTTTGAAAGGGGACGCTGGCTCTGCAAACCTCAGCACAATTGTGTCCTCACGCGGGGGAAAAGGCATTTCCCAGAATCACAGCTCCATCCTGGGCTCCAGGCTCGAACAAACAGGCGAAGGAAAACTGCTAACACCGTGTGAGGGATTCTGGGACGCTGCTCCCTCTCTGAATCTGTGGGAGGTTTTATTTTGCTCTGGTCTCCATTACAACTTTTTTTCATCCCTTAGGAAGGACCTAAATATTGTCTTTCACAGTACAAAGGCGAATGCAAAGGAATATTAATTCCTGGAAAGTTTCGCCTGGAGATTTAGCAGAGACAGAATAATTACCCTGGGAAATGCAAGGAAGTGCGGTTTCGAAGGACTTGCCATCCATATCATTATATAACTTTTTTCTTTTGCCAGCATCATGCTAGAACCAAGTTAAAAGCCTCATGCCAGCTTCTGCTGGCCTGGCTTTGGGAGGAAAGCAGCTGCAGTGCCAGCAAAACAGTGGGCACGTTCCCGGCGTGGCAAGGCACCTCAAACAATGCAAATATTTATTTTAATCCTTTCTACTTAGTAGCACGTACAGCGTAGAAGAGGGGCCCAGCCAGAGCTGTAGGAATCCCAACACAAAATAAAGAGCTCGTGTGTGTCCCTGGAGGGGCCTGAGCCACTCTGGTTCCTGACACTGGGGCAGCACAGCAAATCTCAGCACGGCACCAAGAGGCCTCTGAAGGCAAAAGGCTGGGAGCCATTTAGTGTTTTCTGGGACATTTGATAGCAAGCAGCTGACCTAAACTGATATTACAGCCCCTTGTGTGGTTGTACAGACTGTTTTCCAATGGTTGTGCTGGAACATGCTGTGCAAACATCAGGGAAATATCCATTTTGTTCAGAGGGATGGAGCCCCTCCGCTCTGGAGCCAGGCTGGGAGAGCTGGGGGTGTTCACCTGGAGAAAAGAAGGCTCCAGGGAGACCTCAGAGCCTCTTCCAGGGCCTAAAGGGGCTCCAGGAGAGCTGGAGAGGGACCCGGGACAAAGAATGGAGTGACAAGACACAGGGAATGGCTCCACTGCCGGAGGGCAGGGTTAGATGGGATATCAGGAAGGAATTGTTCCCTGGGAGGGTGGTGCCAGTTAAAAACCATTGCCTCCTGTCCTGTCACAAGCTCCCTGTACACAAAGTCCCTCTCCCTCACTTTTATAACCCCCCTTAAGCTACAGAATAACCCAGAAGCAAACAGTGAACCCGGCGGGACTCTGAGGGTCAGAATTGATCCATCTTGAGTTTTTTCTGAACTTGGATGGAAGAGTAGAGCCAGGGTTGCACTTTCCTGCATTAATATTTACAAAGGCCTACACTTTCTCAGGACTGCAAATTCTTGTTTTACCACTATGAGAAAAAACCCCTGAGATTCAGAGTTTTAAATACATACAAAGTCATCACTTGTTGGTTTTTACGAGGCTATTTTTCCTTTCGTTTTTTTCTGATATAAAGATTGCTTTCAGCGCTTTGTCATCTGTCCTCATTTAATCCATTTCAAAATTTATCCTTGCAGCATGAAACGTTGCTGTTGATCCCATTAAGTGTCTTCTAATAATTGCAGGGTTTAAGAAAGCTAAAGACAAAAACTGACTCAAATTAAGCTTGAAATGAATAAGGACATGAAAAAAAATGAGTAGGAGTATGGTAATTACATGCTTATGACTGTGACATTAGGCAAAAGAAAACAGAGCAGCAGATGGTATCTGAATCTAAAGAAAAATGTAAATGATGATGAACTCACACCATTCCCTAAATAAGGGTGCGTTTAGCAGCAGGTAGATGTTCCATGTAAATAAGTGCTGCCTGATAATTCAAGGACATAGATCCAGTCCAGGAGGGACATACCGGCATCCTTTATTAGATGAGGAATCACTTTATCAGTTTCTGTGTACTGCAGGGCCTTTACCTCTCTTTCCTGGCCATTTCTACCATGGTGCTTGTCAATAAACTCACATTAGTGTTGATGCTTGTGACTGGTAGTCACACAAAAACATCCCCTTCTCCTGTGACCTTGGTAGCCCTAACACAGCTATTGCAGCCTGGGTCGGTTCGTTAAAGATATTTTTACCCATATTTTGTTCCTTCTTTGCAATGCAAAAGAAAGAAGAGGAACGGAATATATGTATATATATGCATTTTTTCATATTTATATACTTCTATATTTGTAGCACCTATAAATATGGATGGGCTTTACAAACGTATTCCTCTGAGGGATTACTACGAAGGCAATAAAATCTATTATCTGTTAAAAATTAGTCCATTAATTTTAGAAAAGATATTGGCATTTTGTAATTATAATTTCCACTTCTTCCACGTCAAGAGGACTGAAAGAATATTTCTGCCTAGCAGCAAACAATGAATCTACATGGACAGTGAGATCATCTCAGAAGAACTTGTAGTTACTTTGGATTGTTTTCTCCTCTATTTTTTGGGCAGCTTTCACAGACTTCTTCCAGGGACAGAGGCATATTCTCGTTATGGTAAAAACTAGCAGAGTAGATTGAGTTGATAAGGCGACAGAGATTCTACCTGTGCCTTTCTAATTTTGCTTTTTTCTGCCTCCATAACCCAGATTCCATATGTGTTCCGGAATCTCCATCAATTTTAGAGTCTCCCAGGGGGAGGCAAGTATCCGGCGTGGCCCCACGACTTCCCAGCCTCATTCCCCTTGCTCAGCTCACCTCTCCACCCCTGAGCTTCCGCTCTGTGGCCAGGAACAGCAACACCCTTTTATGTTTTGCAGTATGCTCAAGAGCTTCATTTCACCGTCCCTTACACTGTATTTTCTCTTTTCCCTGTCCACCCCAGTTCCCACCAGCTTTTCCCATGCCCCACAGATGGGCTGGCAACTTACTGCTTGTTATTCCCTATATTTTGCTGCTTTTAATGGATGCAGGTGCACACACTGCTGCACTGCTTTCCCCAGGAGCCCACAGTTCTTAATCATCCTATTAAAGTGATTCTGTACTTGCCATCATTTTCACATTAAGATGATCTGCTTTAACTGCACACGGAGATGTTCAAATTATTTGTTGTGAACAGCTGATTGAATTTAGCTCTGTTTGCTTACAAATTACCCCCTGTCTGTTTGAAGGGGTAGAGAGCTGCTGAGTCACTGAAGTTATTCAAGATGTTTCAGGTATTTTGGGCTAGAGGGGCACGAGCACTGCTGCTTACAGAGAGCTGATGTGACGAGTGGTGGCTGAAATGCCAGGGGGCACTTCGCAGGGAGCACCTCAGCCGGCGGCAGTGCCTGATCCTAGAGAAGGTTATCAGAGTTCTCATCATGAATAATTCACATGTGCACAGAGCCTTCCTACAGCAGCAGTGCAACACGAAAAGCCTCAGTGCTAACCAGCGGCTCTGTGGACAGAGCACTGAGGCATTTTAAGGCATTAGAAAAATATTCTTGTCCCTGCTGTGGCCACAGGACCAGGGCAGTGACCGTCCCCTGTGCTGGCGTTGCTGAAAGACCTCAAATCCTGTGTCCAGTACCGGGCCCTTCATGACAAGAAGGACATTGAGGGTCTGGAGCTCCAGGAGCAGCTGAGGGAGCTGGGAAAGGGGCTCAGCCTGGAGAAAAGGAGGCTCAGGGGGGACCTTGTGGCTCTGCACAAGTCCCTGACAGGAGGGGGCAGCCGGGGGGGTCGGGCTCTGCTCGCCGGGAACAGGGACAGGAGGGGCGGCCACGGCCTCAGGCTGGGCCAGGGGAGGCTCAGATTCTATATTAGGGAAAATTTCTTTATGGAAAGGGTTGTCCAGCCCTGGCACAGCTGCCCAGGGCAGCGGTGGAGTCCCCATCCGTGGAGGGATTTAAAAGCCGTGCAGATGTGGCACTTGGGGACATGGGTGAGGGGTCATGGGTGACAGGACATGGGGACACTGCCTTGGCAGGGGGAATGGTTGGACTCGGAGATCTTAGGGGGCTTTTCCAGCCTAAACAATTCTACTCTATGAAAGGCTCTATAAATTTAAGAAGATATCTCAAATCACATTTTTATGAGTAGTTTGTTTACAGCAGCACCCACAATGTGCTGGATCTTTTATAAACCCCCAGGTGTGGATGGGTCGTGAACTTTGATGTAAAAAATCCTCCTACTTTTCCTGTGGGAATCAGATAAGGAGTAACTCTTGGCAATCTTTCGAATACCAATAAGGAAGTCTATCAAATGCAGCGGGGGGCAGTTTTATCTTGACATCAGTAGGCTTTGTATGGTTTCAGCAGATGAGAATGTGTTCTGGCATGAACTGTGGCCAAATTCCCAAATAATTCAAGGTAATGTTTTCAGATACACAAGTCATAGGAGACTCTGGGGCTCTCTTCAGCACAGTGAGGCTCTCGTTTTGCTTGTTTTCTTTTTCCTTCTTTTCTTTTTCGGATGGTGGGAGGGGTGCTCTAACCACTCTTTTACATCCTGAGTTCTTAGGCTCACTGAAATTCGAGGAGATACGATCAGGGAAGCTGATAAACACTGGAGACTCCTACACTCTTCTCTGATTGTTACTATATGAAGGCTGCATCCGTGCAATTTGGGGTTTCTGATGTGGAACAATTGGCAGCCCTGCAGTGCTGATGCCCCCTGAGGGCTGCCTGCCCTCCTCATTGCTTCTGTCTGTGGAAAGTAAACACAGGAGCTTGTGAGCCCACACAAGGCACACAAACACACACCCCACTGCTGGCGTGGCTCACAGAGACTCATTTCTACTTCGTTTTTAACATCCTGGTTTGCTCCTTCCTTCCCCTCCAGAATTTAACTTTTTTTCTTTCTAATAACGGACGTTTATTTTATTTTAAATTTGAAATGGATGCTTTCAACAGCCCCAACGGTTCATGTCTAGTCACAAACTCATTGAAGGAATGCTGCTCTGACCATCCCCTTTCCTACCCTGGGCTTTCGTCAGCTCTCAGGTCCTTTGGTGTGAAAAATACCCAATCAGCTTTCTGCCAGGTTCTGAATTTCAGAGTAATTTCCTGTTCTATGATAAACTAGTTATCAGCATGTGCTGAAATATAATTTTCCACCATCTGCTTCTGGACTCTCTGGCTTGAACTGGGAATCTTGAAATGCCACCACTTATGATGTCCTTTGTTGTTCACCTCAGGGGCTGCTTCAGGAACAGGGACTATTTGAAAATTCAGGAAAAGGCAAATTTATTCAGGACAAATAGGGGAGTAGAAGATTTCAGCTGGAATCTTCTTTTCCATCCTTCCATTGTTCCTCTGTAAAAGTAGTTCTCTTTCTCCTGCTCCAATCTCACACTTTTTCTGGTCTCATTTCCCAAACACCAGACCCAAAAATCTACCAAGTTCCCTGCAGAAGACAGGGATGAGTTTTAGGGAAGCTCCGTTGATTTATATCTATGTTAAATCAATCATGCAGCAGTCAAGGCCTTATTAATACATCTAAAGACTGTGATAATCTGAAAAGCACTCTCTGGAGACTCGCACTGCTTTAGGAATTATACATTGCTTCTGATGCCGAGATGGAAATTCAGCAATTAATTCCTGTGGACGCTTTCATTGGAGAGAAACTGAATTGAAAATATGAGATTTTCTCCAAATCATTTATGATCTGCACATAGTGCTGAGGGTGCATTGACTGAGGGTATTGACATCAGGACCATCAGTACCCAAATTTACAGCCACTCAGAGTCATTAAACTGGTCCTTGATGACCTTTTTAGTGCAAAAGTCACATAAAGTGTGCAAGTAAAACCAGATAAATGTCTCTGAAGAACAACTCTCAAAGTTCTAACACTCAAGGAATTTGTTTTAGCATTTAAAAATGACCACATAGCAACCAACAGTAGCAAAGCCATTTAGAATTGAACTGAATAAGCAGATTTAACAGCTTATGTCTTTCTGGTGGAGCTGCTGATTGATTGTCTTGGTCCTTCAGTGCAATCATTGGGGTTTGAATGTTCCCAGAAATCATTATGTTCATAACAGTGGCTCCAGCTGCCCTTCATTAACCAAATATAGAAAAATGAGGCAGAGACAGTGAAGATCATAGAAACAGAATCTGTTTTCCCCTTCACTTCCCACTCTTCTCCCAATTATTCTGTAAATTTACCCGTTCTGCTGGTGAGGACAACCTTGGAGTCAAGAGCTGCTCCCTGAGCTGAGCCAGAGCTGTGGTCAACCCAAATTAATGATTCTGTTCACCTGCGAGTTACAAAGCTCACAAAACTGTCACAAATAGCAATGTGATTTTAACTTTTTACACTGAGGCCATGCAACCAGACCCAGGTCCTTGTGGTAAGAAACAGATCTCAGATTTAAATCCCCCTGGTCTGGTTAAGTGAGATTATGCTGCCATTGCTCCTTATTAACCCAGGTATTGAATTTCTGTCACATCTAAAACACAAAAAGTAATTCCATTTTTCATATTTTTACTTGCTGACAATAATTCTGGATGAATATTTAATCTCTAAATGACAGTTTACTCTGAATGCTCTTTTTTGTTGCTTTTGGGACAGCAGGTTTAATAAGAATGATTGTGCTGTTGACATAAGAGATGTATTGAATTTTAGAAAGCAGTTGCTGCAAATTAAGGGAGAGTTAATGACTAGAATAATTAAAATATCAGGTGGTTGAAATTACTTAGTGTATTAATAGGTGAAAATTGCTACTGTTTTCTCTAAACGTCACCAGTATTTCAGGATATACAGTGCAATGCTCTTAGTAGTGTTTTGGTGGAAAAAAAATCAGTTTCAAAAGTGCTGCTGTAATGTGAAAATCCAAGTGTTCTCTGCAGGTGGGAAGCTGGCACGCCAGCCATGCTCCAGCGACCTTCTCTGATGAAGGCTGGACCTTCCCCTGGGAAACGTAAGTGCTTGAAAGGTGTCTGGTCTGAAGATCAGTTTAGTAAAGAGCAGAAAGCTGTGGGATATTGGTTAATCCAGCCTGTGGAAATCACCCAACACCAGGGAGAGGAAGGCGGATTTAACATCTCTGAGTGTGACACCCCAGCAGGTGAACAAAGGCACTCAAACACCTGAAAAGGCAGATTAAGTTTTAAAAATTACACCAGTAAAGTACCTTTGAGTTCACTGCCTAGAGGTTTTTTTTTCTTTCAAGCTTTCCAAAATCCAATTATTGTCAATTTTTACTGATGAAAACATTCATTTACATATTAAGTTGAAATGTTGCACCAAAAATTGTTGAGTCAATACGGCCCCTCTGAAATTCGTGAAATGTATACAAATATTCTTTATCGGCTTAATGAGCAAGGAGGGGATCACAAGCACATGAGCAATGTTTAAAATTTTAATGGAAACTGTAATCTCCATCAAAATCAAACTGAGTCTCTTGTCAGGTTAAGAGGACAGAGAAGCCATAAAAGTGATCAGCAAATTGTCCTGCAAATCTCAGAGTGGACTTTGGGGATTTCTAAGCCTCACCTAGCAATTAAAGTGACCATGGATGTTGCAAAATGTTGATTTTATCAGTGGGATGTGGCAGAGAATGGTTATTTAGTGACAAGATTGCATTCACTGTGATGGGTCCATTGGACGTAAATTTTTACTGCTAAAAAATCTTACAGCGTTACAGTGAAATACAAAAAAGTCATCTGAAGTTCAATGGCCTTCAAAAAGAAATTAAAGACCAGTAAGCACTTCAGAGTAAGTGTATAGATATGATTTAAACTTGGAATATTGAGGAGATATCAGAACCAAACACTAAAACTTCTAGAAGTTAATCACCTGAAGCCAAAAGGATTCACAGCTGTTTATTAAGGACTAGAAAGAGCCAAAGAAATGTTTGTCACTATGACAACACAAAGCAGCACAGGCAGAAGTGGTCCTAAAAGTATCCATGAAATCAACTGTAAAAATCACTGACCCTCTCTGCATGTGTGCAGCTGCTGCAGTAGGAGAGGGAAAAGGCTTTGAGAAGTGAGTGTGAAGCAGCAGAGCTTCTCTGGGCTCTGGCTGGAAGGCTGGAAGTGTGCACAGAGCTGTTTGTCCTGCAGCAGGAGGTGATGCCACCACAATTCATACAATTTGTCTGTGCTTTTACACTTCCCCCTCAGGCTTGTGGCTGCTGCCTAAACTCACTCAGGGACTGGTTATAAAATAAAATGTAAAAAAGCTCCAAACTCGGGCATTTTCAGACCCACAGCAAATGTAGCTCATGCCAGTTTTTAAAGGTTAACTAGTGGAAGGCATTGGTGTGAAACCACTCGTATTCTGTTTCAAGTTCATCTCTGTTTTGGTGTTTCCCGTAAAGGTCAACCACCTGCCACAGCGTGATAAAAGAGACAAGTAAATCTGGCTGGATCACTCGCACTCACTGCTGAAATCCACACCTTGGGGAGATGTCACAAATTCCGTGAAAATAATGAGCTGAAGAGGAAAAAACCCACAACTACACATGGGTAAGAGAAGGGAAAGTAGATGGTGACAGAAGCTGAAAAAATGTGACAGGCTTAAAATATCCAGTGAAAAAATGTATTTCTCAACTAGCATAGACAACGATTTCATTCATATTCATTTTCATCAGCGTTTTACCCACACAGAGCTCAACCTCCTGGTAAAAGCCACACTCAGATATTCCCAAAACTCTTCTGCTGCCAGAAAACTAAACTTGGATTAGAGATTACCAAATTACACTACATTTATACCAGTGTGTGTGAGCAGATACAACTTCAGTAGATTCCCAACCTGATTCACCCATCCCTGGAAGTGTCCAAGGCCAGGTTGGACGGGGCTTGGACCAATCTGGGACAGTGGAAGGTGTCCCTGCCCATGGCAGGGGGGGGCACTGGATGAGTTTTAAGGTCCTTCCAACCCAAACCAGTCTGGGATTTGCAGGTACTGAGAGGTGTCTTGGAGAGGTTACTGCACTTGTAGTCACCAGGATGGATGAGAATAACCGAGGTGATAATTAAACCAATAAAAATGAACAGCTGGATAACCTGATAGGGATAGTTAAGGAGAATCCAGGCAGTTCCCACTGTGTTTTAGGATTGTCAGGGCTCTGCATGGGAGCAGATGACTGATGGCTGGTATTATCAAGCAGCGTGGAGTATCTCTTGTTTTAACTTTTCATTTGTTTAACCTTTCCTGTGTGGGTGAGATTGTGCAGCTGAATTTCTTATTACTTGGAAGGGATTGTATTTTTCTCTTTTGTATCAGGGATGATCAAGATTCAGCAAAGTTCTCACATAAGAGAACTCATAAGCTGTTCAAATGGATCTGTAATTACAAAAGGGCTGTATTCACCCTCAAGTTTTATTTCTTGGCATTTCTGCAAGGTTGTCTATTTTCCTACAACGATAAAAAGGAAGGAGATTAAAAGCACAGACTTTAGAAAAAATTACCTGTTCTAAAGAGGTGGAAAAGGCAGATAAATAGAAAACATTGGTATCCAGATTTACCGGTTTGTGGTTTGGATCTGTCTGAAGGCTAAATAATGGTGCTGTGTATTTCAAAGGAAAGGAACATTTTAACTCCCAAGTGTATAACTACAGCAGTAAATAGGGCACACATCAGTTTGGTATTATTATATCCCGGGCAGGCGTAAACGTCTCGGCACAAGATATTCACACATCAGAAATTCCTGGTAAAATTCCTTGGAGCCTGAGTGTTTTCCAGTGCTGGACAATCAGAAAATAATTGCACAGACAAGTCCACTTGACAGGTATTAGGCCATTTATTTAGGAACGCCTGGACTAAAATGGAGTAAGGTCACCTGCATTAGTCCCAGTTCTGCTGTGCCCAAACACGTGCAAGCACTAGTGACAGCCAGGAAAGAACACCAAAGCCACTGTCCCCAGCACCTGAGGCCTTCAGCAATCAGAGCCCATCCAATCTTAGCCAATAGATGTCCAAGAATTCCCCATCAAATCCACTTCTTGTTATCAAATGAAAAATAATTTCTCATTGAGAGGACCTCACTTCTGAGAACAAAGCCCAGGAACCTCGAGGTTTGTAAAGTTCAACTCCCACACCATTATCTCAAGGCAGAGAGAACTCACCTGCCAGGACAAAGACAGTGGTTCCCACCTTCAATCCAATTTACATTTGGCTATTTTGTTCCACTTTAGCCTGTGCATTCCAACCACCCCAGCAAGATGCCTTTGTGGGACTCCAGAGAGAATCCACCCAAAAATCTCCATTCATAACTCAAAAAATCATGTGGTCTTGATCTAGCGTGGTAATAATAAAATCTACATCTGCCAATGAACAAGTCAAATTAAACTGCAAACAAATTGCCTGCTGTCATTACTCCATACTCCAAAATTATTTCACTTTGTTACCTGCACAAAGACATCATTAATCTCTTCTCACCTCTCAAGAAAAAATATCCCTCCTTGACAAACTGCAGTTATATTTGCTATACAAAAATATATGGCATACACGATGCTGTGAGGGTGGTAAACAGGGTGAAATTAGTAAAATATAATTCCACATGGTGGAATGATTGGATGAGTTGTTTTCTTCTATTACTTAATTGAAATGATACTGACTTGGAGGTGTTCCATAATTTCAGTCACGGAGAATTAAAAAATGCACTCTTCTGTTTTCTTGGAGCCTTTGCTGTTATTTAACGGGATCTGCAGAACAAGCATGGGCTGGAATTGTCTGGGAAATTAAAGAATACGATTATTTACTACGCAAGGGCTCATGATTATGTTTTTCATTCTACAGTCTTTTGCCTTTTATGTGTTTCCTACATTCCTTGACAATAAAAAAATAATTAATACAGATGGCCCATGGTATTTTTACAGTACGTTTTCTACTTGCACTTTATATTTTCCTCAGTTTCAATGATATTTTGCCGAACGTCTTTTCCAAGAATCCTATCAAATTGGGAAAAACTGTAAATAGCAATCAAAGTGTTTAAACCAGGATTGTATTTGGAAGAGTTTGCTGCAGTCTTTCTATGAAGCGTGTTACAACATGTTTATTTGGCCACAGACTGGCTAAAATCATGCAGCTGACCCTGGGTTTTTAGGTATAATTTGGGTCATAACACTGAAGCTAACGGAGCAAAGTTGCATTTTCATCAGCTGACACTGCGTCCAGTGTTAGTTAATTCTTTCCTAAGTGGGGTCTGCATATTTCCTGAACCCAAATCCTGTCCTGCCGTATGATTTTATTACTCAACAGCCAACAATAAAGCACAAATCCTGCTCCAAAAGAGACATAAGGCCAGAAAAGCAGCAGCAAGATGAGCAGGCCTGCAGAGGAACCCAGAACCCCTTGCATGTCACAGAAGACAGTGGCAGGAGATGTGCAAGAGCACAAAAGGCACTTCAAGTCAGGCCAAAAATCAAGAAAGAAGATGGTATCAGTGGATTTGTGAATTAAGCACCTCTCAGTGACTAAGCCTCTCCTCTCAGACACGTGGCACAACTGGCTGTATCCTCAGGAAAAGCTTTGTTCAAGTTCTTCTCCCACATTAGGGAAGAACTGCCACGTCACAGTGCTGGAGTGATCCTGATCCCACAACTTTTTTGTCAGGTTTAGTTCATGGAGTAAAAATACCGCCTTAAAAAGCCAGAGGAGAAAACACTCCTGGCATTAAACTCTGGAAGCACAAAGCGTCCTTAAATCTAAACAACCCAAGCAGGAAAGCAAAGGTGGGTTATTCACTGCAGACTTTTTTCCTGAAATACAGTGCTAATCAAAAGGGGAACTTCCAGAGAAAGAGAGAAATTTTGGCACAAGTTTCAATCACATTAAACAGAAGTTGTCCCCTCTCAGCTTTTCCTCCCATATAAGAATAAAACATAAAGAGTGTCAAAACTTTTTTAAGTTGCAAAAATATACCAATTTTATACTTTAGATACAACATTTTTCAATTTTTCATTCGGAACACTTCTTCTTTATAAGTATCTCCTTTTTGTTGCTGTTGTTTTTATCCTTTCTTTTCAATTTTTAAAGAAAACTGACAGAGGATTAAATAACCCAACAAGCAAAACATTTCATTCCAGGTCAACTCAAAACACCTTCCTCCATTCTCCCTGTCTCTCCCCTCAATCCGGGGCTCCTTTTAGTTCGACTTGAACTTCATTTCCGATTTTCCCACCAAAATGAGAGCTCCCCCCCACAACATCCATCCAGCTCCACTAACAGAAAGGCCTCGCGCAGAGAAAAATGCATGAAGAGATGGGCTATGTAACTCTCACTACGACTACAGCCAGGCTGAGAGAAGCAGAGCTGGGGCCGAGCTCTACCGCCGCTGCTGCTGCCACTGCCGCGCCCGCTGCCGCAGCCGGCGCGCGGACAGGCTGAGGGGCTGCTTCCCAAACTTCCTCATGATCTCCTTGATCCTCGCCAGGTTGGTCTTGGAGATGGTGAAGTCGCACTGCGTGGCCCCCATGTCGTAGCCAACCTCGCAGGTCTTGGTGGCGGCGGTGTAGCCCTCGGCCTTGACGCCCACCACGTACTCGCCCGGGTTGAGGAGGCGCCAGTAATCCCCGTCAGCTCCTGGTGGGAAAAACGTGGTTTTCAGGACTTGTCCTTTCTCCTTGAGGAAAGTGTTGTTTATAAGGTCAAAGAATCACTGAGGTTGGAAAAGACCTCACCAAGGAGATCACCAAGTCCAACCACCAACCAGCACCACCACCATGTTCACCAGGAAGCCATGTCCTCACGTGCCATAGCCACACATTTTTTGAACACTTCCAAGGATCGGGAACCTTTCATGGTGCAACTTGAGTCCATTGAATGAAGGCGCAGAATCACAAGGGATAAGCTGAGTTGGAAGGGACCCACAAGGACCACTGAGTCCAGCTCCCAGCCCTGCACCATCCTCAGGAGAAGTCCTTGGCCATGGGTAAGAAGACACCACAGGCTGGACCCTCCATTTTTACACCAGGATGGTGTCCAAAGGCTGCCCTCCATCACAAGTACCCCTCCTCCTCCTGCCAGCCCTAGAGGAAAACACACCTCAATCATATTTTCCAAATGATGAAAAAGGCTCCAATCTGGCTTTAGATTTTTGGCAGTTGGAAAGGCCTGAGGCAAAATCTGGTGATTCCCACAGGATAGAAAAGACTTTTCCCAAACTAATCCTAACTGAGGGATCCAGAGGAGCTCTAGTGAAATACCCACTTCAAGTGACCCTGACCAGACTGCCAGGACACAGATTTTGGTGCTATTTATTGGAAAAAGTGTGTGAATACATAATATAAACTCACTTTGAGATGTAAGTAAATATCCTCTTCTATAAAAACTTACATTGGGGTTTATTACACTGATTTTCCTACAAAGTGTAATTCACCAGGACATTTAACCACCTGGTAACCTGTAAATGCACAAACTGAGCTCCTCTAATCAACTAAACTACTCATAAAAATGTGTTTTAACACCTCATTGAATCAGGAGTTTTTGGTTCCTTCTTTTTCCCTCATGAATGATCTCAGATATACCCATTTTATATACCCATATGTGCAGAAGGATGGTTTTAGGCTTCTTTTAAATATGATTTTAACTGAGTATTCTCAGCTGTAAACTGAAAAATGGGAAAAACTATTACCTAAAATTAGTTTTGCACTCTGTCCTGGAAAAACTGCCTGTGAATGAAAGTACATATTCAAATATGCAATTCCATGTATAAATAGAAATGGAACATCTCCTGTATGGGGAGAGGTTGGGGATTTTTAGCACTGATGAGAACTGACAGCCTTACTTACACCAGCCTTGGCTCGCTGGCAGTGCAGAGTATAGCAAAAACTGAAGATGATTTGCATAAAAATTTTATATTTGGGAAATGATCAGGCTGGTCAGCCTCTGTTTAAAGAAACAGAATTTTAATTTAGGGTTTGGTAAAATAAAAAATGTGTTTGGAAACAGCAAGTGTTAACAAATAGCGATATTGAGTATACCCTGATAGTGCAGTCTGAGTGTGCCAGATTTGCACCTGATCAGGTTCATTCTTACATCCCAATTTGATCAGGGTTTTTTTAATCCTATTTGACCACATTTGGGGTGATAATAAGGTCCAAATTTTTTGTTTCTCAGGACTTCGGCGTTTTTAGGAAAGGCTCTAAGAGACGCTCTTTATTCGGTTCTCCCTCACCACCGGGTCTGTTGGAAGCTGAACAAAAGGCCAAACCATGAATCTGCCCAGGTTACTTGTATTTATCCCCAAGAGCTCATTTTTAGCTGTAAATGCTCTGGCAATACCACAAGGCAGGCAAAGGGCTCTGGCTCACCCCGCGTGTGGCTGTGATCACATCCCTGCTCCCAGCCTGGCTTTAGCCCCGGGACTGCAAACCTGACCCACATTTTTCTGACACATTTAACACTCAGCTCATCACAGCCTCACACAGGGCCAGGAATAAACCTACACATTCACACCCCACTGGGAATTTATTACAAAGCTGGGTATTAAGCCTTCAGCAGGATGCACTTTCCCTCCTTTCCGTTTACAAGCAAGCAGACAGGAGTATTTCTGTCAGCTGTCAGTGCCCAGAACTTAATACCAGGCTAAAAGGTTGGGGTTTTCTGAAAATCAGATAAAATCCTGTAGGTAAAAAAAAAAATTCAGAACAGATGGCAAAAAGCAACACAATTAAAAACACAGATAAATTTAGTAAATAATAGGTTTGCTGAAATAACAGGTTCCAGTGGGAGCAGGCTGGAGGCAGACTGCATCCATATCCACCTACTGGGGCTGGAAAAGGATTGCCATGTCTGCTTAGATAAAATAACAATGCATTAAAGGACAAATATAGCATTGCTATGAATTTAATATGTCAGAGTACTCCACAAATTCTACAATTAAGAGAAATATCCTTTGAGCCTGATAGGACAGACCTTAGTTACAATTAAGTAATTGTAAAAGTGCAAAAGCAATTTTTACACTTCAATGTACAAAACTGCACTGATTTAAATACATTATAAAAATCTTTCTAATGCTCTTTTACCTATAAAAGACTCTCCAGGAAACCTGGCCATAGTGCTGCATACCCAAAGTGTGTAACAACTTAAGCTCAACTTTTCTGTATGGACCAGGCAGCCAGGAGTGAGGCTGAAGAGTTGTAATATCAGAATTATGCTTAGCTTAGACCAATTAAATAAATATTTAATATAAAAATATATTTATTATATTAAATATTACTAAATGCTATTTCAAAATCCTTGGGTTTTGGTCCATCAGGTGTGCTGAAATCACAGCAAACTTACCAAAATATCCATAAAAAGTTCTCAGGACACTGTGTGAAATTAAATTAATTACGCTTTGGTTCAAAAACTGCACAGAAGCATCTCTCTTTGAAGTCTGGCTGTGACAGAGAAGTGTTTCACCAGGAAGAAACTGCACTCTTCTCCATGAATATATAGTTTGACATTTCCCAAATTACAAGAAGCAACCCCCAAAACTGCCTTTGAACCACGGCAGGGAAAAGGTGCATTTGTTCACCCAACTGAACTCTTTTCCAGGGGTTTTCTCATAGAGAGTGGTCCATAGCTGACTGTAACAACATGGAATCACTCCGACTTAATCAATAGTTACATCTGCATCGAGAGAAAATGGAATAATTTCCCACAAAGCTCTGGCTCTCGGAATCAGTGGCTTCAATTAGCCCATTAATGGTGTTAGCTGAATGCCTGCATCCCTCTCCTTCCACAAGGGATATTGTATGGCCAGGAGAAAGTCAAAGCAATGTGCTTTCCGTGCACTTTTATTTTGATCCACAGGAAGAAGCAAAGAGATTTTCTCAAACATTTAAATATTGTTAGGGGGCTTTTACAGACAACTTTTGTCTGGCTCTGCGGGACAGCTGACCACGTTAATGTATCAGTGAAACAGCAGAGCTCAGCTCACTTGAAACAAAACTTATGTGAATGGAGATAGTGGCCATAAATCTTCTCCTACTTGGCCTATTTTTACATCAAGGCAGCTCAGAGGTTTAAATGGATACATCTTTCATTTTAAAAGGTATAAATGAAAGAAGGCTGCTGACAATTTGCCTTCTTTCTCTGGAGTTATACATGTCATTTTAGCTTTTTGGCTCCAGCATAAATTCTCTGGTTTCGGGGACTAATGAGACGTGTATTGTTATCTGGATAATATGAAACAAGACAGAACTTTTATGTTCCCATCTCCACAATGATTCAAGAGTGTGAGCTTAAACGTCTCATTAAAAAGGAAAATTACAGGGAATGAGATAAGTACTTTTATTTTTACTAACAAGTGCAGATGGCCTTGAACCATAGAGACTCAGCAATAAGTCAAGATGAAAATAGCTGCAGGATTCCCCGAGTTTTACAAGGTGGGCTTTGGGATCTTGCACATTTATTGCACTTTATTTTTCTTTCACATGACAATCCAGAGCACAGAGAGCTGGGCATTAATCACATATTGCATTAACTCAGCCTCAACCAGAGCAATGCATTAATTCTGTTAACAGAGTAATACAACCCACACTTTATGGCAGACTTTCAGCACTGCCAAGGCTTCCAAGACAAGAAAAAGCAGCTGGTTGCTTTAATTCCCACTGTCATTTCCCAATGGTCCCATTTTGAAATATTTAAGGCAGAATCATTATTGCCTAATTAAATATCTGTCATTCAATGCTTTCTTTAACAATGGAGACGCAGTAGCACTGAAATTAATCATAAACTAAGTTAGATATTCCAAGATTCATTATTGGCTCAGATCACCTCCTGCGGCAAACATTAAAGATTTGGAAGTCACAAAGCTCTCTGATATTCCATGGCCTGAAATCGGTTTATGTGTCCAAATCTGCCACTCTGCACCTCAGTGGCAAAGCACATGAAAGTGGCAGCAGATGAAGGGCACAGAACACCAGGAAAGCCATAAAAATACATAAAATTAGTGTTCAAAAAACATGTGGATGTGATACTTAGGAACACGGTTTAGTGGGTTTGTTTTTAAACCACGAATCTGTTCTTTTGCACTGATGTATTTTATTTTTATTGGGTTTTTTTTTTTACCTGTGCGAATGTCGTGGTTAACACCTTCCACTGAAATAACAGCATTTGGGATTCCCTTTCCATGCACATCTTTCACGATGCCTTTGATGCCACGATGCACCTGTGGAGAGAATAAAAAAAGTGAGTAAATATTGCGCGGCAATGAACAGCAGTACTCCCAGGAACTTACAATGAATCATTAATTCCATAAGTGAATTATATTTTTATATTCCTACTTTATGGCTCACAAAATTGTGAAATATCATTATTAACCCCGTAGCAGCCCTTCAGGCATTAACTTGTGAATCAGTTTGTGAATTTTGTTAGGATTCCTGAGGCATCAAATTCAAGATAGAAAGAACAGATGAAGCAACAGACACAATACTGGGTTTTTTTTCTAGCAGCCCTTTCTAGCAAGCTCAGCACTCACATCAAATTTTCAGAAGCTTCATTATTTTGTTCCCTGAAGTCAAACCAGCCTGGCTGAAGAGATATGTCTATCAAAAATACCAATAACCACGTAATTAGTCACGCAGGAGAAAACAGTGGAAACCTTAATCTCTCAATCTGAAAGGAGTCACACTTCTGCTGAATACCTGTTCCATAAAAACAATCAGGGACTCGCGGTTGTTTTCCCACTCTTCGGGCAGCTCGCTCTCGTGGGGATACTTGTCACAGCCAACGTAGATGGAGAGCTCAAAGCAGTTGGTGTGCAGGTAGCTGAAGTCATTGATGCCTGTCAGTAGTGGGGAAAAAGGGAACAATTTCATATCCTTTTAAATTTATTGATCAGATCTGAGTTTTTACGCAAATTAATGTAACTTCTATAAAGACAAGTCGGGTGTTCATCCAGCTGCCTCAGTCTGCAGAACTGGAAGGGCAAAAGGTTTTTAGAGATGCCACATGCCCTGTAACTAAGCACCAGAGTGTCCAAGGCCAGGTTGGACAGTGCTTGGAGCAACCTGGGATGGTGGAAGGTGTCCCTGTCCTTGGCAGGGGGTGGAACTCGATGGGCTTTAAGGCCCCTTCCAACCCAAACCATTCTGGGATTCTACTGATGGAGAAGATGGGGCACAACCAGGAAAGAGGTCTCTCTCTCTACATCAAAAACTTGTGCTTTGCTTTGAGAAAGCACTAAGCATCCCTCACCCCGGGCACTGCCCATGCATCAACTCTCCCTTATGGGCGCCTGACGCCCTGAGTTTTGCAGTCTTTTGATGTTTTCATTTCTGTGATGGAGTTCTCACACACTTTCTGTAAATACAGTTAAGTTCTCATGCACTTTCTGTAAACATAAGTTATGTTTAGCTAATTGTTCTCTTTTGTTTTCATTCCTTCTCCTGAGGCGGAGAAAGTTTGATGGTCTTTTCCTTTGACCAGTGTGGTTGGAGAGGTGGTAACTTCAGCTTCCAATCCATGGTCATTCCTAGAAGCAGATTTATATGATGTGAAATAAACATCGAGGCCTCTTTCAGTGGTCTCGGCCTCTACCTGACAGAGCTGGGTCTGTGTGGTCCTTTCGTGTCTGAGTACGACAGGTGCCCAGGGTAGAAATGGAATTGTCTGTGTTGGGTTGCAGGGAGGTGCAGCTGTTAACCCAGTTCACAGAACCCTGAATGCCAGGATGCAGAGCAATGGGCTCACAGGGATTGTTACGTAAAAGAGATTTATCAGAGCAGTTGGTGAAATCGTTCCTCAGTCTGTTTTCCTCCCTGAGTAATCTAACTGATAGAAAAGCCAGAAAAATCAAGGCAGTAGCAATTATTTTATGTTACATATGGTGTCTGTAGTTTGTAAGAAATGAAAGGTGTTGCAGGAGACTGGGATCTGCACTGTTGCTCTGCAATAGGGATTTCCATTAGAAATATGTCCTAATCAAGCCCCAGGAACCTCAGTGCCTCCAATCTCTGAGGAGTTTCAGTTTAATTCTGCATTACAGAGACCACTGTAACCTTTGCAAAGGGCCTGAGCACTAAGGAGGACTGTCCTTACCTACAGAGCTCACACATTTCCATCCTCCAGGTTTCTCTCCTGTTTCTCACCATTATTTTTCCTGCTTATTAGTTCTCCACTATCACACAGATAACGAGATACAGAGCATGAATACGAGAGGAAGAAATGCTGTGAGCTTCATTTCTTATTCCACCTGCATTTCTAATAAGAAAATATTTTAAAATAGGTTCGTTAATGATCATTAATTGTTATGTTTTAAATGGCAGAGATTAACAGAATTTGCTTTCACTGAGTGCTTCTGGCCAGGAGGAGTTAAACCAAAATCTCTGTTCCTGTCCAATTACCACAGAGCAGTAGTCAAGTATTTAATGAGCCCTCAGTGCCTTCTGGAAGCAGAGCAGGAGGATTATATAACACAGATGTTAAACTTTTCACTTTTGTTGATGGGGAAAGCCTAAATATCAGCCAGTGGCATATGTTACTCTGCACAAATGTGCTTCTCCTTCAGTTGAGAAACAGCCACAATTATTTTCCCCTCACATACTGTATCACATCCTGATTAATCTGCTGTGAAATGTTTTGCCATACACAGTAATTGCTCAGTTTTAATACATGTATTTAAGAAAGTGGCTTAATGTTGCCAAGAGCGACTCTTTCCTACTGCCTGAACATGCAAATCCAGCTTCACTCAAAAACAATGGAAATAAAATGAAATCAATCTCTTTTTTTGCCTCAGTGCAGCTCACTCAGTGCAGAAACTTTATATGTAAAATTGCTGAAGATCTTGCATTCACTGCAGTTCAAAATATGTGCAGCAAATAACATGGCTGGGTTTTAAAGGCATGAGGACATGTTGGGTATCTGTGGTGCATGTGCTTCTCTAGGGACTGACAAGAAATTAGAAAAATCCCATCTAAATTTGCCCATGGCATGAGCAGTGAGAAGTTTCTGTGCAGGGCCACTGCAAGGACGGAGACGGATGAGGAGAGAGGGGATGCGCAGTTTCAAGGTGTGGTACAGAGAGGAGATGCCGCCCACACCAAAGGATGGGTGGGAGAGCTTCTGCGAGCACTTTATTGGAGGTCTTACTATAATGTGACAGAGCAGGACATAAATCATAATTAAAACATCATCAAGCAATAAAACAAATCAGATGAAACAAATCCAATATGTAATTGGTCCTAAGAAAACAGGGTAATACTTGGCATCTATATTGTCCATCTTTACTTAATGTAACTCAGTGTGACAGCTGTTAGTGACAGGGCCAATGTCATCTTTTCTGGATCGATTCATAATCATGCCTCTTATAGTACTTAGGAAAATTAAACTCATAAATTAGATAATTAAGCGGTCAAGTTAGCTCTCAGAGTACGCTTTGGAATTTGCAGAAATGCATAGAAATGTACTGTCAGACCTAAGAGTTCAAGGTTTCTCCCCAAATTCACCCAACACTTTTTAAACTCCTGAAAAAATATCTGAAAAGCTAATTCTTGACTGTAGCCTTTAAAGGCCAGCCAGCACTAACTTCACTTGGGCCAATGTAAAAGCCATAAAAGCCATGTCCAAAATCCAGAAATGTTTATGCAGTGGAAGTACCTGCAAGTTCCAAACATGAACCAGTTCCAGCAAAAGCTGGCATGCACAGACACCGGCCTGCATCTGTTTGCCATTAGTGCTGCTCCTGTCATCAGCCCGGTGGTGGCAGATGCCCGTCTCATTTCCTAATTTCAGGCAATACGTTGTTTGACTGATGCACTTAACGAAAACACAAAGTTTTTGAGCAGAACTGTGATGAATCAGCAGAGTGTCTGATTCCCAGCCTGCTCCAAGTGCACGCCCAGAGAGACAAACGTGCCTAATGCTGTTAAAAATGGGCTTCTAATTAGGCTTTCCTGGAAATCGAGGTTTCGGCTGCACCACGGGTCACGGCTTCCCCTCTGTGCTCCTTGACAGGGTGACAGGCTTGGGTGTATGGAGATTGATCCAGCCCTTGGTTTATCCTGGCAGCAGGAATGCCCGCAGAGCCCACGCAAAATGTAAGTGTAAGGATGTCCAAGTCTTTTAGAAATAGGACAGTAGCAGGCAAACAGTGGCTTTTTTATGGCATGTTATTACAGCTCCAAGTGAACGTGAGTGGGGGCTGATCTGAGGCTGAAACCAGGATTTCCTGATCTGGTAGCCACTGGAATCTCTCCCTGAAGCCACTGTTTCAGCTCTGACCCTGGTTCTGATGCATGGCAGCAGTTTTCTTGTCACCTTGTGAGATGGCAAAGGCTGACAGGGTCTCCCCTGACAGTGGGTTTGGACTGGTTTGGTTTCTTCCTGACAAACTGTCTTGAGTGCACAGAGTTCTTAAAACTAACGATGTGCATGTGCATTTTGAAAAAGTTGGTTGTAAAAGAAACAGTCACGAGGTATGAATGACAGTACTGACATCTGATACGTGATGAAATGGGGAAATATTCCTCTTAGAGCACACATTTTACCCGCACTGCTGCTGCAACGTACACCAGGCAGTGATGGCTTTACCCTAATTAGCAAGGTAACGCTAACTGGAGTTTCTACCGCTTACTTCCAGCCACGGTGTGCCAGGAGGCTCCGTTCACAGTGCCATCCTCCTTCTGGAAATCCTCAGTGTGGCAGGCTCTCCTCCTGGCATCCGTCATCAGCCGGTGCGTGGAGGCGTAGGAATACGCCAGCCAGCGGAACACGTGGTCGTCCGGGGTGGGGGTGTAATCCTGGGTTTTCCACATGGATCTCACCATGTCGTAGGGATAGGCCACCACCAGCTCTCCCCCCTGCAAGTTGCCACCCAGCACAAAAGGGATTTTTTCCATCCAGGCTATGATTGCCCGTGTCTCCACCGCCACCTGGGAGAAAGAGAAAGAGCAGCTTTGATTCAGCCTGGAAATCTGATATAATGCTGTTTCAAAGGGACACCAGGCTCAGGAGTCCTGCTGAGAGCTCCTGAGCATGAGGAGCCAGGAGAAGGCATGTGGGCAAGGAGAAGGCCTTCTTCAAATTATGGTGCTTGTCAGCCATCCTTGGGAGGTCACAGACATCCCTCAAGAATTAACAAAACCTTCATGTCAGTAATTTATGGAACAGGAACATCTATGTGGAGTGAGGCCAAGAGCAGGAACTGACAGAGATGTCAGATGGTGACACTGATCTCCCTCTTTTTGTTTCCAAAATAGGGGATTTTAAACATAGAAATAATGGCCATAAATTAAAACACAAGAAGTTTCACCTCAGCATGAGGATGGAGTTTTCCATGAGGGTGGCAGAGCTCTGGAACAGCTGCTTGGGGAGGTCATGGAGTCTCCCTCTCTGGAAAAATTCCAAACCCACCTGGATGTGTTCCTGTGTCACCTGCTCCATGTGACCCTGCCTTGGCAGGGGGTTGGACTGGATGATCTCGAGAGGCCCCTTTAAATGGTAACTATTCCATGATTGTGTGGTTCTAAAGTACTAAAAACTTCCCCAGTGAAGCTGCTGTTAATAGCTGCCATTATATTTAAAAGGCCAGGCCAAAATAAGTTAAATTTCTGACACCGTGATCCAATAAATGACTTCAGCACAAGGCACTGCACTGGTTTTGCATATGCCTGATCTGTTGCTGTGTTTTTCGAGGTAAGAGTATATTTCAAATAAGAGCAAGAAAGAAAACCCCAGGAGAGATCTGTGAGTGAGTTTTCAAAGAGCTCATCTACACCACAAAACCAGGGAGAAGCCTGATCCACACGGCTGAGCTCATGGAGTGCTTCTCCTTGTCTACCTTGCTTCCTAAATTTGGGTATTGAGTCCTCCAGGTTCTTGCAATAGCTGAGGGAAAAGAAAATCCTCTAGGAAACAGTTTTTTCCTCAAGATCTGCCTCTAAAACCTGGGGGGGAAGGGTCTTTTTGTGGTACATTTTTGTTTCCACTGACATACAGGGAATTATTGACGAGAAGCTTAGATCAGGTTTGGAACTTCACCCCCAGGTTATTAATTTCCTGAGAAATGTAAATCTCACTCTCTCAGCACATCCCAGACTTTGTGTCCCCTCTCCTGGCCTTACTCACGGTGGCGTTTTCGGACAGGTACCAGTCAGGGATCGGGATGTGATGGTTCGGAACTTTTCTTTTGCTCTTCTTCTGATCTTCTGACTCCCAGAGCAAAGAGTTTAAGTCAGGGAAGTTATTGTTGATGTCAATGCCGTCCTGAGTCCATCGTCCTAAAGACCAGCCCCCCAGTTCTGAACCCTTAGATTTAAAAAAAAAAGAAAGAAAAAGAAAGAAAGTAAAAATTAATGTTCATTCAGAATGTTTGGGAATGTGCCAGAGGGAATTCTATACAGAGAAATGGAAGATTAATTATTTAATTAACTGAAATAAATAATTGGCACTTTTTTTTTTTAAATTGTGTATGAAATCTTGAATGAGGTGAATGAAAACCCACGAAAATTTACTTGAGGTTAGCCAAAATATGTCTCTCAATGGAGACAGCACACATCCCCTCCCATGATTATGATTCTGACTTTTCTGTTCCAGTCTTCTGCAGACTGCTCTGGAAGATTTTCCAGTGCATTTAACCAGCCCCTACAATGTTTCCTGGTGTCTGTCTTCAACCAGACTGAATTATTATGATGCCCAACACATTGTGCTCTCCTTAAAGGTACACTATTAAATTTCAGCTGCGGAGGAATGCAAATTTTCAAGTGCTGAGCCTGGTTTCTCGTGAGAAACGGACTGCACGAATTTTCCATTTTCCATAATGGTGTTCCCATCGCTCTGTACACCTCAGGATGGTTTGTTCTGGCAGCCTTTGTGACCTTTCTTTCCATGTACATTCTCCTGTTAGCCAACATCACATAAAATACTGTTTCTTTCAGCTTCTCCCCAAGATGTTCCAGTGGTTTGTGTTTACTTTGATGTGCTCATCTTTTCATTTTTAAATTTTGATCGCTTGCAAAACGTGATCTCTGAAGAAAATAATGACAAGAGGGGCATTTTTGATTCATCTACTGGAAAGAAAAGAATTCCTTGATGTGTTCATAGTCCTATTACCGCTTTATATGCCTTGTCATATCCATCAGGGTTCACTGAGGGCAGCAGGTGGATCCTCGTGTCCTGAATGAGGTGCACAATGCGCGGGTTCCCAGCCAGGTATTCCTGGCACATGAACTGCATTAGCAGAAGGATTAGCTCACGGCCCAGCACTTCGTTCCCATGAGCTCCTGCAATGTAGCGGAATTCTGGCTCCCCTGTGGAAAAAAACACGGAGCAGAGTTGTAGTCAGAGCAGCAAATCAAATCTCTATCAGGTGCCATTGATGCCAATCAGCACCATTTTACTTAAAGGAGTGTTGGAGAAATGTCTTAACTGCACAGATGAGAGGTGAAAATGTCACTTTGGAGAAATAAGTTGCTTTCTGTTGCTATTTTAGAACAGGCTTATGTACTAGTGATATCTAAAGCCATTGTGTAAAACCTCCAAACCCCATTTTTGATTAAACATATTTTCAATTATACTCACAAGTTGGGCACATTAGAGGTAGATTTTAACAGTTCTGATAGTCTCGAAATCACATGAAAAATCCATTGCTAGCAGTTCTTTGGGACAGAAGAGAATTTTCCTAACAACCAATTTAAACATGTATCAGGATATTCATGGATACAGCAAAGCACAAAATTCCTTTATTCCAACAGCTGTCCCAGGCACTCTCGCAGTGAGAAGGACCAAAGACTGAATGAGTTTCTATATTGAAGAATTGTATCATGGTAGGAAATGGAACCCCAGCCCTCACGAGTGAAAAATTACTTGGAGGTTTGACCTGTCGCTGCTTGCAGTGCATTCACCCCACATGAAAAAGATAAATTTCTATCCAAAGCTACATCGATCCCCACGACTAAAATCCATCTTCCAGCACTAAAATTCACTTTTATTTTATTACTATAAAGAATGATCATTAAGGAATGGATCCCACATTCAAAATGTCTTCTATTTGTGCTCACCCTCCTCTTCCCGATTTAGAAATACAGCGCTGAGGTTCCTCCCACATACATTTGAAATCTTTGCTGCCATGAATATAATTCCATCAGTGATAATTAGCGCAGATACAGAGAAAGAGGAGGGGGGGAAAAAGCCAAATCCCAACACTCCTTCAACAGATTTAGTTAAGACTAAAATCCTAACCAACTTCGTGTTCTCCTGGGTTGTCAGAAATCTCGACAGCGTACAGCTTCAGTCCTTGGTTGCTTTTTCCAATATTGTAAATTCTTGTGATATTTGGGCACATTTTATTCACAGTTTTCATCAGCTGCCAACAAAAAAAAAAAAAAAAAAAGAGACATATTTAGACAATGCAGCATCAAAATGAGTCCACTGTGAACCGGTTCATTCTAAATTGGACGTGGCAAAAATTCTTCATTTACTTCTCTGATCATTTCTTAGTTGTAAAGGCTTTATGTTTAGTTCATGAATTTATAGCTCTGCTATCACATTTTTAAAACATTATGCAATGGAGAGTAATTAAAATAATGGAGAGTAATTAAAACAACCACACTGTGTGATGTACTGTAGGTAAGGGACTTGAGGTGACCCAGGGTGTCAGTGCACAGCATTTATTTTGCAGGTTGCCACATTCCCTCCAACAGAAATATTAATTTTTTCACTCTGCCAGCAAGTAGAGATATTGCATTAAAAGCAGTTCTATTTTAGCTAAAGGCTGAAACGGTACTGTATAAATAATGTTACTGACTCAGACCTGTGTTTACTAATTTCTCTCCTCACACCTTCTTCAAATTGAGGGAAACTCAGCTGGCTGATGTTTCCCTGCATCCATGCAGCTCCACAAGCTGAGAAATAGGGAAGGTGAGCCCGGTGTCTCAGAGCTGTCTCTGAAACTCAGCAGAGAAACTTCTGCCTCTGAAACATCCACGGAGCAGAAGCTTTCCTGACGTGCCTGGCACTCCAGTGCTCACAGGATACCAGGAACATCAATTTAGAAATGTGGTTGCAAGTATGGAAATGCTCATTAACAGTGAGAAAAGTGCCCAGAACCAATTTCAAAGTATATTACATTCAGTGGAAATATTTGCTTTGGCCTCAGTCAACTCCCCACCATCTCTTTAATTGCAAACATGTGATTATTTTCTGAGTCAAAGAACTTTTCCTGCATTAGAGCCTCTGTAGCAGCCTTTACTGTGACTCTTTTGGTAACATGTAATGCAGTGGAGTAAATTGTTTAGAGAAATACAATGCTGAAAATGAATATATTTCATATTTGATCTTCCCATACCCATTTCCTACAAATGGCACATTGTTTCACCTACAACATGGGTTTGTTGCCTCAAAGACAAGGTTGTACCCAAATGTCCACATCAAACCATGTAACAGCTCCCTGTGCCACACGAATACATATAAATAGGTACATAAAAACGAACATAATAAATATTTTGGGCTGTAAAACAATCCTGACTTCTGCACACAAGATACAGCGAGTGTTCCCATTGACTGGAAGAAGAATATTGAGTGCTCCTTTACAAGGAGAAAACTGGAGCTGTGAGTTTCATCTTCCCAGCCAGAGAGTTCTATTAAAATAATCTGACAGTGAGAAAATCCCTCCCTCTCACAAATACTTGACTTATTGCAATGCAATGTAATCCTTCCAAAACATGGCCCAGTGAATGCCATCTTCTCGTCCTTCAGTACTTATAATAAATCACTTCAAAGAACAGCGTTTTTCTAAGATGGTTGCTGGTGAAGTAACTATGAAAAGTGACAATAATGTATATTTTGAGGGGTTGGAGATTTTGTTGTTTTTGTTGTTGTTGTTGTTTTTTGTTTGTTTGTTTTTAATATGAACTTGACTCTGGCAGTTATTCCATTTTGCACTGAAGTTTTGAGAATAGTTTTGGGACTATAAGACTTGTTGCAATGCAATCCACAATATTCAACCCACCAGCAATTAAAATCCGACAAGCTCTAAACAAATTAATTATTTCGACACAGAAGAAAACAGAAATTGGGAGAGCGCACAGTTCACTCTTCTCAGCCACAGCCACAGATTTTCCACTTGTATGAAGAGTGCAAAAACATTCTGGTTTAAAGCTGTGGTTTTTTCCCCAAGATATTTCTAACCTGACCAACCTGTCTTTCTGCAACGACAATATAAATACACTTTATTTTATTGTTCTTGACAGTAATTATGCCAATTGAGTTCCTACTCGTCTAATCTTTGTGCTAAGAAATATAGGCCGTGAAATCTCTACCAAAATAAATGTGTGACTCAGTACACAATTGCTCAATAAAAACCAGTGGTGATTCATGCAGTATAAATACACTGGAAATCCAGCATGCAGCAAGTGATTCACACACATCGAGTCCAAACATATTATCTTTATATTTGAAGAGAAAGCGGGCAGAAATATTTCTTCAGGACAACCCACACTTGTGTCTGTGGTGATATGAAGCAAGATTAAAAACAATAACAAAGCCAAGAACACAGCTGGCTGTGTGAAGTTAAAGAAACAGGATTAACAAGCCTGGTAGAGTTAAAATTATACTAACAAGTGGGGTTTTTTTCTGGTGTTTTTGGTGAATTTTTGCTGATTTTCACAACTGTGAATATGGAATTGGACTCTAGAGTTTATTGTGATTATCCAAACCCACTGAAATAAATGAGAAAACTGATGGCTAAATCAGAGTCAAATCTAGAAGGAGAAACCACTGTGTTGTTCACCACTCAAATACAAATGGAAAAAAAAATGGCACATTATATGAAAATACTCCCTCTGTCATGTAGTGTCACGTGTTTCAGGTTAGTTTATGTACAAATTAAGACTTTGGGATTTTATTGGACTGTCGCTTTTAATAGATTAAAACAGGGAAAATATTTTAAAACATATTGCAGACAGAGTTTAATAATATTTTTAAGAGGTGGGATTCAGATTCCACAGGGCTGAAAAGGCTGCACCCATCCACCCTCCATCACACACCAGCCTCTTTGCCTACCTGCCTCATTTCCTTATAGTTGTGATGCTTAAAGTCCAGATTATCAGTGGTTGTCATTTCATTTCTTCTGTGGTAATAATTATTTGGATCTGAGAAAAGAAATAAAAGAGTTTTCACGTGCTTAGGAATTTCAAATACGGAGGTGCTTTGGCACAATGCAGGTGAGGAACGTGGAAATCTGAATTCCACTGTCCTGTGTGTACTTAAAACAGGTTTTCTCTAAGCAAAACTCAGAGAAACAACTAATTTTAAATATTTCCAATTACTGCACAAATCAGTTCATACAGATCCAAACAAAAGCAAGGAGATATCAGCTTTCCAGACAGTTCCTCTTCACGAAAAACTCAACTTCAACAGAAAAGCAGAAGGGCAGCCTTAGGCTGCAGAGGAGGGAAAAAGTCATTGGGAAATGATGAGTCAGATGCAAGATAAAAGAGTGAAAGAAAAATCAAATTAGAGGAGAAAACCACAGTAAATGTTTTGTGTCCACTTGATTAATTTACTATTGCAAGGAATTTTAGTTTTCCTGATGAGTATTTTCCAAGTCCCTGCACTGCTTGCAAAACATGGAAGGGAACAACTGTGCATATTAAACATTCCTAATTATCTTCCAAAATAGTTCTTGTGGAAGTCAGAGGTCTTCATTACTTAAAAATTTACATATTCACTTATTTATGGCTATTATTTATAGTTTGCGCATTTTGAAGTACCAAAGGAGGATATGTGGTTAGAAAAGAATCTTTGGTCTCCTTGGCATTCCAGGCCCTTCACCTGGAAATAAAAAACAGGCCAAGACTGTTATGGCTCAGCTTTGAAGTTCTTGATAGATGTGCTCCTAGCCTAATCTATTACGATTTATTTTCAGAGACAAACAAGTCTATTTGGAAAACATCAGACACATTCCTTAACTGGCCACATCTGGGATGTCTGGAATTTTGAGTAATCATTTGTCAAGCCAGTGGCTGTCAGGCTTCCATGACAAATTGTTTCCCTTCACACAAAATCATCTTCATTGGTTTAAAATTATTGGGGGAAAAGTGAAATATGAAAAAGTCTAAGTATCATCCTGTCTCACTGCAACACAAAAAGACATTGCCTCTAGAGAAGGAAAATGGTTTTAAACAGTATCACCTGTCAGTTGTGCCTTTTTTTGTGGGGGGGGAAAAGAATTCTGAGCAGGAAGAATAAGTAGTTACCATCCCAGAGCAACAGAGCCTTAACGAAATTAAGGAAAACTCAAAATACAGCAAAATACTTTGTTAACATTTTCAAGTTTCATATCTCTGACATTAAACCCACTAAATATTCCCATAAAATTCTAAAAGTTTGTGGGTCTTTTGCACTATATAAGTTATTTGTGAAATGAAACATGCAAGTTCCACTAAGCTTCACAGTAACATGACCCATCCTGGTCTCCACTTCCATCTCCTAATCTACAGCAGAGATGCTGGAAGGTCACTTGAAGGCTGCTTTACAAATATGACCCAAAAATGTCCAAAAAAGATCTTGTCTCATCAAAACCCATGTTAATTTGTAGAAATTACTCATTAATATACTGATGGATGAGAAATGGAAATCAGAAAAAAAAAACAACACTTCTTCTCAAAAGAGACAATGTGTTTGATGCCCCACAGAATATCTTCATAATTGAAAAAATATCCCCACGTTGTAAAAATATAAAAATAAACACCATAAAACTGCCAGGATGTTGAAGGTTTTCTCTATCACCACGAGCCAAAATATACAGCAACCGATTTTTTTTCCCTGGTACTTTAATCCCATTCCTTTCAAATCCTGGCTCTTTTTCCATACATCAAACGCTAATATCATGGGAATGACTGTGAATGCTTTAGAGTTGGTAGAAACTTAAAAAAATTGTGCAGTGAGAATGATTGTATCTCTGGCCCTTCCTCAACAACAGAGCTCAATTTGACAGTTCCCTAGGGAATTAACACTCATATTTTGCCAGGCTCTGCTTGGATCACTGGATTTCTGCTTCAGCAAGAACACAGATTAGAACATTAAAAGTGAAAATGTTGAAAGGCAAACAAGGCTCGTGCACAGCTGTATGGGTCCAGTTTGGCAAAAATTATTTTTTTTAATAAAACACAGAATAGGAGACTGAGAAACTCAAACCACAGAAGAGTTACAATAGAAATACACTGATTTATCCTCAGAAATTGCACAGAAAGTCTCTTCTTCTTCCAAGGAGAAAAGATCCTGCAAAACTGTGGCACTTACATTTATACAGAGGGATATATCAGTAATAATCTGTCGTTACACTACCAGCAGAAGTAATGAAGTTTGCTGGAAGATGCACCTCGCTCCTTTCATCCTTCTACTCTTTGTAAAAATGGACAAGAGACTAAAACTGTTAAATCCTGGGTTCATGGGGCCAGAGAACGGCCTGGTTTGAAAGTGACCTTAAAAGCCCATCCAGTGCCACCCCCTGCCATGGGCAGGGACACCTTCCACTGTCCCAGGCTGCTCCAAGCCCCGTCCAGCCTGGCCTTGGGCACTGCCAGGGATCCAGGGGCAGCCACAGCTGCTCTGGGCACCCTGTGCCAGGGCCTCCCCACCCTCACAGGGAACAATTCCTTCCCAAATTCCCATCTAACCCTGCCCTCTGGCTGTGGGAAGCCATTCCCTTGTTCTGTCACTCCAGGCCCTTGTTCTGAGTCTCTTTTCTTTTTTCTTGTCGGCTCCTTCAGGTACTGGAAGGCCACGACTGCATCACCCCAAAGGCTTCTCCTCTCCAGGCTGAACAATCCCAATTCTCCCAGCCTTTCCTCATGGGAGAGCTGCTCCATCCCTCTGATCATCTCTGAGGCCTCCTCTGGATTTTCTCCAACAGCTCCTTCCTGTGCTGGGGACCCCAGGGCTGGATGCAGAACTCCAAGTGGGTTAATGCCCAACTACTTTGCAGCATGAAGGCTCTGAAAACTGCCCATAAAAAGTTCCAGAAAGGACCAATTGCTTGGCAGCTCATGAAAAAAAGGGGATTTTCACTGATTACAGCTCTACAGCACCTCAGCCAGTGGAGCCCTGATGTTTCCAGTGGGTTTCAGCTTCTCAGAAGTGGTGCTCCAAATGAAGGTGCTAAACCAGCACAGTAGGACATAGTGAAGGCAATCCAAGTGATTCAGAGAAGTTTTTGATAAAAAGAATATTCTGGTCCAAATCCTTTAGACTGCCTTAAAAACCTCAATGTGCTATTTTGCAAATGACTGATTTTTTTAATTTCCATGTAATTTAAGTGAATTTGACTTGTCTTCACTAAATTGAACATCTCACAGACAGCACGTGTGTAATCTTGAAATAAATCCGCGGGCAGCCACATCAGGTGATCCTAAGTTTTTTTCCGCATGATCTATTTCATGGCAGCCTCATGAGCATTTCTCATGAGCATTAACATCACACATGAAATCAACAATGAAATAATATTTTTCAACTACAAATTGATTCTTTTCTCCTTTTACTCTCAGAAGTAGTTTGCTGGATTTAGAACTGCTGTTTACACGACCATTTATAATGAAAGATACTTGGACAAAGTCACATTTTTATCAAAAAACGAACACAAGTCTAGACTTGACCAGCTTGGCACTAAGAGAGAAGCAATAAAAATAAGATTGAAGCCACTGCAAACCACAGTACTCCATTACAGAGTTGTTAAAGTTCATTTTTTATCTTGGGTTCAAAGTAATGGCGTAATCATGGTACCAGTGATAGTTTTCTATATAAGAACTATTAAAAATTAAATTTCATCACAAATTTATTCCATTAAAATAATTGCCTCTTGCCTTGAATACTCTACAATATAAATAAATGCATGAAGAACTCAACTTATTTTCTCTCTCCAATCTCTGGGCACTTTTGATCATATGCAATTTCTTTTTGACCTTCCCTAGTTTTGAGAAAGGCAAGGAAAGCCCATCCATCCCTATGAGGCAATTGCAAAAGACTGTGTGTGTCAGCCTCCTTCTATGTGAATACCAGCATTTTTGGAAAGTGGAGAGGGAAATAAATGCTTGTGGTTTTTGTCCTCTTTTTGCCCGGTGAGACATGGCAGCACTGATTGTTGCTATGGGTAGGATTTTCTGGCATTTTTCCTCCACAGAGAAATGTCTTTCCCTTGGTGAAACAGCAAATCCCTTCTCTTGCCCAAATGACAGCACTGACACCGTTGGATAACACAGATTTTATATTTTTTTTTTAGAGCTACTGTAACAGTCTAGAAAAGGTTGTTTGTCCAAATTAGTCTACGACACAACAAAAACATATGTTATGGATAAGCTATGAGCATTTCACTGATAAAAATTACAATTATACTATATAATACTGATTAGATAAGTAGTAACTTCCCTGTTCCCATTGTCCAAACAGCGTTTTCTCATAATTTATCCAATTTTTAGTGCATCTACCACATGCAGCAGGTTTTATGGAGAGAGCCCTACCCACAGGAATGGGTTCCAGCTGTCTTTAACCATTTCCATCTCATTCCGACAGTGCTAACAACCTCTCCTAGAATATTAATATCTTGTTTAGGTTTTTTCTTTATCTTTTATCCTTTCTCCTTATTCCTTTATTACCCTCCCTTGTGAGCCTGCTTGATGGAAAGCTGATACAGAGCACAGACTGAATGCAAATGGTTTAATATATTCAGGGACTAATAAAGACATAAACCCTAAAATTATAAGTCTAGAAGACATGAAAAGGAATTCAGAGTTATGAAAAACTGGTTTCTTTCCTTCCACCTTCCTTTAGTTGTTGGGATATTTCCCTATGCCCTGTGTCTCTGGGCTTTGGAAAGGCTAGAGGTGTGTGAACTAACAGAGCTCCACCTCCTGGTTTTGGCGAATTTAGGAAAATTGGTCATTTTAATGAAAAAAAAATCTGTCAGAAAAGAAGAGCCCTTGATTTCCGGTCCCACAGTCAACACAAAGTGTTAGAACAGCACAAAGTCACCGCTCCCATGGCCAAACCATCCGGATATTTATGCTGGAATGAGCGAAAGGATACCAATAAAGGGTGAGGAATCCACTTAGAGGCAGCTGCAAAAAAAAATGTCCCGTCCTACAGGAAGAAAACGTGCGTGGAAAGGCCTCTGGAACCTGAGGAACAGCTTTGTTCTGGGCGCCTTGCGTGCGAGGAACAAAATGAGCAGAGAAAGAAATGCCAGCTCTTTCTGAGCTAAAAAGATGGGTCAGCACTTATCAAAACCTATTAGTTCTTCAGTCCAATTACATTTTGAATGAACACACCCCATTCCCATTGTGTTTCTCAATGAATGATTCTGGTATTTTCTTTCAGGAATATACTGAATCAGCCGCTGCGGGCAATTAACTCAATAAATGACTACCAGGAGGATGCACTGATGCTGTTTCCATGCGAATCCAAGATCTGTGAAAAGCTGGAAGAGCACTCAGCGGGACAGTGGTGAAAGTGCTGATGTCCTCCCACCTCCACAGCCCCGCGAAGCTGAAGTTACCGGTAACAAATGCCAACGCTACCAAGCAGAATTTGGCCCCGGATGGGCGTAAATCCAGTGAGAATCCAGGGTAAAAAACTGCTCCACTTAGCAAAAATCACGTTTCCAAATACTGACATTTTTGCTTTTTCGTGTTTGGATGCAGTTTTAGGGAACAGAAGGGGATCGTGAGGATTTCCCTACAAATTACAGTACAAAATGGTTTGGGTGTCATCCCCGCTATTCCCTGGAGACCTCTGTGTGTGTCCTGTGTGCCAGCAAAAAGTCATGGTGCTGAAGAAAGGTTCCTTTTCCTTCGGCCTCACACCCTGGTTTATAGAGAGAGCATCCTCTGCAAACCCACAGGAATGTGGGATAAATCACTGCTCTCTGAGAGTTCTTTCAAGAGCTGAGGGGAAATACTGTCTGCGGAATTGCCCATCACAATGGGAAACAAGCAACCCACAGAGGTGCAGTGTTCTAAAGCCACAGCTAAAAGAAATCAGAATCCTCCTGAAAACAAGGAAGTTCACATGCACAGGGCACCTTTGGTCACTGCCATCAAGTCCAGGATGCAGTTTTTACCCACTGACAGCAGCTGTCTACATGCTGCTAAATTTCAGTGCTTCATGATAACACATCTACAGACTAAATTTTATGACAATACTTGCCCCACACTTCTCTTTGGCAGAGAATTATCCCTTCCATACCCCAAACAGTTCTTTTTTTCCCCCTGAATGTTTAAACATCTAAAGGACAAAAATCAAGCTATGTCTGCTTGGCATGTGAAGACCCTACATCACCAGAGGAACTGGATGTAGCAAGGCTCTGAACAGAGGCAGGAACAGTTAAAGCAGCGATGAAAAGCTCATGAAAGGCAGTTCTTTCTGTCTCTAGTATTTCTTAAAACACTATTCATGGACCTCTGCAAAAAAAATCCCCATGGTGTCAGAATTTGAGATCAAAGAAAACAACAAAAAAAGCAGGTGAGAGGTGCGGAGTGAGCAGTGAGCAATTTAGAAAAGATTTGAGAAAAGAGGTTTTTAAAAATATTTAATACATGTACACAGAGAAATGAAGACGTTAATCCACCACAAGACTATTCACAATGTACTTGGCAGAATCATGGCTTTGCCAGAATTTGCAGTGTTGAATGTTTTGGGGTTTTGGGGTTTTTTTAGTGGTTTTGCACAGCACAGGACAATTTCCCTTCACTTTGGACTTACCAGGGATGATGCTCGATTTAACAACACTTGAAATATCCTAGAAGTTCATTACACCCCCAACTCCCCTCCTGCCTCCCTACAAGCTAAGCACTAGTGCAGCGAAAGGATTTACCTTCCAAATATTTCAGGGAAGCCCTATGGCCTTTATAATGAAAAAAAATTAAAAATTAAAAATCAGGCTATATAATTGTTATTCCTTGCCTTAGAAGCTTGAGACATCTGCAAGTGACTTTCCCAATACATAATCCTATTGCCTCCACTGTACATGTGCACTCAGGAAGATTTACGGCTCTGCATTTAAGCCCAAACAACAAAGACAATCTTGTTAGATCATCCATGCAATCTTGTTTTATTAATAAAGGCACTTACAGACACTACGGGATGCATATCAAAAGTTATCCTGATACTGTCCATGGGCTTGGGCAGATATTTCTGCTTCTTTTTGTGTGGCTCTACTCACTAAGGATAAACGTGATACCAAAAGCAAAACCATCTGAAGGAAATGAAATTTTTGAGCCTCAGCATAGCAGCCACGCCAACAGCAACTGAGGAAGGCTCTTACCTGGCAAGGGGCAGCCCAAGATTTCCAGCCTCATGCAGATGCTGCCCTCTTCGAACCAGGAGCGGGGGTTGATGCGGATGTAACGCGCCACCAGCGGCACCGGCAGCATGTTCAGCACGGGGATCTCCTTCTCACTGTTCCCTTCAAAAATCTGGGCAGGCCAAACATGGGAAAACGGCAACATCAGTGCTTCAAAATGTCTCTTAGTGGTTTTGGTAATAGAAATATAAAATCGCCTTCCAGGTCCAGGCTGATGGTGGCTCAGGCCAGAACTGCTCTTTGGCGAGCGCAATCTCCCCACTCCCCCTGGACGATCCTGTGTCCGTTTCTGTACATTGGGATTTGCTCTTAAAATCAGTGGGACCACTGAGAGATGCTGTCTTTAAGTCGTACACTGACTAATCTGTGGCCAGACCCTGCTTTCCCACCTCTGCTCTTCTTCATAGAACATGTTTCATTCCACTCACCACATCTCCAGATTCGTTTCTGACAGCAGTCCACGCGTGGCTGTCGTTGCTCACCAACACTCTGTAAGAGGTCACCCAGTTACTCCTTGAAAAAGACAGAGAATAAATAAGTTATTTTTCATAACTTAGAATGACTGCACATTATTTAATATAATCAAGCTTAAAAGGCTGCTAGCAATGGAAATCCCATTTGGCAAAGTCGTGCCAATCTGGATTCAACAGACAATTCAGAAAGCCTAGCAAATAGAAGCAAAATCCTGGTGAGATAATATTCTGGGATTCCAGGAGGTGAGAGACTTGCTGCTCTCCTCTCCTTTTATATGCAGAGTTTGGGATAAATGGCTTATCTAGAACAGATTTATGCAGTGTTCAAAGATCATCTTTTCAGCTGCAGAACATTTATTAGTTCTGCTGTTATTATCAGAGAGGATGGGAAAAAAGTAATAAATCCTCAAGGATGAAACATCTGTGAATTTCAATCAGCAAAATTTCCATTTCTTTCAATGGAAGAATAACTGGAGCCTGCAGTTATTCTTGTATTTATTAGCAGGAGATAGGGACAGAGAGACAATTGATCACAGGACTACTGCAGTCCTACAATATTCTGATCAATCCAATAGGCTGATTTTCCTAATGTTATCCGATTTACAGCAAAATCCCCTCTTATCTAACAAAGTCAAATACTTCAGTTCTGCCTCATCTGCATCCATCTAAAGCAGAGTACGAGTAGATGTAAAATTCTGCTTCCTATATTCTGGTGTTAAAGCTGTGGAGTTTGACACTCCTTGGGCATTACCCATGGAAATGTGTGCACAGGTATGGAGAAGGCTGGAGAAGGTAATGCCCAACTCTTCTCTCAGATTTGTCACTCAGGAAGAGCAGCAGTGATTTATTTTTTTCCCCTAACACCTGGTTTCAGTAGGCAGGCACTGGGAGGAGAGTTGTGGCTTGGAGGAACGTTTGTACCGTGAAGTCAGTCCAGGACGATTAAATTTCATATTTATGGGTGTAAACTGGTCATGTGCAACCAGCAGGGCTTGAGAGCTGCCCTTCTTCAGCACAGGTTCTGAGCTAAGCTGCAGTCACATGGCTGGGAGTCAAACCAGGGTAAGGAAAGCTCTCGGCACTGGAGAGAAGAACAGAGGCCTTCGGGGCAGGTACTGGAGAAGCATCAGAGCATAAGAATTGGAGATCAGGAGTATCTGGAAGGACAAACACACCTAAAAACTTCCCCTTGTACTGCTCCTGTACAAATACAACTCTGGTTTGTTTTGTTTTTTCTTTTAAAATCAACTAAATCAATAAACTAAACTGAAATAATTCAGTAATTCTAGCAAACAACTTATGAACACACACACACACGCACACACACATCGAACCCTCTGTGCCTGTGTTCAAAGGGACAAACCAGCCTTTATGTGCTCACTAAAGAGAGTCAGGCTTCTAATGAAGACCAAAAAGGGACAAGGATGGAACAAGAGTAAAACCATCAGCTCCAGTTCACCAAGCCTCGTGCAAAACAGACAATAGAGTTTTGGGGGTTTTTTTACACACCAAAAAGCAAAGATGAGGTAAATATTTAGCAGGATTTGGGAAAAATCACTTCTGGACATTCTATACTAATGCCCCCAAAAGTAAAAAAATGAGATTTTGAAAAAAAAACCAAAAAAAGACTGAACAAACCCAGCTCTGTTTTAGACACTAAACCAGTCCTCTGCAACTCTTTCACCAGCTTCCTCCAGTGAATAGATTTTGCCATTCATGTTAGATTAAATGGAAAAATCTTGACTATTGCCAAGCAGACTGAACTTTTTGTTATCGCAATGAAAAGAAGGGTACATCTATCACTTGTAATGCACACAACTTTAGTATTTGGTAAACAACTGTAACAAGTTAGCAGCACTCTGAAAATCCTAATTGTCTGCCTTTCAGTGGAAGAGCTCCTGGGGTAGGAGATTTACTGGAGAGCTGAGAAGTGCGGTGCTGGCACCTCTAGAATTTGGCTGTAAAATGATAAATGACACACAACAAAATAAACAGTGACTTCAGCATGCTGGATAAGTTTCTACTGACTCTTGCAAAGAACTTTCTTCCCTCAGCTTCTCTGTATTCTTAAGCTGAAGAAAAGCAGATTTACTTCTGGCAAAGAAAGGAGCTGACAAGAAGGAAGGAGAGGGACTTGTGACAAGGAGATGGAGTGTCAGGGTGATGAAAGAAAGTAGGTTTGGATCAGATATTGGAAAGAAAGTCTCCTCTGGGAGGTTGGGGAGGCCCTGGCACAGGGTGCCCAGAGAAGCGGTGGCTGCCCCTGGATCCCTGGAATTGCCCAAGGTCAGGCTGGATGGGGCTTGGAGCAACCTGGGATAGTGGAAGGTGTCCCTGCCTATGGCAGGGGTTTGGACTGGATGAGTTTTAAGGTCCCTTCCAGCCCAAAAAATCCTATGATTCTATAAAATGGCCAACAGCAAAACTCCAAAAAGAGGAAAATTGCTTTTTCTGAATTGAAAGAAAAAGATAAACTTGAGAGCAAAACCACCGGGGTTTGAAGGAGGGTGCTGGTGGCAGTGTACATATTCAATGCACATAACATTATATCGGGGTTTTTGTTGTGGTTTTTTATTTCCTTGCTGGTTTTGTTGGGGTTTTTGCATGGGTTTTACATTATTGTTTTCATAATATTCTTGGCCGTCTCTCAAAATCAGGCTAAATGACCAAAAGAGGCAATGCCACAAACCAAATTACAGCATTGCTTCTGAAGTACTACAGAACTTTTCTCACTTCAACTGCACAGATCAGAGTAGGAGGGCAAACACAACACATCCATATTCACTGCTCAACATCTGCAGAAGAAATTCAGACAGAGGACAAGTACTCTTCAAACAAGCACTCAAATTCAAGCTAAAGTACGATACTAAAGTCACATAAAACCACGACAACAGTGGTTTGTAACAGACTCTGTAACAGACTTTTGTAAGAAAAATCATGCCACATATAGGAGGTTTATTTAAAAGAACAAGCTCGCTTTGCTGGCATGAGAAAATGTTGCTGTCACAGTAACATTTCTAAGCTGGGACTTTTATTTAACATATTTTGATTTTCTCACTCCCTACCATTACAAAAGTTCAAACTTCTCTCTAAGGAAAACATGCACAAGTACTCCTGCACATTTTCCATCTTGAGTGGCAACAAGTAACGTGCTTTGGAGAGGCAGAATGCAATTAAAATCCTAATGGACTGCATCCAGTCTTGGACACTGGCAGGACAGAAGGACCTCAGAGGGTCATGGATGAGGGAAATCAGTGCAATGTGTGAAGGTACACACCATACACTATTAACTGTGTTTGCCTGTAAGGAAGAAGCAACATAAAAACATCACAGGGGACCAGATCCTTCTCCCACTGGCACTATCTGCAAAGCTGCCTCCAGCGGCTTAAATCCTTCCCCCTTTTTCCCCCAGTGCCATGATAAACCCAGCTTCTGATAATATTAAGAAGGCTGCTGTGAATTCAGACTCCCCTGAGGAGTGGCACCTTCTGCCTAAAAGCCACATCCCCCACACTGGGGTAGGGGAACTCTGTGTGTTCTTGTGGTCAGAGAATCTGGAAAAAAAACTAGCAAAGCCTAATGTCAGGGCTTCTGACTATCTTCAGATCCCAGACACTTGTACAGCTCCAGACCAGCAGAAGAACATCCAACTCACTAAATCTTCCCGAGAGCTGCAGTTTTTCCACCCGTGTGTGGCACAGGAGGGCTGCTAACCCCGGGAAGCAGCTGGATGTGTTGCACGTGCTCCAGCCTGTTTGCAGCAAGAGCAGCACTTCCCGGAATGGAGCAGCTCCATACAAACGTGGTTTGTTCATGTAGGCACAGAAATCTAAAGCTTTTTGTGGCAATCCATCAGAAGAACACGACAGCTAAAGCAAAGCCTTGTGCCAGAAGAGGTGTTGGGGAAATCCGTCTGTGTGATTACCTGGTGACACCAAGATCCATCTCCTCGGGTTTGGGATTTGCAGAGACAGGGATTTCTGTCACATCCAGTCTTTTTGGGGCCCATCAGCACTGTACAATAAAGCAGTCTAAGGAAGGCTGAAAAAAAGCTGTAATGTTTTCCAAGACTCAGGATGTCCCTGCTGTTGTTTTAAAGGAGCTCTTCTGGTTTCACTCCATAAAATCTCCCTGGACCTACCACTGCACTCCTAAGAGAAAAATACAGATATTTGTTGGGTTTATAGAGCTGAGGAGACAGAATTTGGGGGAAGTCCGAGGCCAGCATTCAGAAAAAAGTGCATTAATTATAGAGCTCTTTCTTGGCAGAGGGCAAGGCCATACAGAAGCCACTGAGAGACAATTCACGAGTGTTCGAGGTTACCCCCAGCTCATCACCCTCTGTCACAAAGTGCCACTTCTGCCTCACAAATTTCCTCAATGCTGGAAAAAGATCACGAGCTACAGATTTCAAAGGGATCCTTTGGATTCAGGTGCATCCCAGCAACAATCCCTTTTAAAATTTATGCCAGTCTTATCTCTTCAGAAGCAGCCTATCTGAAAAATCTCTGTATCCTGTGCCAACATCAATCAATTCCTTTCAGAGGGAGTAAATGCAAAAATCAAAATATGATTCAAATTCACTTAATGTGGTGGATTTTTGAATTATTACTAATTACTTGGGTTTTATCTGTAATGCACTGGCTTTAGACAAAGCTTATTTGAACACCTTCAATTTCAAATTCAGTTTCTTGTGATGCATGGAAATGTCCTGCTTTGCCATTTTCACCCGAAAACAAAAGCTGAGAGATTAAATAACTTGCCCAGGGACAGAGAGAGTAAACCTGAATCAAAGCAGAGAATTAAAAGCAGATCTCCTACGGCCTTGGCAGTTTCCTGTCCCAGTAATCAGCTTTTCCTTATCTAACCACAGCATCAGGCTACTGAGCAAAGGCAAAAAGAGCACGGCAGCACCAGAACAACAAAACATCTTCCAGCTTCTCCTTCCCCGATACAATTTCCTGACTTTTCTTTCTGTATGTTGGACACGAGGCTGAATCCCAGCTCAGCAGAACACACAGCGAGTGCTGAATGGGAGGCAGTGGAGGGATGCCAGGCTTTTTCCTGCCCAGGCTCCAGCAGGCAGTGGGTCAGCTGAGAATTGGGACTGTTTGGGTTTGCTCTGTTTGAACAGCATCTGCTGCATGTAATATTTTAAGGCCAAGCTTCTCAATCATGGAAGGCTAAACAAGCAACAAGTGAAATAAATCTGACGCTTTGATCCTCGTCCCTGAGGATGCTTTTCCACATCAAGGAAACCCCACGTGATTTGAGGTAAACAAGGAAGGTTGGCAAGTGCTGGTGAGCAGAAGCTCAAGCCCAGAGTGGCAGAGATGGGCCACGAAGAAGACTGAAGGGATGGAGCATCAATCCTGCCTGGAAAGGCTGAGAGAATTGGGGTCGGTCAGCCTGGAGAAGGCTCTGGATTGACCTTAGAGCATCTTCCAGGGCCTAAAGGGGCTCCAAGAGAGCTGAAGAGGGACTGGGGACAAGGGATGCAGTGACAGGACACAGGGAATGGCTTCCCACTGCCAGAGGGCAGGGTTAGATCGGATATTGGGAAGGAATTGTTCCCTGTGAGGGTGCTGAGTCCCTGGCACAGGGTGCCCAGAGCAGCTGTGGCTGCCCCTGGATCCCTGGCAGTGCCCAAGGCCAGGTTGGACACTGGGGCTTGGAGCAGCCTGGGACAGTGGGAGGTGTCCCTGGCAGAGGGATTGGAACAGGATGACTTTTAATGTCCCTTCTAACCCAAACTATTCCGTGGTTCTCTGACATTCTTGGGATGAGACCAGCAAACACCAGCAGAGCTCACATGAACATCATCTACAAGGGACCTGGCTCCAGCTGAGCATTTTATTCTTCTGCTGTCAGGCTAACCTGATTTATCTGCAATACAAACCACTAAAATTAATATAAAATAGAACCAGTCAGGCAAATAAATGCGTACCCAGCAATAATATACAAATTGAGAAGCCAAAATACTCAAAATAGCAAAATCTTTAAACCAAAAAAATGCTGGACAAGCCTTATACTAAGTGATACTCATGCAACAAAATAAGCATGCTGGCAATTAAACGGCTTTCTACTTGAAAAATTATTTGTACTCTCATGCAATTAAATGTAAAACCATTAATATTCTATAAATATTCTATAATAATATTTATGCTGATAAAATTTTAAATCACCCACTGCCAAACAGCTTCCAAACAAGCCAAGTCAAAAATGCCCAGGCTAACCACAGGTAGTCCAGCAAGTTTTGCAAACGAATTAAAATAAATATGATTTAGGAGATGAAGATTGACTAACCAGCAAGGGTAGTTTTTTTAATAATTGAAATGTTTGAATGTTTAATTTTTAAAATTGCTTCTAGCTGACTTAAATGAATGTACTGCTGTGAAATCCATCTCTTCGGAGGCCCTATGAAGAAAAGCTCAGAGCCAGAATTTCACTTGCGTGAAATGAATTCAGCACAGATTTTTCAAATCTTTACTCAATAAACAGGAGTTGGGGTTGCAAATACCTTTCCAACCCAACATCTGCAACTTACAGCCAGGTTTTTAGAAGAACTTTATGTCTTTCTAGAAAATCTGGTGCTGGATGTGGGTGTTTCTTTTTGCTGTTGTACATTCAGCCAGTAATTCCTGAAGGTGCCGGGATCAGAGGCATCCTATGCCCAAAACATTTTGGTTTTAACATCCATCATTTTGGGCAGCTCTTTGCAACGAGATCTGCGTGAGTCTGAAATTCTTCCTACACCAGATCGTCTGTATCTGCCGAGCACAACCAAGCTGTGATGCCTTTTCTTCTGGATCTCCTTTTGAATTTTTCATTCTTTTTTGTGTCTATCTCACCCTTGTAAATCAGTCGTGTATTTGAGGAGAAAAATCCAGACTTTACAGGCACTGCCTCACCACGTGAGTGGTAAAGTAAAGGAAAATGAAAAGCCCTGAGAGCAACCAGTAAACAAACACTGCCATTTGTGTCCACAGCTGGTGTCTCACTTCTACCAAGCCCACAGAGAGGTGGCCAAGTGCCACTCGGCGAGTGCGGAGGGGACACTGGTTTGGGAAGGGCACAGACGGCGGGACAAGGAGCCTGATGTCCCCAGCATGACCCCCACACAACCATTCTCGTTGCAACAAGTCATCACGCGCGTGCCAAGTACACAAGTCCAGGCTGTGATGAGTAAGTGTGAGCAATCTGCAGCAGCAGATGCCTAAATTCGTTTGAAGTCGCCTTTTCCAAAAGGCTTCGGCTTGTTTGATTTCAAGTCCCTTCCATGGAGGTTAAAAAGCTTTTCTTCCACTTGTGAGCATCCCCAGTGAGTCTCAGTGTGCAGGGAAGGTTCTGTCCACTCCTCAGCACCCTTTGGGAGGGCAGAGTGACCAGGCAGGAGCTGTCCCTGGGGGTGGCAGTGACCTGCTCCCTCCCGGTGAGTCACCGAGGCTTGGCCAGAGGATCCCTGTGACAAATCAGACCCACAGCAGAACAGCATCAGCTCTGACATCTTTGTCAAACAAACTCATGGAAGCATAAATGTGTCTCTGGGTGTGCTGTCAGCATCCCACCCACACAGGATCACCCAAGCTGGTCACCTGGGCAGGTCCCCAGTGCCACAGGAGGGTGGGGAGTGCTCATCAGCAGTGACAAAAGCTGTGAAAAATCCTGGGCAGGAGGCAAGAACTGAGCTGGAAAATCAGCAGGGCACTGGGACTGAACTTAAACAAATAGATGGAGAGCACTGGAGGTGCAGCTGCCGAAGGATGGCTCAGTGCTGCAACCACTGAAAGCCCCTGAGAAGGATCCACCAAGCCACAGTCCACAGAAAATATAACTTATTAGGTAAACCCATCATAAATGTTAGTATAACATATAACTGCTGACATTATTGTATCAAGGGAGCTTTTCCTGCAATGAATTCAGGTTGTTTTATAACCCCCATCACTACACTTGGTATGATTTCTATGGATTTGGAACAATTCACTCCATGAGGCTGACTTTGGGGAAGCTGTAATAATCTCTGCAGTCCTGTCACCCAGTCAGGGCAAATAACAGTTTGCACTGATTTAATGCACCAGAACAACTCGAGTCTGTACACAGCAGCTGCTTGTTTTGTTGCAGGATTTGGGTAAAACATCGAGACATATCTGCTGAACTCATTGAAGTTTCACCAGGGTGTGTTTTCACAGCCTTTGCGTGGGGACAGGAGGAGCTGCTCCGAAAGTCAGTGCCAAGTTTGTCTGTTGTACTCGTGAGCCGGGCAGGGTTTAGGGTTTATTCTCCTCTGCTCTCACAAGCAGCACTGCACTGCTGAATCTTGACCCTTCATGCGCACGGTGCAAAATTCTGTTTTCTTAGGTTGTAGTAACAGCTCGAAACACCTGTAAATATCCACTCCAGTTTCCCAAATGCTACCACAGTGTCACTGGAAGGATTAGCACTGCTCTGTCTTCTGCTATTGTTGGACTACTGAAGGTGCTCGTGATTCTCTCTTCAGGAAGCCAATATTACTACTGAGACCATGGCCTTGGTACCAGGAATAGCTGATAAGACCCCGGCAGTGTTATTTTAATGGTTGGACTTGATGATTTTAGAGGCCTTTTCCAACCTTAATGATTCTGTGACTCTGGTTTTTACTGCCTTGCAAGCAAGGAAATTACCCCCTTGCCATACAGACTGCCCAAAAAACAAATCTCAGCCTCTGAGAAACTGCCAGTGAGTACAGCAAGAAGTTGAAATGTGGGGCAACACATTCATTTTGTGACTAAAGGAAGAGCAGAACGCTGTACCACCGAAATTAGAAGCGAAATTAGAAGCGAGCAAGCAAATTGCACTGACCTAAATTTATCCTCAACTGTATCTCTGGAAGGCACCCAGCTTGTTACAGACTTGCAATTCCCTCAGGACAGTTTGTCAAAAGGGATGCTGGGGCATCACGAAGAGCTGCACTGCACACGGGGAAGGCTGAGGTCAGGGGTGTACTACCAAAAAAATTGCAAAATTATTCCCCTGTTCAATCACGAGAACCTTATCTTCAGCAAAAAATATGATCAGACTCAAAATCCAACCTGCTGGAAATTTGTTATTTGCTATCCCTACGGAGCCACACAGGGAAATCGAACAAGGGACACGGCAGGGAGTGTGCAATGGTGTCTACGCCAGCTGCTAGTTAAAATGTTCTTCAGCATTAATGAAAATAAGCAACCAGCTTAAAAGTGTGTCAGTTTGGAACCAGGCAATACGTGGAAGTCACTCCTTCCAGCCAGCAACACCAATGATTTGGTGTCTCCTCACACCTTTTAAGAGCTGTTGCAATTTTGCAAGACACGGGGACTTATCTCTGCCCAAATCAGACCTGAAAAATTAAGATGCTGCCCCTCCATTTTTTTCCCTAAAGACAAATATGTTGCATAAAAGTAAAAAATCTTCCCTATTTTCATGAAAATGAAAGGTCTTAAAGAGAACATACTTGAAAGTAAGTCTATTCTGATTTTTTTCTAAAAAATTCAGAATTTTGCTCTGGAATTCCAGCTTTCTGCACAGATGATTTCCTCCATGCTTTTTCTTGTTGTTGTCATTTTGTCGTTCCATGGCACGCAGTGATGGTTCACAATTTACCACGACTGAAAGGTTAATTTTCAGAAAATGCATCGTCACAAATACATCTTACTCACTGCAACATTACATCTCCTGAAAACCGAAACATCCTCTGCATTCACACAGCCTGAAGCTTTAAATTGCTGTCAGCACACTCTGACTCTATTTTGACATGTGGGTTTTCTCTTGATACAAAAGGTGATGCTGAATTATCAGAAGAGAGTTTGGTTTGTGGGAAACAAGTTTCCTCTGGTTTTTTTTTTCAGATTCTTGCCAAACTGCTAAGAGTGATTAATATTTTCTTTCCCTCTGTCAAGAGAGTGCATATTTCAAACTACCACATCATTGCTTTAAATATATGGCACAAGTCCACAGTGATGCTTCCAGTGTCCCACTCTACAGCCTTGAACAGTTGTTTAAAAGATATTTGGTTCCTAAAACTGGAAGATGTATTGGCAGCAATAGGAAAAATTACATATATTATTTCTCCCCCAAAGCAACTGATATTCTGCCCACTTTCAAGGCATCGGATTTTATTCCTATTAACCAGCACTTGTGGCACTCCTGACTTTTGGGTGTCTTCAGCGTAAAAATCAAAAAGAAGTCCTGGTTCTTGCAGCTGGGCTCCATTTTTTCTGTGAAATTCATCATCTGCTGATCTTCTGGATGATCTAAGCAGATTTGCCCACTTATGGTGGTAAAAGAGCACTTTTCCATGATTTCAGGTTTCCCAGGAATGACTGAGGTGCCTGGACAGCAACAGCCCTTGAGCCCACGTGCTTGCTTTGACAGGTAAAAGGAAGGACTCCTCAAATTCAGGATTTTTTGTTCAAAGCCTGTTTTTCCTTATTACAGGCACAAAAAAAAGAGCAGAAAGATTTGATTCCATGTGACTATCACAGAATTCACAGCCGGGCAGTTGGAGCAAAAAAAAAATTGACTCAGAAGTGTTTTTCCTTAAAAAGGAAATGATTAAACAATCCAAGTATTCATTACAAACCAGGCTCAGTTTCCTTCTCTCCCCTCGGGTCATCTGTGTTTTCAAGAGATGCTTCTGCAACTCGGCCTCTTCCTCCTCAAGGCTCTCTTGTCTCAAGCCTGGGATGGGCAGGAGGAGGCACAATCCACCAGAGGAGACAGACACGGAATAGCAGGAGAGGAAGGACTGACGAGAAGCAGCTCCTGCCAGCGCACAGAAAGTGGCAACCCCGAGCATTTTTGTGCTCTTTGCATTGTGTGAAGGGTAACCTTGAGCCCATCATCGCACGTAAAGCCCAAAAAAACACCCAATAAGTAAAGCTGGATGTGAGCAGGTCGTGTCTGGTTGGAGTGGTCACCAACAAAACCAGGCTCCAGGTGCCAGAGCTGCTCCAAAGGAGGAAAAAAATGAGTCCAGCACCAGTAAAAGAGCTCTGGCTGTGCCATCACACACAGGAGAGCGAAGGCCAGACTGCTGAGAACTCAAGTGTTGCAGCCCTGCAGTGAAAGGCAAAGCTGTTTGATACAGGCAGGGTGTCCCTGCCTGCACTGCCTTGGCACTTTAAATGTCCTTGTTAAGTCAGCAGCAGGAAACTACAGAGAGCAGGACAGGTACAAATCTGATCCAGGCAGATCTTCCAGTGAAGTACATTTTTTCATTTTGTTAAAGATTCTTGTTCAATAAAAGGGTTTGGTTTACTGGTTCTTTACCCGTATTACATAATAATGTGACCAGAGCATACATCCCAGTGAAGTTTCCTCTGGTAAGGGTTTGGGTTGGAAGGGACATTAAAGAGCACCTCATCCCTCCCCCTGCCATGGGCAGGGACACATTCCACTATCCCAGGTTGCTCCAAGCCCCGTCCAACCTGGCCTTGGGCACTGCCAGGGATCCAGGGGCAGCCACAGCTTCTCTGGGCACCCTGTGCCAGGGCCTCGCCACCCTCACAGGGAAGGATTTCTTCCTAATATCCAATATAAGCTTGCCCTCCTTCAGTGCCTTGATTTTTTATTTTTAAAATATAAAGCTGGGAAAGTCTCCAAGGCTTTGGACTAAATAAAAATCTTACCTCAGCTCCCCCTGCTTGGCAGGCTTTCACTTCTAATACAACACAGATCGGAGAGGTGTTTTTTTGGCTCTCCTACCTACAATAAGATTATTCTCCAGCATATGTTTCCATCAGTCATGAAAGCACTCTCTCCTTGTCACACAGCCTCATAAAGCTGGGAAGGTGCCTCAGGTAACAGAAGGGCATCTTTTGGTACAGACGTTCATATCACAAACAATTCTCTTTGATACCATCACAGCAGACAGCTGAGGGTAAGGGAAGAAGCTGATGAGTCCCTGTTGTTTTCTGAGCGAAACAGGCACAAAGGAACCTGCCCACCCCAATACGAGTCCTACCCCACTCTTTTTCTGTCCCTTACTGGGACTGTTTCTCCCCACTCCCCTGGTCCTTCCGTGGGGCACAGTTCAGTCCTACAGGATGTGGTTTTTCGGCAGACGTTAACCTGCCCCGCAGTGCAGCTGGTCCAGTTGAAACCATCTTTGCTCCTATCAGGCAGAAATGGGCCTGTTTTTCCTCAGATCTGAGTAGCAATCCAGGAGGAGCCTGGACCTGCTCTGCCAGCACCAATCCCGCTCTTCCTGCGGACCCTCAGGGTTCTGCCCACCAATTTTTTGGGGGGGAAAGAAGGGTAAAAGCAAAATTCCCTGCCCGTGGCAGGGGGTTGGAACCAGATGATCTTTAAGATCCATTTCAGCCCAAACCCTTCTGTGAGTCTACGTTTCTGTGGTTCGAAAAAATCGCCAAAACCCCCAAGATGACTGTGAATACCAGCTATAAATAGAGTGTCAGGTCCTGCTGTAAACTCCTAACAGAGCTGAACTGAAAATAGAAACATGACAGGATGAAGCAGTGCAGCGCTGGTGTTGAGAGGAACAGCAATGTCAAGAGGATGAATAAAGAAAAGAGTAAGGCTTTGCTACAGTAATTATCTACCTACCACAGAACAATGTGGAATAAATATAGAAACCTTATTGCCAAATAAGCTCCTACTCCCACAGCCATGTTAAAAGAAATTACACAAAAAAAAAAAAAAAAAAAAAAAAAAAAAAAAAAAAAAAAAAAAAAAAAAAAAAAAAAAAAAAAAAAAAAAAAAAAAAAAAAACCACAGATAATTAAACTGTCAAAAGAAAAATATTCTTTTTCTAAGATATAGTGCCATTTTTTCTGGTTTACCTCTAATCACACACCACATTCATTTTCTGAGGGAGAGTTCTGACCAGAATGGTTCTGTCAGAGTGGTTGTGCATCTCCTGCGTACTTGGGGAAAAAAGTCCAGCAGCACAAGTGGAATTGTTCACTCACGTAAAGCTGTGAGACTCAATGACAAATTAAAAGGCCAAACAAACACATAAAGAGCAGGAAAAAACCCCCAAATCCTCACCTCCAGTTCCTGTTTCTGTCATCTGATTGCTGCATCCCTCATACACACTCAGCAACAGTCACAGAGGAGTAAATGCACACAAATCTGGGCAAAACACTTATTTCTCAGTGACATGAACACATTCTCTTGCACAAGTAGTGGCCGGAAAGCTCAAAAATAGTATTTATATATATTTTTTATTTTATACAATTATATATAAACAAATAATTAGTGTATTCATTACATTTATTCAAATTAATTATAAATATATAAACACAAATTTATAAATAATATATTTACATATATATTATAGTGCTATATATATATAGTGGTGTAAAGTTTGTTTTAGCTGCCCACGCGAAAACCATGTCATTTTGGAATTACAGCAATTACTTGGTGGTTGCCTAGGGATTAAGACATCTCAAAGAGGAACGGTTACTCTAAACTAAATAGGAAAAGGCCCAAAACTTTACCTAAGCTAATCAAGCTAAATATTGGAAAAGAATGAGGAAGTTTAACACCAGCAAATATGACAAGGCGAGTGTAAAGGCCCAGATGCAGATAATGGCTACAGAAGTTTTCTATCCTTATACTTCTATTTTACGCCACATATAATGACTTTGCCTTTTACTGTTCCCCCATTCAATTACTTGATGTCTCACAGCATTTCCATTGTTTTGTTGCTTGTTTTTTTTCTTGAAGAACCGAGGCACATCAGCACATGAATCCCTTGGTCTGAATGCTCAGAATCCCATGGGGAAAAATCAGCGTGTACTTACGACCAGAGGGAGTTTCTTCCCTGTGTGATGACTCCAGTGAATTTTGTCAGCCTGCGAGCATCTACTTCAATCCACTGGTAGGGGTCGTTTCTTCCTGCACACCAAGCACCATCATAAAAATCATTTTCGTTAACACCTGCCTGAAAAGAAGGCAAAGCTGACCATAAATCAGAGCTAGGAAACTGAAGGTCTTTCATGGGAAAAAGAAAGGAACACATCACTCATCCCACTCACTCCTCTGGCACCACTTTAAGACCCTTGAGGCCCTCACCAAAATATTTCCTTACTCAAAACGGGGCAGGAAATTCAGGGAAGTCCCTTTGAAAACTAAGAATGTTTACGTATAAATTTAAGTCAGAAAAGATAAACAGAGCTTCAGTCTGTTCACCTGCCTGTGCTTGTGGCCTGATAGAGCCCTTATCCAGAACAAATTATCCACATGGTCTGCAGAGTTTTAGAAGTCCTAAAAAGCCAGCTCCAGCTCACATAAATAATGGTCAGTGATGAGACAATCTCGTTTTCCCTGGAAGCAGCAGAGCAGAGTGGAGGGCATAAGGAAACAGTAACACTACTTCCCACCAGCACCAGAATTATTCATTTTCATAGCTAGGGTGGCAAAGGTTAAAAATTCAGGAATGTCTGGCTGTTCCCCAACTTGAATACAAATCCGTATCCCAGTTTCTGCTGGGAAACCCACCACAAATAGCCTTCCCAGCATTTTCAAAGGAATAGCTGGAGGTATTTTGGGTAAGCTGTTTTCCAAATAAATCTGAACTTGAATTTAATGAAACGTAGCATCTGAAGCCTTCAGAGATTTATTTTCCTCCTAAAGCCCAAGAAATGTTTGGCACCAAGCTGGATACTGCCATAGAGAGCACAGAAGCTTTGCCATGTGGTCCTCTGAGGCTACATGTGATTTTGTGGTATTTCATCTGTGGTTTATGTGGATTTATCCATGCAATACCAAGAATGGATATTGTTAAATATTTCCCAAATGAAAATGGAGAGGTTTACAGACTGTTTCTACCCAAATGGGCATTGGGTGGCTCTAACTCAGAGAGGATGCAGTGGTTAATCCCTTTTCCCAGTGTGGCTCTGATGGGATCTGCAGGAAGCGCTGCAAAACACAAGACACTGATTCAATTTTCCTAAACCTTCTCATTTGCTCAGGTTTTCAGATCTAAGATAAGGCAGCTTAGAAGTTATTTGTTTTCCTCCATCTAGCAAAATTAAATTAAGCCACCTACTCCTACGCGTTAGCTCTCTTATTTTAGGGAGAAGTTTGTAAAAAAGTCAAAGAGAAAAACCACAGAGAAAAAGCCAATTAACAATGGGGGATAAATTCTTCAAGGAGAGCAGAACAATGGGAAACCATGAGAATACAAACACGGTCACTGACCTGAGTTAAAACCCTTCGCAAGGAAAGGTTTCAATGCATTTTAAAATAAGATGGAATTCGAAGTAGCCTCAGGCTTTAAAACCAGTGCTTGCCAGGAAGTGTTAAGATCTACAGAGCACCTTGAAGCAGCATCCTACTAATCCCTGTCACACTGGGGAATTTCCACCAGTTCCTGCAGAACAAGTCCCTCCATCTCCCAAACCCTGGTCCTTATTCAAGCTGAGGGTATTTCCCATTGGTATGGCGCTCACCAGGGAAGAGACGTCTCCTCCACATTGCAATGAGAAGAGGAAAGCAGAAGAAAAAAGTGTTTATTACAAAAAAAACACCCTCCCACCTGACTTACATATCTGAGTATCCATGGTTTCAACTGGGTTTAAATAAAGCTAAGCTTAAGTTGCATAGCAAATATGGGGAGTCTTAGTTATCCACAGCTTAAAATATTCTGGCCTTAAATAGGGGCAAAGATACCATAAAAAGAAAGGAAAAAAAAAGAAAGAAAAGAAGAAACCATGCTGCTACTCCTTCCTTCTCTCTTATTTTCTGATATCAGCTTCTCTGAAGCTAAAAAAAAAAGGTTTTTACTGGGTAAAAAGAAGCAGGTGTCTGAATCTAATCAGCAGAGAATATTATTTGAGAAAGAGGAGTTTAATCAATGACAAGTTCTTTCTAGAAATGTTTCTGAAGGGAAAAAACTCAATAAATTTATGCTACAATTTCTCTTCTCAAGCTTCAAGTCTGTATTTTTTTGCTGAAGGTGCTTAATTTGCCCTGTGGCCACTGCAAAAAACTGTCTCTATAAAATAAAAACTTAAAGACTCAATCAAGTATTTAGTAATTCGAATTCCTATTAAATTTCTTTGGGAAAATGATCATTCCTGAGAGGTGGGTACAGTTATCACAAATATTCTACCAAATAATACAGATCAAGATACCTTTCCTCAGTAAGGTGTTTACTTGAATTTGGAAAATCCATATTGATTTACTGGAAAGAACAGATTTAAGTTATGGATACTTAAATTATCTTCCTAAGAAAGAGGCTGAAGGAGCTAAAGAAAACTGGAAGCCAGAGCTAAGTCTTGAGCAAATCCTTTTTCCCTTCACGGAATACTCAAGAATAACTCCAAGTCCAACCCAGTTTGTGTTTCACTTGCAGCCAAATGCAAAAAAATATTTCTCAATATGCAGTGTCTTATGAAAAAAAGTACCTTTTGGATAGAGGAAAAGAGACTTTTTTCTGTCGCTCACAAATAAGTTATTCCCAAGCGTGAAAGTTGAAAATTGTAATTCAGCTAAACAAAATCAGCTGCTTATTATGTATCCAGAAAATAAGATGAAGGTTACAATTCCTTTACAAATAATATGACTTTGGATTTTAATTCATGTTTCTCTTCCAAATTAGATGTGTGCAAGGCAGAATAAAAACTTGCTCACATTATCACTGTTCTAAAAGACTTTTTCTATAATGAGGAGAGAGATGATACTACCAAAATGTATTCAAATAAAGAGAGAAATTCCGGTCTTCTGCCACAAATCAGCTGGAGCAGCAGTAAAAATACACCAAATATCAAACCACCTCTGCTGAAATTCTTTTCCATTCCCAGTGGGATGATCAAAAAAATTATTTTACCATAGGAAGTTTGAGAGGGGAAAAAAAAAATGACTCATCATAGGTATTTATAGCAACCACTGCCAGCAGGGGAGAACTAAAACACACAGGCTGCGAGGAGGTCTTCAATAGTTCTGTCTTTTCCTTGTGATTTGATAATGCAGCTTCTCAAAAGGAACAAAGACCTGGAAAGACAATCATGGAAGCATGGAATGTTTGGGTTGGAAGGGACATTAAGGCCCATCCAGTGCCACCCCCTGCCACGGGCAGGGACAGCTTCTACTATCCCAGGTTCCTCCAAGCCCTGTCCAACCTGGCCTTGAACACTTCCAGGGATCCAGGGGCAGCCACAGCTTCTCTGGGCACCCTGTGCCAGGGCCTCCCCACCCTTAAAGGGAGGAATTCCCTCCCAATATCCCATCTAACCCTGCCCTCTGCCAGTGGGAATCCATTCCCTGTGTCCTGTCACTCTACCCCTTGTCCCAAGTCCCTCTCCAGCTCTCCTGGAGCCCCCTTAGGCCCTGGGAGGTCTCCTTCACACACAAATACCTGTGTTTGCAGACACGGGATTGCTTTACTTGGTTAATCTTCAGTGTTTGGATTTCCCAAACAAGGTAAACGAGGAAGGGAAAGAGACATAGTTTGACTAATTGTTCACACTTCAACCACTCTTTAATTATTGTACAAGTGACAAATATTAATGAATTTTACCCCCGAAGGCAGAGAGCCTCAATTAATATTATTTTATCCCATGATTTCTCTTGATGATGTTAAATTACTACCGGTTGTGCCCCTATTGCAGCTGCAGCTAGATCCAAAATATGGGGCTCTACTGACATAGAAATCCCACCTTAATCTCCACATTCAGGCAGGACTGGCAGCAAAATCAGGTCCCACACAATGCAAGGCCACAAGAGAATCAGATCCAATGCAAGGTCTTATCCAATTTTAAGCCTGTCCTTCTCTGGGATAAAGCACACACCAACTGATTCATTTCATGTGCTTCAGATAATCTAAACAGGAAAAAAGAAGAATCCAAACCAAACCTTCAAAAGCTTTTGAAAAACTTAATTATTCTGCAAATTCCCTGTGAATTGAGGCAGTGCCAGTTACCTGGGGAGAGCCCAGAGCTTCTCAGCTGACTTCGCATCAGATGATGAGGTTGGGCAGAGAGAGGACTTTGTATTATTTTGGGGGGGAACACCACAGTCCCATGAACATCGTGACAGCTCTGTGGTGATATCCAGATCACTGCACAAAGGCAGCAGCCCATAAAATTGCTTGTCACCATACCCACAGCATAGCATGTTCACAGAATTCCAGTGGCACATCAGTGTCTCTGAGCCAGGCCAAGTGTTTTTCTTCATGCACAGTTCTGAACAGCAGGAAAACACAGCAGCTCAAATCCCAATGCCTTTTGCCTTTTCCCAGCATGCTGCAACCTCCTGTGCTGAGCAGCAAAGAGAAATCACCAGGGACTTCATTACCCACCTGGCACATCAGCCACCTGCAGCACCTGCCCCTGGTTAGAAGCAAATTCCCTCTAAATATGAAATTCAGAAACCTTCCTGCAGAGTAAAATGAAGCACTGAAACCCCAGTGACAGGGACCTGCAGATTCTAGGTTTAGAAAAGTTTCAGTCCTATTCACTCTTAACGAAGCCCAAAGACAACTGTTTGTAAAGAAAAACAAAGGCAAGCTCAATTTTTTTAACAGTGCCAGCCGTAGTGGTAACCCTAAGTGGTCAGGGGATTTAGGGAATTACTCCATCTGTAGTTTCAGTAGGGGTAAAAAGCTTTGGGTCACACTTGGTCTAATCCAAGCTCTGGGAAATTTCAGGAAGGGCTGAGTGGCATTTTGCTTCTGCTTTGCTTCCCAGTAAAGACTGTGCCCCTTGGCTTCTCTGGAGACTCTATTTAGAGGAAACATCACCATCGGTAACACTCTATTATTATACATATATTATATATTTATTTATCCCCTCTCTATTTATTTTAACACAGTACTGGTGATGACAGGACTGGATGGACTCCTGGTCTAAACCAGGAGTGTGGCCTTGTGTTTAAATACATTGAATTTCAACAGCAGCATGAAAAATAAGTAGCCGCAACCAACAGAGAACTCAGAGGTTTGCATCACAGTCCTTGGTTTTATGCCATTACATAAACCAGACTGTAATAAAATAACTAAACATTCCTCTAGAACCCCCCGAATATCATCTGCGTTCCATTTTTGTGATCATGAGGGTTTTTTTTCCCCTAGCAGAAAATATCAAGTAAAGAAGCAAACTACCTCAGTGGGATCTCAAAAGCCAGTAAATGTGAAGGCTGAAGGTGAGACCTCACCTTGCACACAGCCCCCTGCACCTGCACACTGGATTGCAAAGGAAGAGCCACTCCCACCCCTGTGCTGGCTGCCTGCCACTCCCCCACAGCTGGCTTTCCCAAAGTGGTTTCGTGAGCTTTCTGACCAACTTTAATACATTAAAACAAACACTGAAAAAAACCCCATGAGGGGTATGGAGGTATTTTCCCCAGGGAGAAGCTCAGAGAGCTGTTTGTGCAGAGGCACAGTGGGATTTGAACCAAGGGTGATCCCTCTTCCAGCAGGAACCATGTGGAATGGCACTGCTGATTAGAGCTCATCCCTCCTGGTCCCAGCCTCAGCCCCCTGAATATCAAACCCCTTCAGCTGGAGAAAAAAACAAATGGAGGGGTCTAACAATAAAAGATAACAAATTAAATAAACTTCAGAGATCTTTCACTGTTTGCTTGGTGCTGATATCCTGTTTATGACTTTAAATGCTGTGCTTTATCATGCAAAGTAACATTTTTAGTCTGGACAGGCTGTAATTCGGAGAACAGCACTAACAATAAAGTGGGAAACAGAAACACGAGAAATGGGAAAATGGAGTTTGGTCCTGCAAAACACCTAAACACATTTTTAATCTTAAATAAAAGAAGCTAAACGAGATTGTATGTTAGAGAGTCCTGAACTGAAGCATTTCTTGGATGGTATAATCACTGTTTCTGAAAAAAACTGCCTTAGGGAAAGGGTTTCACTTGAAACCATACTTTTAATTAACCACTATCATTAACTACAAGCAAACAACAAAGAAAAAGCAACTTGCTGTGAGAACTTCCTTGCAGGCTGATTGTGAAGGGAGCTGGGACGATTTCCTGGGGCTGGGAAGGGAGCTGCCTCTACCTTTTCCTGCTCACAGAGGCCTGTCCGGATTTGCACACCAGGTTTGGAGATTTTCCTAACTAGCCCACGAACCCAAAGGTTATGCATCAAACTCACTCACTTCTACAATCCCAGTGCTTCCCCTTCATTTGAATTACATGAGCTGACAAAGCAGTCAGAACCAATAACTGTGCACTGGTTCTCTTTGTTCAGCAGCACAACCTGGAGCATTCTCCCACTTAGGAGAAAAATTGATGTTACCTGAATATTGAGCCTTCCTCGGTGGGCCCCGAGGCCGTAGCGCTTTGCTGTGGAGGCATGGAGCTGGAAGTCAGTAATTTTTAATGTCTCTAGACCAAGTGGAGGGCAATCTACAAAACAAAAGATTGATTAAATTTTAATTAAACAGGAAAAATTAAAAAAAAAAAAAAAAAAAGACGAAAACCCAACACAAAACAAACAAGTATTCAAAGTTCCTGGATTTCGGCAGTGCCAAGCTGGCCGGGGTCCTCCCTTGGATAAACGAGCACAGCAGTGCTGAGGTCAATGAGAAATGGCAGCTCTCGGAAAATCAATGAGGCAATGCAGATTTACACCGTTTTCAGGGGCTCAGACAGTTATTACTGCTTGCTCTGTGCTTCAGTTTTTCACGGATATGCACAGTATTTCCTGTCAAGTGCTTTTCAGTACAAAACACCAGTGAAGCGCCCTTTTATTTTTCTTTTTGGTGTTTTCTTTTGTGTCTCTTGCTCGGATTTGTTTTTTTCCCCTCTCTGTACTCATTCCAAGCTACCGTACGAGGTTATGTTTCTAATTAAAATCTGTTCTGGAAACTTCACTCAGAGTTCCTCCCGGTGCACAATAGCATCTGTTACAGACGCCTGGGAGCTCTGCAGAGGTGGTGATTAAGCACAAACAGAGCAATTTTGAACCAAGGACCACCTCTCTAAGCCCCAAATTCTTCAGGGCCTTGAGGACAGAAAAGCAAATGCCATTCCTTTAGCAAACTAGTGCTTGGAGCTCTGGCTTTGGAAGATAAGAGGTTGGGAAAACTCTGTTTCATGATTAGCAGAAAAATGTTTGGCTTTTTAATCCCTCACCAAAACGTCATGAGGTTATCAGAGTATGAAAGAATTATTTATGTTGGGAAAGCCCTCGAAAATCATCAGGTCCAACCGTTCCCCCAGCACTGCCATGTTCACCACTGCTGTCCCCAAGGGCCACATCCTCTGTTAAATCCCTCTGGGGATGGGGACTCCACCACTGCCCTGGGCAGTGGGAATGTACCTGAGAATCTCATCCTGGCTGTGCCCAAATTCAGGTGCAGTTTCGCATTATTAGGCACAAACTGGCATGACTTGAGATATCCCAGACTCCTCCTTAGCTCACAACCAACTAAAATCCCTCAGGAAAAATGTTACGTGCTGGCAATTCACGCTGCTATTTCTTTGCTCATCCTTAGGAGAGTTCTCACAGAAATCCAGGGCCAAATGTCTCCTTCAGAGGTAGCAGAGACAAATGCTGAAAATGAATGTATTTTCTAAAGTACCAACAGTGATCTCAGTCTCACATAAAAGCTAAAATGTAGACAGCTCCTCATTTCAAAGAGCTTTCAATTCAATTATCCAAAGCAGAGAAGAGACAGGATGTACAAGGAAAGCCAGAGGAGGGAATAGCTGGGAGGATTTTGGTTTCATTGTCTGATTGTTTTAATTGCATTTCCTTATAGAGTGTTGCATCTTTCATCATACTCCAACTGGAAGAAGTCTCAGGCTCTGACAGATCTCTGCTGGGAGTAAATTACATAGCTGGGAACTGCCTGCCTTTTTTAACAAGTTTGGTCCTCAGCAGAGGTTTGGAAATCAATCTCATGGTGCAATCCTGAGAATGCTTTGGCACTTTGCTGTATTTTCCTCTGTGAACAATCTCAACGTTCCCCGCACTCAAAAGTTACCCAGAACTACCTGTGCCAGGTCTGAGGTGAAAATAAAGACAAGCTGAAAATAAAGGCAAGCTGGAAGTAAAAGCAAGCTGCTTTTGCATGCTCAGTTCAGAAAACATCATTTAATTCAATGTTTAGGCTGCACCTGCAAAGCCAAGGGGCAATCTACAGGTACTGCTGGGAGTTTTAAAATAAAAGTTGAAAGTTCTCTGTGTTTCACATCCTGTTCTCTGCTACCAAACCGCAGCAAAGGTTTGTGGAGCTACCCCAGGTGTCACATCCCTGCTCCATAGGATGCACAGGCACAGTCCCTATCCATCCCTGCTCTCTGCTGTGAAAAACCCTATTTTGATGAAAGCTGTATGAAATGCACTATTTTTGAGCCTGGCAGCTGGCTGTCAGAGCAGGCTGAGGTTCCCTGCAGTGACATTTCCCCACCCATGTAGGTAAGAGAAGGGGGTTTGGTTTTATTCAGAATGAAATGCTATTAATTCACTATAAAGCTGCAAAGTTCCTGGATTACCTGTGGATTTAGGCTGCCAGATGGGTATTTCCAGGCTGGAGAAATTCCCTGAGTATTTTGGTGTTTATCTCTGTTTCTAGAGAAACTGAAGCTCAACAACAGACAAAAAACGTTCATATGGATCTCAGAGAAAGGCTCTTGACTGCTCTTTATTTTTCAAGGGTGAATTACTTGTGCTGTCTGTGAATGCATCAGATTTCCAGGCCAATATTAGGACATGCTCAGTTTAGCAGGAGCTGTCAATGAAACCAAGGCTGTGTGAGCAGGGACTGCAACAGGCAGAACAGGTATCTCTGATGAGAACTCTGCAATACATTGCTCGCAGCACTCCGTCCTTTCCCAGTCTCCTCAAGCCTTACAGTATTCCAAGCGAAATCATGAGGATCTTTACCACCAATTCAGCAGTATTCTGGAATTTATTTCTTACAGATATCCATATATATTAATAGGAGAACACCTGCTTTCTCTAGACTTTAAGCTGTGACTTCACTAACTCACCAAATCAAATCAACTTTTCTTCTTTTATATTGGTAAGAAAAAAACCTGAATGTTTTGCACTAGTACTCGACTGAAAATTAACGAAAATAATTTCTTCCTCTGTTGGCTCCTTTTCCTTCAGTGGACATCCCAAAATGGGAGCAGAGCAACAGGATTTGCATTCCGAGACCTTTAGCTGTTTCCATCTGTGCAGCTCTGCATGGGGATGATATTCTTGGAATCACCTGACTATTGTTTGCAGCAGCTTGGATGTATGGAATTTGTGCAGTTTTCCACTAGAAAAGACCTTTGGTTTTGGTTTTAAGTAAAATTATGTCTTCTATTTATAGCCATAATATTTGAATATTAGTACTTTAGGAATATTCTTGTTTTCCACATGCATATGAATTCCAGCCTCAATAAAGGGATGAAAAGAGGAGCATGTGGACCAAAACAATGACTTGTGACATACAGAGATGGTGGGGACAAACTTGTCAGTATGGCCTCTTCTGATTAACTCAAATTTATTCATTATAATACAAAAAAATCCACCAGAAGTTGTCATTTCACTACTGAAATAGAAAAAATCCTGAGTCCTACTGTGAATTTAATTTCAGATAAATTATTTTGATGGGGTGTGTGTCTCCTGCTTCTTAAATCTACTGGAGTTAACCAGGAGAGCCTAGTTTTGAAAAACATACAGGAAAAGAAGCTGATTTATGGCATTCATAAAAACTTTACTTTTTAAAGTATTGCTTTAATATATTTTATTTAACTTGAAGAAATCTTTCATGTAACAATGAAAATTGCCACCCGATCAGTAAGACTGTCTTAGTGACTTTGTGCTCTCTGTGCTGGTTTGAAAAAACCTTGGGGAAGCTACAGAAATTGGACAGCAGGAGCGATCAGAGATTGTGTGGATCTATTGCATAATGGATTCAGCTGGAAATGACACAGTTATTTGGTTGTTTCTTTAACCAACTGAAAATTTAACCAGTATAAAAGAGGGAATTCAGCTGTGGCTTTGAGAGACATTGAAATACACATCCCATGTACATAAGAACAGACTAACAAAATGCATCTACAGCATTTCTGGTTTAGAGTAATGAAAACCAAACATTAAGCTTGCAGGTGCAGGGAAGAGGCTGTTGTGGACATTTCTTCCTTCCTGGCCCACATCCAACCATGATTTTACGTGTGATTTGCAGCCATGGATAGGTATTCACTTTAGAAACAAGCCATTAATAAGAAGTCTGGTTCAAATCAATTAATTCCAGGCTGTGCAAAAAGACAAGGCTTGGATTCAGACTTAATAACATTTGTCTGTGGAAGTGTGTTCTCGTGAGGTTTTCATTCCAGAACAGCTTTGCTACAGCAATGCTAAATGGCCACATCTCAGTGTCCATTATTGTCAATTATCCTTCTCCCAGGGGGCTGAGTCCCAGCTGAGGGCACCAAGGCAGTTCTGGTACCTGGGCACCGTGAGAAATCCCCTGTCCCTTAAAATCAGCAGGAGAAACACTCAGGAATTAACTCAGCCACCTCCTCATCTCTTGAAATCTGAATTTACCTCTTATTTTAGGGTTGCCTGTAGCAAGCAATACCTGCTGAGCTCCTTCCTCAAGCCAGCAGGGGCTCAATTCTCAATCTGAGCACGTGTGGGGATATTTGAAAGTAGTTTTTTCCTCATGGTGGCTTTGTCCTATTGCTGCAACATCTTCCACTGAAGCTCTGGTGAAAAGCCCCACCTTTTGCAGAGGCAGCCTGGTTTCCTTCACTCCTGCAGTACAATTACAGCTGCTGTGCTGCAATTTTAGCTGTTCTGCATCACACAACTGTATTAGCAGGCATCCTTAGAAACGGTTCCACAGGATGTATGCACGAGCAGGGCAAGGAAAACACTGGTGTTCATCTCTATTGCCTAAATTCTTCATTTATTTCATTTCCTTCTGGTCTAAATAAAGAATGCCAGACAAGCCCAGATTGCCTTTATGGCTCTTGTATCTAATAAAGATGCATTTAGGAAATCATTCTGTCCTCTTCTTTCAGAGGCAAAGCAGACAAACAATTCTTTTACTTAAAGAGTGTTTTCCATCAGTTTTGGAATATGTTCCGTTTTTCAAATGGAAGGGCAGAGAGAAGCATCAGGTTTCCTCCTCAGCCATAATTTAAGAGCCGTACCTGTAATCCTCTTCAATTCCTACAAGTCTGTGCTTGTCTAACTCCTTATGGACAGAGATACTGGGATCTGGAGACGGAGAAATATCAGCTTTGTGCAGTCTGACAATCTCCTATCCCTCAGGAAGATACAGGATTTAAGTCTTGTTCAAACAAAACACTTCAACATGCAGTTAAGATGCAAAACTGTGAAGCTGCTGATACAGGTAAATTAAGCACAAAAATAAGTGTATGTTTTGTGGGAATGAAGACTGCAATGCTCATTATACTATTGATACTGTTCTTAGGTCTTTATGGTCTTGCACAAGAATTCCTAATGAGGCCAATGTAATAAATTTTGCCCTAGCAGCTAAATTTAGAGATTTACCTAGGAAAAGTGTGGTTGATAATTCATCTTCCAACAGCAGAAACTTTTAATGGGAACTCTGGCAGTCTAATTTCTTTGGCTAAAGTTATGCTTAGGTCACAGGCATGCAAAGTGCTTTAATACTGCAATGCACCTGGAAGGTGAAATAACAGTAAAAGCACATTTCTGACCACCTCTATCTTGCTGAAAATATCTTCTGATTGCTTTTCTGTGGTGGACAACCTTTGTAGGGGCTGAATTAAACAGAATAAAGTTTTCCATTTTCTAAAAAATTTGTTATATATATATATTACATAAATAATTTATATTTATTTATGAGGGCATGGGGGGGGGTGCAAATGTGGTCTCTAAATGTTGCTGTTTTGATGATGTCATCGTGGAAGTGTGAAATTCCCACAGATGTTCATGACTCACACTCTTCAGTTGCTATGGCCCAGCTTTTCCCTGGGAAAATGTCCATGAATTTCAGTCTGAGCAGTTTTCTGACAGTTCATACCTGAAGTGTTGCTAACAACAATTACAAGTTTCTTTTCTGGCCTGCATTCAGGCCCCCAGCCACCCTACACCCGAGATCATTAGAAGCAGCATCTCGAGGCAGGTGAAAGTTCCTCAAACACGCACATTTTGCTTTTATTTACTTTTTCTGAAAAACCCATTCCCAGAGCACCACGGGAGCAAAGCAAGCAAAGCGCACTTACAACAAATCCCCCGCACAGAAGTTAAAACACTGAATTATAGCCCCAGACCAAAGATCAAATAAAGAATTGAGGAGATGCCAAAATTTCCTATCCTAAGAGCACATTAATTATTGGCTAATGTTGCATCGAAGCTGTAGATTTTTCTAGGACAACCAGCAAATGCTGCATTGAAGTCTACAACACTGGGGGCTTCTCTCAGGAGGAAATATTCATCCCAGCACTGCAACGTGCACTTGCTCTTATGATTTGCTCTTGAAGATTTAAAAGCAGATAGAGAATAAATTAAGAATTATCTGGGTTCTTTAGGTCAGGTCTGACACGAAACCGAACGAGATTCAGAAAATACACTTTTTCATTTTCTTTCATTACTTTTCACATTTTTGCTCTCTCACAAGCCCAGGTTGTGGCTGGCTCGAGATGCAACAAAACATTTAGCAGGAAGAGCTTCTATTATTCCTGGCACAGCTGGAAGCAGGAGTTTCCAGAGTGCTTGGGAGTTTGCTGGCCAAGCCTTCAGACTCAAGAGGCTCATCTAAACTCCAGACATCACATTCATTCCCTGAGCTGCCTTCTGCTGCCACCAGCCTGGCAGAGGATGGGATTTGTGACGTGGCACAAGGTGCCCTCCCGTTTGTACCCACACCTCAAAAGATCTCCCCCCTCTCTACAGTGTATTTAATTTAATCACTCCGGAGAAAACGTACTATCTTTAAAGGCCAAAAAGAAATCCATCCTGAAAAATATCATATCAATTCTTAACTTTTTATTATGAGCTTTGACAAAGGCTGGATTCTGTGCTATTAATTTTAAAATGTCTTCTCTGATGGTTTTTTCTGAAGCCCAGGGTGAAGGCTGTCTGTAATTCCAGCTAAAGCCACAAAACTGAGTGCAACCATCAAAAATGAGAACAATCCTCTTTTTTTCCCAGAGCCAAACAAACAGACTTAGCCAAAAAATGGATAACAAAACCGAGACAGACCACTTGCACAATGGATGGGTATAGGACAAAAATTACCTTTAAAAACACATCTTCATGCCAGAAATAGCTAAAAATACCAAGTTGCTGAGGTGTGCTGCAAGAGCAAAGATTCTACGCTAAGAGCATTAATTGTAGCCGTTAAAAATAAACACTGAAACTTGGAATACCATTAACAAGTACAAAACCAAGACAGAAATAGCTCTGATCTTAAGATACAACCCCGGCTCAATAAATGAGACATGTTAGAAGTTTTCAAGCTAAATCATATGAGCAATCCCATTTGAGTGCATTTTACCAAAACCAGGATAAATATATAAGAAGTTGTATGAGTAAAAAACTGGCTTGTGGTGCAATTATTTCCCTCCCCCTCCATGAGAGCTGTAGTAGGAATTTCATACAGCAGTAAATATATCCAATATATCCATAGTTGGTATAGCCCATTCACTGGGCAGGGTGACAGCACGGTCATGAAATTCCTTAAACATAAATAAACTGGAAAGTATCCATAACTCCTGGTGCCAGAAATATACATTTACTGGGAGTTCTGGCTGTTTTTTCAGGATTTTGCAGCACAGCCATGCTTTTGGAGCAAAACAGGGATTTGAGGTGGCCCAAAGGGATTATCCAAGTGGGAGGATGCAGGAAAGGGGCTGTAAATGCTCCGCCCTGAGGATCAGAATTGCTCACCTGGAGCTGAGATACACAAGAACAGCTTCAGAAATTCTCTGGAAACACCTAATTCCACTGGAATAGATGGCACTACTCTGATATCACCCAGCTTTCACCTTCTCACTCTCCCGAGCACACACGTGAAGCCCACACACACGGAGGAGGAAAAACCCGAGAAACTGTAAAGTTCTCATTAGTGGTGACGAGCCATTAAATTTTATCCCCACTGCCACAGTCACCTCCACTCCCAAGTGCTAAATTTACACTTGAGAAAGGCTGGAATCAGCCCCTTCCCAGTCAGTTCCACTTAATGTTATTCAAATTTTAATCCAGTTAAGCTCCAGCACAGACAAAACTGTATTTTTTTACTTCTCAACAAGGCGGAAAATGAGTTGAAAATGATACTGAAACAGATGCACGAACTTCCTTTGATGATGTAGCTCAAAGCCTAACACAAGTAAATCATGGATGTGGATAGAAGCACTCGGCTCTTCAGTTTTGGGTTTCAAAGGCTGTTTTCCACCAGTTTAGCTTTCTGACTTAGCTCCTGATGGGAGCCAGAAAACTCCAGAGCCAGGCTGATGAAGTAGCATGAGCTGTGCCTTTAGGCAGCCGAAAGTCATTACTCATCTTAGCTGAGAGCTGAGATGTCATCTTTCATATTTTTATCATTAAAACTAAAAATACTCAAATTACCAGCAGAACGCAGGCCAGCAGCAGTCTGTATGTGCAGTGAGACCTGGGTGAGTGGTACGGGATCATCCTTCCGACCTGATCATCAGTCCTCCTCTGCTGCCTTGGGAAAAACTCACCCTTGTCGGTTTGAAATCTTCCCAACAATGTGCTGCTCCTCAGGGGTGACATTAAAGTTCGAACACACGGCTGCAAACACAGCTCCGTGCACAAGCAACACCCTCAAATAGGGGCTGGGATTGCCGAGCCAACCCTCACCCCTCGGAATTCCCAAACCTTCTCCTCCAGCAGCAGTAAGGGAGCATCGCTGGAGCCACTGCTCCAGCCCCGGGGTCTGTTTGAGCTGTCACCCTGGTCTCCCTGCCTGCCCAGCCCTCTGCCAGGCTGCACATCTGGGATAAATACTCGACCTAAATAAGGAGCCTGTGACAGGAAATACCTCAAAGCGATCCAACTTGGTTTTAAAACCTTTTATAAAGTGTAAGGTCTGAGTTTTATGAAGACCTGGTGTGTCTGCTCTAGCAAGTTTAGACATTCATACTTTTTTTTTCCTAGCATCACATCTGGTGTTATTACTTCATATGAAATAATAAGAGAAATTAATAAACCCAAACACTTCTCATAAGGCATAGATGTTATCCTAGTGCCTGGAGCTGTTGCTCAGACAGGGATTCCAGAGGAAAGTTGTGTGGTTACGATTAACCTAAACTCAAGCTTTGTACTCCTTCCCAACCCTTAAAAAAGAATCAGTTCGTAATTTCTAGAGCAGAGTAAAAGAAAAAGTAAGTTTGGTTGGGTTGTCTGCTTCTCGCTTAATTACTCTTTTTTATTTAACTGATTATTCATTTGATAGACTGTGCATTCTTAGATGATAGCTCTAAGACAGCACTAAAATGTCAGAAGTAACTCATATATTTAAATGCCCAAACAGTGGAAAACTGCTTTAGTGAAGGGATAAAAAACTGGCCAGGTGCACACAGAAAATAACCAGAGGTTCTTTGGATACATTCAGAAGTGCAGAAAAGCAAGAGATTTGGGAACTCATATAACAGAGCTTTCCTCTTTCCTTTAAAGCCCACTATGCCCAAGCTGTTGCACCCTTGAGAAGCACCCTGAGAGCAGAGGATTTAAGAGTTCAAAGCACCAAGAAGCAACATTTCAAAAAATAGCTAAATCTCTGAGATCTGAGGAAATCAAATCCAGGCCTGGATCGAAGTGTGACTACCCTCTTTTACTAAAAAAAAGAAAAACCCAAACCAACAACCAAAAAAACCCACACCCCAACCCAACCCCTAGAAACAAATAAAAAAGAAAAGAGTAGAGGAATTGTAGGGGTGCATGAGAGATGCTTCCTTTGGGAAGAGGTCCCTGACTGGCATTTGGGCTCTCTGAGGGGACACAAACCCCAGGGCACCACAGGAATCCCACTGGAAAATGTGGAAAATCTAAGGACACAGCCCAGCTTGCAAAGGCAGTCAGTTACTCCCTAAAGTAATTTTAGAGAAAGGCATGATCTTTGAGGAGCTCAGAAAGCCCCCTCTGCAGCCAGGCTCTGCCTTTCCCACATTCCTTCAGGTGCGATTCCCTGAGGTTTTGTTCATCTTCCCAAGGATTTCAGCTCTCAGGTGACTTTTTAGCTTTCATGTGTCTGTTGTGAAGATGACATTTGGACATACCTGCGTCTCTCTGTTCAACTTCCCCCTCTCTACCTGCCTTCATACTAATCACGGAAAAGTCATCTTAGGGAAATAACTCAAGAAATAAATTTTAAAATGCCTCCAGCCCAAGCAAGCACTAGGACTCTGTGGGTTTAAAAGCTTGGTTAATACCTTTAAAATTCTGAACATTCAGCATTTTCTCAAGGCTCTGAGCTTCCTGCCTGCAGAAAGAGAAATGCTGAAAATGAGAAAGACATGGCTTTTGGTATCTCCGAGAGGATTGTAGGGAAGGACTGGAGCTTCAACTGGGAAGCTGCTGAGAAGCTCGAGCTCCATGCTACGGAGCAAAGGAGATAAAGCAGTTCAGACAAATATCTCTGAGGGTGGGCGCCTCTCCAGCCCAAATGACTGAGTGTTCAGAGCTCCTTTCTCCCTATTCCAGCTTCCTACAGTTGTGCAGCCTTATGCAGCCCGCAAAAGATTCCCAAAATTCATTCTGTCCAAACATCTTTTCTGCTTTGTTTAACAATTCAGCCGTGGTCCAGCAAAGGCTCATAATCACAGGCTCCACATTTAGCACATTGGAGGCTTCACTGGTTCAAAGCAAAGCGTGTCAGGAGCTCCAAATGAATTGGAATGTGAGTTATTAGTGAGTATAAAACTGACTGCGTTCACGTCTGCCTGCTCCAGGCTGGAAGCCCAAAAATCCAAGCTGAAGGCAACGCATTTCCCAGGCTGTGGACCCAAGGAGGAGAGCTCAGGAGGGCATTCAGATAAACTCTAATTTTTACCAGCTGTCAGTGAGGTTTGACACCCTTTCCCTGGAGAAAAGTGCCCACACTGTCACAAAGAGAGTCTTTGTCTACGCTGTAAAACATCAGCGTGTTAATGTGAAAAGTGCAGGTCATGATTTGGGACTTATTAACTCCAGTGCTGCCCTGGAGAGCCTATCCTCGTTCCCATTCACAGGAGCCAAAAGTATTTTCTAACTGTAGGTATTCTGCACTTGAAAAGCCATGGAATAGGGAAAGCTTCAAGGCAAGCTTCCCTGAGCATAAATCTCCTCATTTTTCAACTTTCTAATTGGAAAGGAAAAAAATCTGATTCAGGATTAATGAGAAGAAATATGGAAAGACTTGCAGAGGAAAAGTTCTGTGCTGTCTTCTGCCCACTTTTTCAAAGAGTTCTGTGGCATTTTATCTGCACTAACTTCATACTAGCATTTTTTATCATATCTTAAAAAGTTTCCCATTTTATTCCTCTTGTAAGAGAGCAGGGGGTCTACATGTCTGATTGCCATTTCACTTGCACTCAAGCACCAAAAAAGCCAAGTACTTATCTGGAATATGGAACAAATCAGATGTGTAGGCAGGATTTTGTGTTCCACAGGCTACCAGCCTCGGAATCCTCAGCCTTCATTCCTGCAATTTTGGCAGCTGAGGAATTTATCCATTTTCTTCTCTGAGGCTCTTGCCTTTCACCCATCTCTTGGCTTCTGCAGTACCTGGACTCACTTTGTCAGCATTTTCAAAGGGCTTTGGAAGAACACTCAGAGTTCACTCACATTTCTGACTCTGTATATGATTCCCCAATCCTTTCTTCCACTACCAGATGGAACCACGATTTTTGAGGGCCCTTTCTGTCACCTCCATGTATCTAATGAAACACCTGATGCCAAGGAACTGGGCTAGATGTGAGCCACTCATCTGGGGAGCCTGCCGGAGTTTTGGACCACAGTCCTCTGCTGGGATCCAAAATTATCCAGAGGAGCCTGAGGAACAAAATATCCCCCAGAAGAGCTGTCAGACACTTTTCTCTTTGTCTTAGCTCAGTGTGTGCTGGGCCTGGCTACTCCTCTCCTCATCCCTCTACTCCTCAGCAGCATAAGAGCTCTGGCCTCACCTGGGGGAACCCTCTTGCTCCAGGGACATGCGCTGAAAACTGGGACACATCCCCATGTTCTTGAGTCAGCCCCATCCTGCATCAAATCCAAATCCACTCCAGATTTACCACGGGAAATTCCAGGCTCCCCTCCAGCCATCTGTATAGACCATATATAGCCCAGATTTGCTTTTGGCAGAGTTCTCAGTGGAATTTTTGGTTGGAATTTAAAGACAGTGCAGTCTGCATACTCTGGGATAAAACTGGGTCTGTCCTCTGGGATAGGGTACTTGCCATCCAGTTTGTGACAACAAACACAACTGTTTCTGAAATGTCTTCTCTAACTTGGAATCGCAGAATCATTCAGGTTGGAAAAGAGCTCTAAGATCATCAAGTCCAACCTTTGACAGTATTTTTCAGTACATAAGCAATTAAAGGCAAAAAGGAGAAAAATCATGTTGTCAAGGGCTGAAGTTCTACTTTTAGGCAATCACACATGAAAGGCTGTTCGGCTGAAATTGCAGCTTCTGTTATCAGTCAGTGAAACATTTTTGGGAAGTTTGAGGTCTGGTCCCTTGTTTTCAGACATCCTCTGTCTTGTGCATGGGGAAAACTCATTACACTATTGAAAATTATTTTGAGTGAGGGAAAAAAGACTGTGTTAGAGCCAAATCTGGCCTAAGGGGTGGTTGTAGCAGTGGTGTGGGGAGTGCTGACATCCAGGTCTGAGATCAGCTCTTCCGAGATACTTTGAACTGTTCCCTTCCTTTGACGGATGTTTTAGGAGCACCCTGAAAGTCGAGAGGAGCCATAAACCTGTCACCATAAACCACTGTATCTCTGAAGGGGAGAACATAAAAATACTCTGTTTTCTGGGAAAGAGGGAGAAAGATGGGTTTCAGTTCACTCCCACTGCAAACAACGCCTTGTCTCAGCACACCGGGATGACCGATGGGCTCGGCATCTCCCGTAAATCCTGGATGTGGGAAATGAAGGGGATGCTCGGCCTCGCTCTGAGCTCCCCTGTCAAACAGCTCGCTGGAAATGGGAGGCTGCTTTGTTTTCCAAAGTTCGGATGAGGAAACAGCTAAAAAGCAAACCTGGGGACAATGGGGACTGCAGACCTCCTGAAGACAAGCAGGGACATTTGGGCTTCCCCTTGAGGTTCCCCTTTAGGTCCCAGCCAGGAAGGCTAATCCTGTAGAGCCAAAATGAAGGGAAATGACAAGAAATCTACTCAGTTTGTGATACATGGGAGAGCGAAGAAGAAATCACCTACAGGAAGCATTCAAGCCCCACAATCTAAGCAAGAAAATCACATTTAGGAAGGTCTATCAGCCACTGTCTGAATGAGCTGCTGAGGTCCAAAGGAAAGAATCAACATGAATAGAGGACTCTGGTGCTTTATCCAACTGAGTTCCATTGCAGAACTTTCAAAATTCCCATATTTTTAAAGTTTATAACCATAGATATACACATAATTCTTTAATATCAACTTCATGAAGATCTCAGTTGTGTTGTTAGCTGAACTCGGTCTTCGGGAATCATGTTGATTATGTGAAAACAACAATTTTGCCAGGTACATACCTTAAATAATTCACCAGCAGCCCCAGGCTGATGTGCTGTCACACAAGAAATCTGTCTAGCAATTCATTTAGAAGAAAAAAAAGTAAACCACAAAATGAATCTGTAAGCAATTAACCTCCCCCATAAAAAATGAATCATTTCCACCATTCACTTTGAAAGGAATATTTTCTATGTCAGTAGCTAGAAACTACAGAGCAGATACAATGCGTAACAGAAAGAATTCAAAAGACGTGTAACCACGAACTATGTTTAACTTCTGCACGCAGCTTTTACTGTGTTCCTTGCTTGGCCTGTTGGACGCAGCAGCACTTCTGCAATTACAGCATCCTGCTAATGCTCGTGTGAAAGCAGGAGCAGAACTATTATTTACCATTATTTACAGGCCTGTACATTTACAGGTAAATAACCACAAAGAAACAGAAGATTAATCCCGTATCTGGGTACTGTCACTCCTAAATCAACTCGGCTCCAGCCATGAGTCACAGCTACTGGAAGTCACTGTGGTCCTCTGAAGCTTGCCAGCTTTTTTTCACTTTTCTGCAATGCCTAATCCCAGCAATGCAGCCCCACAGAGCCCAGGCAGTGCAGGTTTGGGGGGCATTCGTGTGTCAGAATAGGAAACGATACCCTAAGACAAGGGTAAAATGAGTTTCTCCAGCTCTGACACAGTGATATTATCTCATGTAATCCTTTGAAATGTGTTGTTATAAAATATGCTTCACAGTGTATTGGGGCTGATCCCCATTTGCAGGACAGCTCCTTTAAACACCCCTCCAGAGTTAGAAAGTCACCCTAAAGCCTTTTTTGTTTGGAAAAACGATGTAAATCACTGCGCAAATAAGGAATGAAGCCCTTGTCTTTCCTTGTGTCCATTTAACCCACAAGAATATGGTGCAAAGCCTTGCTCGCTACCACCAGGATGTTCCCACCAGAAGGGAAGCATTTTATGTCCAAAATATAGATGTCTGTCAGCAGACTCACCAGATTATCCTTTATAATTCAACTCGAGCAGGGCTGGAGAGATTAGCAGTTAAACCCAAGTGCTCTGAAGATGCCTTAAGTGATCCCCACCCCCTTCCTCTGATGCCTTCACGGGTACTCTGACTCCCTGAGTCACCATCTGGCATGTCTTCACTATCCTTGTTTTTCTCACCTTTTTTTGGTTGCCATTTTTAGCTACGGGTAGAAAAGAGAAGCAGTTTTCCTTTTACACCTGTCAGGTTGATTTAGCACTGCCTGCTGAGTGCACGAAGAATAAAACGCCCTGCTCCTCTCTGATAGTGCTCCATCCCTTCCAGCACACAGCAGACTTCCGGAATACCCTGTTCCTGCCCACACCGGGATGTTTAAACAGCAGGGGAATGGAATCATAAATGGTCCTTTTGCTGTGCCACGAGGAAATTATAAATGTGGTTGCATCGGAAGTAATGAATTAACACCGCGGTGTATTTTACTAATGGGTTAATGTAGGCGTTTCTCATTGCTTGATTAGATATGCAAACAGCCCACCAAACACCTTTTGAAGCTGAAATAGCCAGGAAAAAGGATTCCAGAGGAGCAAGGCTTGTCTCCAGGAGAGACAGATATGCTCAGTGATCTGTGGCTCAGGAATCCTCATCAGGAAACCAATCAGACAGCAGCAGTGGAGACCCGTCTTTGGGTCAGTGTCCCCTGGACATCCTCATTCCATCGTCCAGGCACTGAATTTAAAAGTGCGTTTTAAAAGGCAAGTAATTTTGACTACATCAGAGCTTTGCTTGTTCCCTTTTTCCTTGAGTACCCAGTGGTAAAGACACATTTATATTTCCATAAACCAAATAATCCCACAAGACATCACCTCACCAGAGGCCTGACAAGAAGACCAAATCTAGAGCATCCTTTGCATAATAACAATAAAATCACAAGAAACCACTGTGTGAATACGACACTTAAATCCCAACTCTGTACGCAGACCACCAATCTTTTGGTAGTTTGCTTTTCACACAGACAGTGAATTGGGCAAGACTTAAAAATCCCAGCCCAGATATTGAAAATTCAGCAAATTACTTCTTCTGCACCACAGCTTCTACTTCCACTACTTCATCTTTCTGACAAATTCAAAATTCACATAGCTGACAGAAATCTTCATTCCAAACCCGAATGAAATAAGTGAAATTTGGTTGTGAGCCATGGGATTGACCTGTCTAGCCAGCTCACTGAACAGATAATAACATTAAACCCCAAGACTGAATTCAGCTAATGAGTGTCTCATATTGTGCTGGCATTTCAGGAACAAGTCTAGGCTCAGGTTCAGATTATTAAAATCTACTCAGTGAAATCATCCCCCTTTTTAAAGAGGTTTTTTTAAAGAGACATTTTTCTCGTCTTAAACACGAGGTTGAATTCAGAGAAGGCTTCTGGAAGAATTATCTTTGAAAGTGGTTTTCTCTGGCATAATCAAATGTGTTTATTCCCATTTTTTTTCTTTTCATGTTACATTATTCATTGAAGCCACGGGTAAGGAACGATGCTAATCAAAAAGGTTTGGCCAATTTTGAGGGGATTGCTCATTATTCATTCTTAGTCATCCCTTGTCCTCTTTTGTTGTGACATTCTTTAAAAGATGGGCTCTTAAATGGAATGGTGAACATTTCACTATTCTACGTATTTTAGAAGTGCTGAGGAGAAATAGAGGCTGGTAGATGAAAGAAAGCTCATTGAAAGCCACATGTTTTCATCTTTGCTTGTCACATGTGGCAATTAGGATGAATACAGGTCATATTAAAATTCATGGGGTATCCACCCAGGGCCAGTAAGTTTATTCTTAAAAGTTCCTATTATAAAAAGTTTAAGCAAAAGCTTTAAAACTAAAAATCTATGTTTTAGGTCACAGGAGTGCTCCTCTTTCTCTGGGCTGCTCAGAGAAGGTTTAAGAGAGGGGATACCAAAGGACTAGAAAAGAGCAGCACTGGGGTTACCCAGCACACGAGGAATTCTGTGCTGGTGTATCTTGGTGACCGCTTCTGAAGTGCTTTCAGCTGTCAGTTCAATGCCTTATGTGTCACTCTCTCATTTCTTCTTTCCAGTGAACAAAATCACCACTCAAATGCCAGTAACACCACAAACCTGTCATGCTTTTAACTTCACACGCCCGTCAGATCGCCGCCCCCATTTCGCACCAAAATATCTCCAGTTTTTCCTGAATAACATCCCTGTGATTCAGCTTTCCCTCCTCATTCACTTGGTGATCTCTCTCCAAGCTTTCATTATCTTGATAAGCATCTCAATTAAAGCACTATCAGTCTATTTTTATAAATTCAAACTCTTTCTGCAGGATCATTTCCATGCTTGCTTGTTCTGCCTATTTTATCCTCTCCTTGCCTTCCCTTACTGACTCCTCCTCACACACATGTCCCAGAGAGGACTCGACCCATCCTATGCACTACATGAATTAAAAAGAGATAACAAACCAAAAACCTCAAGAATTGCTTTGTTGAACAGGTGGCAACATTGCAGAAAAATAAACAAATACGGGGCAAGTAAACTGTGATGCATCTGAGGAGTTTCATCAAGCCTGGGGAAAGCATCATAAGATGAGACAAAGGAAATCCTGATTGCTGAACAAAGACAAATGTTGGGTTGTGCGGAGATCAAACACTGGGAAATCTGTGAAATACAGAACAAATGTGCTCTAAGCCCCACTTTGAGCACTGCCATATAAACAAATACTGCTGCTTTATTTTCTAAATGCACTCAGAATTGAGGTATGGCCAGAAAAAGAACTAAAAGTTTAAGTTTTGTAAATCAGAAATAATCACAGACTTCATTGTGGCAGATTTGGGCCACACTGAGGAGTGTTATTGGGCACCTCAGCCCCATAAACCTCTTGATGATGAATTTTTGCCTGTAGTCAGACCCCCAGACTCTGAAGGGATCTGCCCCACAGATGGTAGCTGAGGCACCATATATCAAACTCTATTAAAAGCCTCATAAAAGAAAAACATTGATGTTAACAAGACTCTTTCCACTGATTTGAATGGGTTTTGGACAGCGGCCTATCCAAACAAGGATGGAATTAGAAAATGGAAATCTGTATACATACACAAAACCTGTCAATCCAACTGTTTGCCTTCCAAGGATGACCTAGTACCACTTAATTTATGATGCATTTAAAGGGCGAAGAGGCAACTGATACCTTTTACTTCTACCTGAATCGAGTATTTCCAAATATTGATTCTAATACTTGAAACAAAAAATTGGAAACCCACTGGCATCAACTGGATTTCTTTCTACATTAATATTTCACAGATTGCAAATATCTATATTCTGGCCACCTCCAGTAATTAGCTGAAATAAATTGAGTGTGTGTCATCGGTTTCGTGCCATGTCCTTGAGCCTGCTCTGTTTGATTTCCACTTTGATTTAAAGCTGGGGCTGATCAGTACCAGCTGCTCAGCCAAAGGGCACATCACACGTTCCCATTCTTCCTCCTCCTCCATCCCAGCTCCCATCCAGGCTATTGTTTGTTACAACTAATTCATCCCGCATGTTCTGGCTGCCAGCAAGCCTCACAAACCCCAAATTTTGGTATTTACTGCGTGTCCAATAAAGTAATTCCACTTCTGGAGGGATGCATGAACACGGTTGTGTACATATAAGCACAGCACACATCCTTACCCAGCCAGATTTGTGGTTATTATTCGCTGATATCTGTTTGACAGCTGTTATTGTTGTTTCTAGCCGGCCTCTTAACATCTAACTGTGAGTAAATGTAGGTATGTGTTAGTATTTAAACATCTCTGTGAGGGCCAGATTTTCAGCTCTTCGTTCCAAACTGATCCCTGGTGACATGGGGACATGGCACTAAGCATCAGAGTTACTGCCCTGGCAGGACCTGGCCCTTGCCTGCCTCTGGGTGAGGAGAAAGGAGAAATTTAAAAAATTATAGCCAGAACTTTAAACACTGCAGCTCAAACTGCCTGGCACTTCCTGCTAAAACCCCCCTGTTTTCACTCACATCTGTAACAAATGTGACCGTTCCCCATGCTGGGTGTTCACCTCAGGGCTTATTATGCCCATTGCAGTTAAAATAGCTCAGCTGCTCCCAGGGAAATCCACTGAAATTTCCCATATGAATAAGTCCAGCAGCGGGTTTGCTGAGTTGATGTCAATCACCCATATCCTGGATCAAGGAGAAGGAGTTTGGTGGAGGACATCAGTTGCTTGTTGTACCTCTGGCTATTTTTTTAAAAGCTCAGAGGCTTTGAAACCTCTTATTGCACGTGGCTGGTGAAAGCTTGGAAGCTCAGCTGTGTCCAAAGAGCCCAAACTTGCCGTGGAAGGACAGACTGAGCCACTTCCAGCCGCTTTTGGTGGTGCATCACGAGCCTCTCCCCTTGTGCTCAGTGCAGCAGGTGGAGAACGAGGAAGATGCAAGTCTGTAAAGATAAATGACCTTTGCCCTCATGGACTGGATTCTATTCTCGCCACTGTCATGTTTGGAGCAAGCGAGAATCCATGGTGCTGGGAAAATTGGGAAAAAGCCAACAGGGAAGGTGAAAGCAAAGCTGAACAGCAGAACATCCCACCACAGGATGGAAATCTCAATTGTCTCCACCACACTGAGGAATCAAAAACCTGCTACTTAATTACAGAGCTTTAAAATCCAAGTGTTTAGCATGGTCGTGAATTTATGGAATGGTTTGGGTTGGAAAGGGTCTTAAAAGATCATCCAGTCCCACCCCCTGCCATGGGCAGGGACACCTTCCACTGTCCCAGGCTGCCCCAAGCCCCATCCAGCCTGGCCTTGGGCACTGCCAGGGATCCAGGAGCAGCCACAGCTGCTCTGGGCACCCTGTGCCAGGGCCTCCCCACCCTCACAGCCAAGAATTCCTTCCCAATATCCCATCTAACCCTGCCCTCTGGCAGTGGGAAGTGGTTCCCCCTTGTCCTGTCATGATCCGCCTGATTCAGCCTGCGGAGGTGGAAAGCGGAGCCTTTTTTTCCCTTAATTTGAAAAAACAAACAAATGACACGTGGAAACAAGAACACTCTCAGATGATCTCGTGTAGACTGCAACGACCATACCGAGATAATAAACCTGATAAGCCAGTCCTTGAGATGGTACCATCCCCTTGGGAAGCTGCTACCTGGCTGCTGGTCCCTGAGGGGACAGGGACGTGGATGTCCCGTGTCTCTGCTCCCCGGACAAGGTGCATTTGCCATCACCCCCGACTTCTGCCTTGAGTTACCCTGACAAGCCACGCTGCCTGCCCCACAAACGGTTTTCCAGATGTTAGAAATTACATTTTCTTATCACTACTTATCAGTATAAAAGCCTACATCTTTGCTGCTCAAATGTTAATTAATTCAGTTAGTGTTAACATTACATTTAAAATCTTTTGTCTGCTATCTGCTGGATGTAACGGGACAAAGTTGAAGCCACTCTACAACCCCTGATCCTCTGTTTTGCTGTACTGATGGCTCTAAATCACAAATTTTGTGCCATGTGCCCCAGTCGTTAACATGAAATTTCCTCTTGAAGTAAAGGGGAGTTCAGCTATAGGGAAGTGAGATTTGGCCCCAAATTTTACAGCTCTAAGCTTCATGGACCAAACTCACTCCTAAATATCCCAAACCAGTGAAGTACCTACCGGACAGTCAGGGAACACAGAAAGCAATTACTCTTTTGGGGTGGTTCAATTAGGTGTTAATGGGAACAAGTGGGTGGTAAAAGCTGATCAAGTTTCTGCAAACTTTAGAAAATGGAATTAAGGGTGGCCGTTTTCTTATAAGGCATTTTTCTTGCTGTTGAATTTCTTTATTTTAAGGGTCAATAATTAAATTGAGCTTGTTAGGGCTTAGCCTTTTACAAGAAGATCTCCGTTTACATATCTTCCTCTGGAGGGCTTCATAGTGAAATCTCAGAGAAACTCGCAGCTTTAGGAGCGAAATTAATTCAGAAACCTCTCTTAAGATTAAAGTGACAAGGGACAAGGTGAGATGTCACTATATATAATCACCATTTACTATGAAATCTGTCTCTGTTCTTTCACTTCTAGAACAGCAGCTTTCACAGCAAGCCAGTTGCCAAGTGTAATTAAGAATAATTAAGAAGGAAAAGTCTGCAGACTAGCCAGAGTACAGCAGAATTAATGCGTTCCAACTCTGAAATAATCTCTTTACTTGAAAGGGAAAGAGTTAAAAAGTCTGTAAAAGTTCTGCAGGTCTGTTCTGTGGGATATTAAAATTCAATGTGTTGTCATCATCATCACCACAACCGCATTTATTGTTATTATTACCAAGACTGCCATTAACTGGATATTCATGAATGCTGAAAGTCACAGTCAGCGTGAGATTCAGCAGGCTCCAAACTCTGGAGAAGGTGGAAAGTTACCTGGTGGCGTTTCAAGAATGGATTTTCCTTTTTTGTTGTTTTTCTTCTGTTTTAACTCCTTCCTGCTCGGTTTGAAGCCTGGGTGCGCCTCTGTCTCTGCAGCACGGATAGGTCCTTCCTCTCCGGGTTGCTCCGTGAAAGGAAAGAACTCTTCCCCAGGATATGGAAAGGAGTAATAATGATCCCTGTTGGTAATTTCCTGCAGGTAATAATCCTGATCGTCCATGGGGACAGCCCGGGACACATCCCCCAGCAGCGCCAGCCCAAAGGTGCAGAGAGCGAGGCAGAGCCGAGAACGGCCACGGGCGATCATCGCTGGCTTTCGCAGGAGCCTCCTCTGCGAGTCCTGGAACTTTATTCGGAGGGAGGGCGGACAGAGCTGGGGCAGCTGGAAAAGCCCTCCGGGAGCGGCAGGGGAAGGAGCCCGTGCCGGGCGCTGCTTCGCGGGAGCCGCTGCGGGACCAGGCTGCGGGGACGGGGCAGGGTGGCACAGCCGGACGCTCGGACACTCGGACACTCGGACACTCGGACACTCGGACACTGGCCCCGCTCGGCCGGCCCGTGGCAGGTGGGATCCCCGGCTGGCCTCTTTCCTCCCCTGCCCCGCAGCTCTCGGTGCCGCTCTCTCCCAAAGCCCGAGTTACGCCACGGTTTCCGCTCCGTCCCCGGGCTCCTCACTCCTCCTGCGCGCAGCTCATCCAAGGGAGCGCTTATTCCAAGAAAAGTAAACTTGGCAGGCAGCCTTCTCCTCCCAGCCCGTGTCCAAAGTGTTTCCCTCCCCTGGGAGATGGGGGTGGGCACGCAGAGCCTGTGCCTGGCAGGGGTCATCTGCTGGCGCTGCCACCCTGGGCACGCAGGGGGATGCGTGGGCTGTGGGACGGTGGCAAATAATCCTCATTCCATAGAAGTTATTCCCTTTTGTGGTGCTTTTCTTCCCCTTTTAACTTTTACAAAGTAGGATTCGTCTCCAGCACCAATCTCAGCCTCCCTTGTTTATATTAGTTTATGTATATATGACATAAAAAGTTATATCTAACTTAGTTTCTAGACATAAAACTATATTTTAGTTTCTAGATATAAAACTATATTTTATATATAGAGTTATATTAGTTTATAGTAACTTATAGTTTGTTTAAATAATATATTTTAAATAATATAGCTTTAGATAAACTTCTAATTTGCAGTATCTTATTATTTTATAGCAACTTCTGTAGTTATTTATAACTAATACAATTATTTTATAGCAACTTCTGTAGTTATCTATAACTAATACAACTCAACACATATCGTGTGTCAAGTTATAAGAGGCTTCTCCTGGGGTACACGGCAGCTCCCTGGATTCAGCCCAGCTGAAAACCAGGAAGAGCATGGTTCATCCGTGGCCCTTTTTCTCACTCTTTTTGGGATAATCCCGATATTTGTTCTCCCTGAAACACCTTCCCAGCAGACCAGGATGCTACACACACGCAACCCAGTGTCGTTAATGAAATCAGTTTGTCTGAGAGCGAAATCTTATCTTTCATCTTTTTCATACCTCTAAAATAACCTTCAGTGCTGAAGGAAATGTGCAACAGTTGGCTCACATGAAATATGAATTCTTACTCCTGTGTTGAAAATACCAGCTTATATTTTCATCATGTATATTATATTTCTTGCCACGGTCCAGTCAGCTGGGAGAAAGCATTACATCTGTTACCCCAGTCTTTATTCTGGCTTTGCGCTTGCATTTTTTTGTGTGTTGCTCATCATTTTAATACCATAATAAGCGTCATTTCATGTCTTGGTACCTGTACCTTTTGATATATTTGGTTTCCAGGCTGTGGGTGATCCCGTCCCATATATGCAATGATCATCCTTGCTTTATTAGTTGCTATACCAAAAGGATTTTAGTGATTATATTGTGTCTGTTGTCCTTCCTTTTAGAAAAATGCAACTGTATTTTTATCCTGAATTTTTACCTCTTTTTTTCTTTAAATCTGAAAACTATGCATCTTTCTATTTTAAATACACGAGTTTTTGTTTTTTAAAACTAGAATAAAATATACTTTTCTTTTTCACTGCTTTGCTGAATTACATATGTATAAATAAATTGTATTTGATGAAAAGCTTATTCCCCTCAAACTTTTCAGACCCTTTTATCTGTAATAGATGGCTTTGTCACCTCTGCCTCTGGGTGCAGTGTGGGAGCTAAGACCCACTCGGTATGGTGTGTGGAGCAGGCTGAATACCCTGGAAATCCCCTCTTAGTGATTTCACAGATATTCTTACTTTGTTTTCCCAGTCCTCTCCATCCTTGGTCCTAATTTCTGAGGGCAGAGCACAAGCTACACAAAATGTGTTTAATTTTGCTGCCATTTGCAGCACCGCCAGTCTTCTGAAAATATTGTGAACACTCACACATCTAGAGAAGTAGTAGAAAAATAAACTTTTCCATGACATCATTAAGGACTTGGCTTTTTGGTAACTAAAGGAGCTTTAGCTGCTTTATTTAACTCCCTGTAATATATGAAGATGGACACAGAGATGAGTATTTACATTTTTAAGCATAACAAGAAGCATTTTCACAAAACACAGAGTCAAGTGTACTCTAAGTAAAGACCTGAGGAATGTGATTTGGGGAAATTTACATTCCACTGGGAAGAACTTTGCAGGACATCAGGCAGCACCAAACTCACTGCTCCACCTCCTGCAGTCACTACAGATAACTCCCTCTTTTCTCTCTGTCTGTGATTACCTTCAGAAAGATCAATTCATCCAAACACGCCTATCAATATCTGTTCCTGGGCATCAACCTGTGCAAATAACCAGCTCCCCCCTATTTGTTCCTCTAGGGTTTTAATACTTTCTGTGGGTGTCGGTGTGTATTCACTGCTTCCCCTTGCAGACCCACCTTTCTTTTTGGGATGTGCATGAATTCAGTGAGCTGGGACCACACAAAAGTCTGTCTCCAGGCACACTTTTGATCTACTTCACCATAAAATGTTTTTACTACTTTTTTATCGGTCAGCATCCTAGAAACAACTTACAGGAAAGGTTTTTCTTCTGAGAGTGGCACAGAAGGATTAAGATCACTGAGGGCTCAGATGTTTTGGGCCTAAGGGCTGTTCCTTTTCTTTTGCCTGGGAAGTATCACAATAGCTTGTAAAAACCTGCAGTTGATGTGGAAGGAGATAAAGCAAAGTCAGATTTTTGTAGAAAACAACTGTAACTAGCATTGCCCTCCCTCCTGAAATGATGCCAGTGAGAGTGTATAAGTCATTCTACACTTCGCTTTAGACGTTTGTCCTGCTGCAGTGAAACACAACATGCCCATTTTGCTCTGCAGATGAGCAGGGTTTTCCTCTCTGTTCCCAAGAAGGATTTATTTGGAAGATGATGGTTTGCTCTCTAAGCTGGGTTAACACTTCTCAAGGCACCTATTTTGAGCCAATTTCAACACCGCTTCTGGAAAAAGAGGCACTCTCAGCTCTTCTTTGCCTCCAGCAATCTCCCTCCTAGGGGCGGTTTGGAGTGGATATTAGGGGAGGTTTCATCATGGAAAAGGTGATCAAGCATTGGAAGAGGCTTCCCAGAGCAGTGGTGGAGTCCCCACCCCTGGAGGGATTTAAAAGCTGTGTGCATGTGGCCCTTGGGGATGTGGGTTAGTGGTGGGATTGGCAGTGCTGAGGGAATGGATGGGTTCAGTGATCTCTCAGAGATCTTTTCCAACCTAAATGGCTCTGGAAAGTGCAGATTCAGGAATGCATTTCGCCGAGGAGAGGTGAAGTTGTACCTGTAAGCACAGTACTTGTTGAGGATCTTAATTAGTATTAATACTACACAATCAGTGACCACGCATTTAGGTTTAATTCAACTTCAAACAGCTCAGTGACTCCTGCAAGTTCTCATTTGGAATGCGCATCATTTTTTTAGTGGGAGCAAAGCTTTGTGGTTGGAAAGAAGAGACAAAAAAACCAGGCATCTCTGTTTTCCTTGCAGTTCCAGGGTAAGTTTCTGAGGTAGCACATAAGGTTTCTATATGCTTTGGCAACAAAATGACTCTAAAAATAACTTTCCTCCTGAACACCAGTGAAGTTTCTGTTCCTTTGTGCTTCAGCTCTGTAGTAAATCATGAAGCGCAGAAAGGAGCAAGAAAAGAGAATTACACTTTCTAAAGTCATTTTCTTTGCCACATAAAGCATTTACCCCTGCTGTCAACAAGGTCAAACCATCTTAGAGGAAATGGAAACCTAAAACTGACACTGGGAAATACAAAGTAAACAGCATTGAACATTTACGTGGCTCTTTGATGTCTGTTTCTTACACGCGTAACAGAGACAGGTGCTAAGGTTCTGCTCACCTGCATACCCTGAGTGTGTCCCCAGGGTATCCTGGCATTTAAAACCCTGTTTACTTTATTGATAAGGCAGAGCCTTAAAAGAGTGGTTCTTCCCACAGAGAAAAGTGGCTGGAAACATAAACAGGTTCTTACAGGGAGATATTTTACTCAGTTTTAAGATACATTTAACTTTAAAGGGAATAGAATCATTTTACCAGGTGAAGGATGCCAAATATACCCAGAATCTCAACATTTGTCTCTGAACATATCACATAATGGTACAAAATATCCTCCTGAGCAGGCTGCTGTTCCCTTTGGGCAAACAGATTTTCAAATAAACTGGTGCCATTAATGAGGGCAATTATTTCCTTCAGCAGCTGTTTCTTTTAACTGGTTAGAAATGCGGTGTGCATCCTGGCTGGGGAATTTATCCCAGTGCATTCTCCCCAACTTTTTCTCCTCAGAACAACATGACCTTCAGATAATCATTCAGCATATTGCCTTTGTGCTTGTGTCTGGAGAAGGAGCTCAGATTGCCATGGAAACAAAAGTTCCTTGTTCTCTCATACTTCACCGTGCTGTGATATCATTTTCACTATATAAACCCTTTTCTGAGCCAGAAATGGAATTGTGGGATTTTCATGTTTTGAGCATCTCAAAGTGATGGATCAGTTCATGGCACAAATGCTGTGAATGCCAAGCAGAGACTGCACCCACCATCATTATTATTTGGGGATATTTAGATCAGATCCTTCTGCATCAGCCTCATTCTGCTGGAGAAATGAAAATCCTCTACATACACTTTCCCAGAGTTTTCTTTACTTTTTCCTTCTCTGCTGAACACAGGAGAAGAAACAGAATTTTAAGAAAGGTGAAGTTAACCAGTGGCATAAACAAAGCCAAAAAGGAATTTCTGGTGTTTTTGCAAAGAAAGTAATCGTTTTTGGGGGGTTTTTTATTATTACGGGAATTACATTTCTTCATGCCCCAGAATGTCTGTAGATTTTGTGTTGACAACACATTGCCCTGGCATTTGGCAGCCACTGCTGGACCAAAGCCAGCAGGATTATCACTAGGAAAGGGACTGGAGAGGCTGCCTTGGGATTAAAAATTCTCTAATGCTAGCACTACAAAAAGAGGAACAAATATTTTACTTTTTTCTAATACTATTCGTATTTTGTTGATTCATCAGTGTTGGAAAGGCTGTAGTTCTGCACTAGTCAATCGTTTAGAGTTGTTTACATTGTCCAAAAATGGGCAAGTTTAATGCGTAAATTTTATTTTTACCGTAAAACTGAGACAGCAGTGAGACAACAGATGAGTGGATGATAGTGGTTATATGGAACAGTTGGAGAAAATGGGATGAAATTCCCCCGCTGCACTCGCAGCCTGTCTGGAACGTCCCTTTTTGGTTCACTTGGATGAAAACAGCCACTTCCAGCAAGTCCCTGTGGACATCATCTACCTGCCAACATTTGAATCCCAAAAAGTAACGACTCTCACATTTCAGTCTGGTATTTCCTGGACTGAAATTGCTGCACATGTGCCATGTGGAGTGTGAGCAGCATGTTTAACACATCCCAGGCAGCAGCAGGGAACTGCAGCGTGGAGTTTGTCTGAGACCGACTGAAAGGTCATTTTTTTCCTGGGGTTTCTTCAGTATCCGCAGCCTAAGTGTAGCCTGAGAAGTCATGGATGGAAGTCCAGTGGGAACTGAAGATGGCACATAAATGTTGTAATCTTTGTTGTGCTAAATGTGATAGAGCTACCAAATGCATCGTTGCAGAGCAGTCTGTAAAACTCTATATTTAAGGATTGTGTTTTAAAGACAGAAGAGCCAGGAATTATTCCTTTCAGATATAAGCAGTATTCACGGCTGGGATTACTTTGGGTGAAGAAACACTTAATGTAATGCAGTATTTTCATATGATAACAATGTCTCTGCATAGCTTAATTCCAAACCCAAACTGATTAATTTAGTGACGTTTATAGCCAACATTCGACAATCTGATTTTATCTTCATAATCACATATTTTTGACGATATGCTGGAATTACCTTCCACAGTGCATTCACTTATGAAAACAATGAAAATGCAAGAATTAATGGGAAAGGAAAGCAATGAAATGAGTTTTCACTTATTCATGTCAGACTTACATTACCGGATATGCCAATATAATTTCACAGCTGTGTAATAAACTTGTTTGAACTTAACTTGTAGCCATTAAAAAAGGGCTTGTGCCAGCATGCTGGACAAGGCTATCTGAGAGGTGCAATGATAGAATTTAAAGGCACAGTGAAGCTTTAATGCTGTGCAGATTCTTACTAAGAGGTGGCATAACACAAATTATGAAGTTTCACTGTTTGAAAGGCGCTGATATATTTTTCCATGTAGGACTTGGCACTAATTCTGCCAAAGAAAGCAGGATATAAAAATTACCTTGCATTTTAAAATTTATCCAAAGTATTTTGTTTCCAGAAATCATAGAATAGCTTAGGTTCAAAGAGATCTTTGGGACATCAGCATCTCCCTTTTTTTAACCTTCCTTGTATGTTTAAGCTATAAGATCTCTGTAACAGTATACTTCTCACAGTGTGGATGTATATCCCACTCATTAGTGGGATCAACAGTGTTAGGGATACTATTGACTCCAGCAGAGTTTTACCCTAAAGAGTGTCATTATCATTTAGGTTACGGATTTTGGTTTTGGAAATACTGAAATATAGCCAAATGCCCCCCACAGTGCAGTTCAGATATGGTTTTGTTTGCTTCCTACTGGTTATGGCAAACTCAGTCCAAGTAAAATACCTCGGCCTCACTTGAGGCCAGATAAGCTTGTCAGCAGAGTAGGGAGTAATTTCCAGAAGCATCCATCAGGACTTAAATCCTTATCTCAGGAAAAATGATAATATTTTTGAAAGGAAACCACTTGTGACTAACAGGAAGAAGAGCTGCTGGCTCCTTTGATCAGCACCTAGACAAGGGAGTTTCTTATTCCCTTTTCTTTGCTATAACTGGATTGATAACAAAACCGGTAGGAAGCAATTTCAGTGTTTTCCTGGCATTTTAGGGATGCTGTTATGTGCTTTTATTGCTTATGATCTTGTCTTTCTCTCCTTCCCATGGTCCTTAGACATTTACCTTGGGAAGCGTCTCCTCTTCTTGATATTTTAAGATATTTAGCATAGTGTGGTAGGGGAGAGGCTGGGTCCAGGGGCTGAGCAAGGACCAAGGTGCTTCTCCACGTGGTGAGGTATCACAGAGTCAAGGAGGCTCCCAGTGCCGCTCTCCCAGATTTCCACACGAATATTGCTGTGGAGATCTCCCCCACACTTGGGATTGTGTCCTGCTTTACGGCTCTTCTCTGTTTCTCAGTGACCACAGGCTCAGGGCTCCACTTTATGGGAGATTTCAGATTTGCAGTGGTTTGGGAATGAGATCAGCAGATCTCCTGCAAGGCTGGCAGCCTGGGGAATGGGTTATCTGCAGAGCTGAGCCTCGAGGTCGGCCTGGTGTTTGTATAGGTCAACACTGCCCCATAATTATCTTCCCCATCTCGTTTCACGGGTGGTTTGGAGCTGTATTAAATAGGATGTGTTTTCTAAATATAAACAAGCATTTTCAAATGCATTCATCATCTGTATTTTATTCACTTCAGACAAAACCCCGGCAGAAACTCACAAGAAGCTCCAGATCATTTGCGGGGAATGTTACCGAATGCCTCTTTGCTGGCAAATGAGGAAAAATGAAAACGTGGCTCCTCTTTCTCCGGAGAACTCCATCATGGACTCACAAATTTTGGTTATTTAATGCTCAGTGACAGCTTTAGGTTTTAAGGATACTTTTCATGTATTTTAGATGAGATTACAGTCATATGAGGTCAAAATGTTTCATAAATTTTAGAAGTCACTTGCGAACAGTCCTTTGAAAACTGGTCTTAACAAAAGTGCCACACCTTTCCTATACATCTGGATCACCTCCAGCAAATCTAAACTGTTACAGAAGCATCTATTTTTTTCATTTTTACTCCCTAAAGCCCCATGGAAGATAATTTATTTATAGTTTCTTTGGAAATGCCTGTCCCATTGTGTTGCCCTGTCACCAAGCTGTCTGTCTGCTCGTTTTCCCAGAAGTCTGTCCATCTGCAGTGCCCTCATCTAGAGTGATGCTGGAATTCCTGATGGATTTTATTCAAACTGAATGGAAAAATCAAGATGGCAAATAAATTCCCTTCACATGTTATGAAAATTGGCTGAATAGTAAAAACACAGCCAAGTTAACAACCTCGGGGATGGAAAACTGCACTGGTGAATTTAACAATTTTCTGGGTTTTTAGCTAGCTGATTTCACAACATACAAATAGCTGCAGAGCAACCCAAGCACAGGAATTCTCTTGCAAAAATGGCAATTTGAGGGTGTGGAAGAGACCCAAAGGTACTCAGTTAGGAAAGGGGGACTGGAGATATGAAGAAAAACTGAACTCAGCGTGATGAGCAGCCCTAGGCATGGCGTCCCTAGAGAAAAATCATAGAATCAAAGAATGGTTTGGGTTGGAAGGGACCTTAAAAATCATCTCATTCCACCCCTGCCATGGGCAGGGACACCTTCCACTATCCCAGGTTGGTCCCAGCCCCATCCGGCCTGGCCTTGGACACTTCCAGGGATCCAGGGGCAGCCACAGCTGCTCTGGGCACCCTGTGCCAGGGCCTCAGCACCCTCACAGGGAACAATTCCTTCCCAATATCTAATCTAAATCTTTCCTCTGTCAGCTTGAAACTGTTCCCCTTTGTCCTATCATTAACTTTTCTTGTAAAAGGTCACTTTTTGTCTCTTTTATAAGCCTCCTTTAAGTACTGCACCAACATCTCTGGCGTGTGATTTGCACAGCCCACCCAAGGCTGACAAGTGGGGCAGGAGGGCAGAGTGACAAAAGCTCTTCCTGAGTGAGCTCCCAGACATGTAGGCAGCACATCACCACTTGGAATGGAGTTTTAGAGGCACGTTTGATTTAAATCACATCTATTCACCTTAAGTGCAAAGGGAGAAGGAAACTTCCCTCCCAGTAACACAGCAGGGAGGAAGGATGTGATGTGCCTAGAAAGTTTTCTTCTGCTCTACCAGAAGTATCCACACCTTGGTAGTGGAAAATAAGCTTCAAACGTTCAGCTGGAGGATCATTTACAGCTATTTTCTACATGGTTTGCTTCTAACTGTGATCCATCACACATACCAGACTAATGGATTACAGTGCAGCAACTTTAGCTTCGTCTTCCTTTATCTTGGAAAATCTGGGTAATGGCATTAAGTGTATTTTTCCATAAATAATTTACAGGAGGAGACCAACCTTGTAATTGCAATGGAAAATATTTATTTCTTGCTATTTCGCCCAATCATGTGCAAATTCCTCCTGCCTACTTGCTTAAGACCGCCACAAAAGAAAAAAATACTTAAAAGGCAATGTTTAAAATACCCTGGAAAACACCAGAAGCTTCAAACAAGCCAGTAGGGTAGCGAAAGGCAAAGCAAGACACAGTAAATTCCAGACAGACAGCCAAATTCCACAGATAAACATTAAACTGGAAAAAAAAATCCTCGCAGTTTCTAAGGTTATTGGAAGCGGGTGGCTGTTGTCGTTGATTTAAACTTCCTGTATTTCAATACGTTTTATCATTTCTGCGCTTCCTGCTGCGGGAATGGCCCGGCCTTCGCTCACCTGCCGCAGCCACAGCAGAGAGGGCACCACGTGCCGGCCTTCAAATACAACCCCAACCTCATCCCTCCTGTGACCTGCCGGGAATGTGAAATCTGCTGGCTGCAAACATCGCTCCCAGCTCTGATTCGCAGCGGTTTTCCTTTCAGAAAGCTCTAATGAGATGGTGTTTACAGAGCGCTGCTCCTGCGTGTCAGCAGCGTGAGCGGCCCTGCCCTGCGGTGCCGGGGCCTGCGGCCAGCTCCGGGCTCCAGCAGCCCCAGAAAGCTTCCTTCAGGCCACCTCAATTAGAGATTCCCTGGATTTCTCTCTCCATTCCCTTCCAGACAACTCAGTTATTTTGTAGCTTGGGCCTTCACGCCTGTGCCATCGTTTCATGTGGCTCCTGATTCCGTTTATTACCTTGTTGGTGTTCTTCGTGCTAGTTTTTCCAAGCTGTTTTTCTAAGAAAATAGGATAAACCCAGGAGGTTTTATTATCAGCCCAAACAGCCATCTATTGAGGCAACACTGCCTTTACAGACAGACATTTCTGCTTGCTCTGTCAGTCTCTTTCAGTTCCTTGTCAGAGAAAAAATGTCAGTGCTACAAAGAAAGGTTTAAAATGGCACAGTGTGATCATGGTCTCTTCAGAGTGGACAGTATTGTGCTTCTATAAACTATTAGAAACCGACAATTCTGGACAACCAAAAATGCAAGTTCATCTTTCAACAGATAAGCAGCAATACTGCACTCCTTAAACTTCAGATTTAGGACTCAAGAGAGAGGAAAACATTTCTTTTTCCATAAGTTACTCCCTTTCCCCCAGGCACAGGAGGGCTCCTTGCATATTTTCCTTTCTTTGCACTACAACAACACATGGTCTAACCACGAGCACAGAAAGCTGAGGAATAGCAGAGCTGTGTGTTTCTCTGAACTTTGGCACTGAGTTGCTGTGAGAACCTGCCCATGTTGCTTAAACTTTCTGTAACTCCCTTTCTCCATTTATTCTCCATGGAATAAGTGCATTTTCATGTAGCTGATGAGACCTATCATCATTATTCACTTGTTCTTTCATGTGCATTTGTATATTGAACACAGACAACTTTGGTTTTGTTGGGCTTTTTAAAATTTATATTAAGAATAACAATTAATAAGTTGATTGTGTATGGTGCTCCACCATCCTAATGAGGAGAAGACAGGGAAATTCTTGTCATCTGTTCCAGCAGTGTCACCTGCACTCACTCTGGTTTGTAATTTCTTGAAGAACCTACAACCTGTAAGCTGTCAATAAGTTCTACAGGCACGTTTACAAAAGGGATTGCAAGAACCTCCCTCCTGCTAAGGCAGCTTTTGAGGTCTCATCTCTGCAAATTTCCTGGTTAAACTGGTGATAAAGCATAATCACGGTTTTCCTTTGCCACAAAAGGGAAAAAAAAGAACACCTAAAGTGCCATATTTATAGTTGATTCATATAAAAAGGTACTTTCCAAAGAAAATGAGGCAAACGAAGAATGTTTATACTTTTCACTGAAATTAAGACATCTCCCTAATGGGGAAATTCGGCGTGCAAAAATTTGAGTTGTACTCTGAATATCAACTTCTGCATAGCAAGTGCGATACGTTTTTAAAGAAAGGTAGAAGATTAGCTACTTTCCCAAAAGCTCCACAGTTCCTGAATTTAGGGCTGGTACCCCACAAGGATCACATTTGTGGACTTCTCATAGCTGGCTGTGTCAGTGCTGGTTTTTTGGTGGTGCTGGCCATGAATCCCTGTCCTTTGGGATGGCAGAGGGGTTGCCCAAAAAGCACCAGGAAGAGGTGCAGCAAGAGCTGTGCTGGTGGGTGTGGAGCAGCCTGATCTCCTCTGCAAATGCTGCTAATGAGGGTTTAAAACTGAGGTCAGGGATTTGGGTTCGTCCAGAAAAACATGCAGCCGGCAATGATGTGTAACTTCTCTTTCTCCACGCTTATCGTTAATTCAGGCTAATTCTGAAGAATAGGCTCATGATCTGGATGGTAAAAATTGTTATAATTGGATATTTAACTCCCTTTCCAGAACCTCTGAGGAGCTAAATGCTCTTGGACAAAAGCAGCAGAAATTCTAAAATGTCCTTTGACATTCTCGAAGGCTGATGTCATCATGCAGCTTCTTTAAATAAAAGGTTGATACGTNGTGTGTGTGTGTGTGTGTGCCTACAATTAATTAAGTCTTCTTTCTGTGTGGATCTGGGTAGTTAATGATTGGCACTTCTATTTGCATGATAGAACAGATCAGCTCAAATTGCTCCGGTTTCATCTCTAAATAAATGCAGATCGTGATACCAAATAAACAGCAGCAGCCGAGCTGACCTTTAAGTATAACATGCAAATGAGCTCAGTACAAATAATGACCCTAAATTAGCAAGAGGGTGTGAGTGTCCCTCTCTGTACAGGTAGATGCTGTCTCAGGGAGTTTCTTGCATCTGGCTTTCACTGATATTAATTCTAAAAGCAATCTCTCCTGCCCAGACCTGTTTGAGGGCCCAGATCCCCCCAGCAGGTATCCTGTGACAAGCCCGGGGAGGATGAGTTCATTCAAGCTGTAAATGGAAGTTTCAGGAAATGCCCAGACAAATGTTACTGCATCCCCCAGACAGGCAGCGAGTGAGCGCAGGGACCAGCCTGGGAGCATCTCCGTGTGATTCCCTGTTTGCTTTGAAGGCCTCCAGGTTTCCACCATTTCCCTCATTTTGTAATGTACTTTTTCCTTTTTTTTTACTCTTCTTTCTTCTCTTTGTGTGTTATTGTGGGTTCACCATGTGGGCAGGGGTGGTTGGAAGCTCCCCAGGGACATTTGCCTCACTGATCCTGATTTTCCCCAAAGTCCATGGGTTCACTGTGCAGACACCAAGAAGTAGCTGTGTTTAAATACCAGGCCAAATATCTCACTCAAAATCAGAAAAAAAACTATAATAATCCATTGCAATAAAATTTAAAATTAATAATGTTTTGTGGTGACTGAGCTACTTATGATGTATCTGCCCACATAAATTCTGTATTGGCTGTTAACAAATCAGTTCAAGCTATGGACTGTCACTCACCCAGAGCATGAATAATCTGTAGTTCATAAAATTAGGAATATGGGAAAGGAAATCTGTAGCAGTAATTTTAATTCTCTGAGGCCTCCATATTCTTTGTCAAAATCCAATGAGCCAGGCCAATTAAAACAAAAGTTTATTAGAGAAAACGCTCTCACAGTGTGGATATAAAAATTTAATTAATTAACAAAACACGCTAATAAGAGAATCAAACTGGGATTTGGTAACAGCATCCAGAGCCCTAACAAAATTAATTACATGTGTGCAATCCACATGCTGTGATGATTTGGGCCAAGAGATTACGACTCTGGATTCTCCTTTGAACATCAGGAAAAGGTGAGAGAGGTCTGGTGACCAGGTTCAGATCAAAAGAGCATCAATCAGTGCAGGAGGCCCTCTAAAGCAGAGTCCACTTTTAGAATTTTTTTAGAGATTTAGAAATCTCTAAAAAAAATTTAGAGACTTTTAGAAATCTCCACTGGTGACAGTGCCATAGCCAAGGTCAGCCTCTGTCTCAGGGGAGCCTACTCACTTTCAGCTTCTTGAATATATCTTTGAAATTATCCCCATTTCCATGGATCCATTTACAAGAGGTTGCACAGAAATGTTCATTACAATTAATAACGAAAGCAGCTGCCAGGACCATCCCTGTTCATTTATCCAGCCCCCACCATGGCTCATGCTGAGCCCCATCTCTGCTGCCACAGCTGAGTGCTCTGGGCCTGCTGGTTTGATCCTGCCAGGCTGGAGCACATGCAGCTATAAATTGCTGTAAATCTGGTGCAGACAAAATTAGCATCTCAGTCTGGCTGGAATGGATGACCCAGTCCTGGAGTCCACAAAGTGTATTTACTCTCCAGGAAGGACAGTCCTTAAAGATGTGTCTGCAGCCAGCCTGCCCTGTCCACTCCTCCTTTCTTTTCTTCCTTGAGGTGCCCTTAAATGCCTGTGGTGGTCAGAGGGATGCTCCCTGTGCCTTCCAGGAAGGATCCTTGATTCTTCACTGTGGATTGCTCTGCAGGATTCAGCAGCCCCAGGAAAAGCCCATGGGGATCCAGGTCCATCAGGGTGAGGGGTGCAGCAACCAGAACAGAAAAAACCCTCACAGCTAATGTTCCCAGAACATAAACCTGGAGGTTCCACCAGCACGTTGCTTTCACTTTGCAGTAGCAGAGCTTTTGTTGAAGGTCCATTCCCACACTTCTAATGAGAGCCAGACTTTCACAAGAGCCATGAAAATAAATGAGAAAGCTTCAGCCTTTGGGCTGGTTCTAGCTTAAGTGGCATTTGCAGGCACTGCCATCTTACATTTTTAAAACTTCATGTCTTTCTCCTGCTCTGAATGAAGTGGTCATGCTATGACACACAGTCCAAAACAGAACCAACACACCACAGGATTTGCCTTCTCTCTGAGTGTCAAATCCACACGTTGTGGCTGCCTGGTTCTCACTGAACACAACATCCCAACTTGAGCCATTTTTCTCGATATTGTTTTGAAGAATAACGAGTTCAAGGTGAAATCTGAGACTTAAAAATTTGAGGAAAGGAGACGGGGGAGAAAGTATTTTTGAATCCCACCAGAGCTGAAATGCCAGTGTTTGCAATGCCAGCCCACACAGCTCTTGGCAGCTTTTAGAAATGTTTCAGAACACAGCTACGAGAAGGTTGCCAGCATAAGAAATTCTGCCTTCCAGAAACTTAAAAACTTGTTTTTCTGCACTATGCAACTGGGCTCTTGGCTGTGGGTTAGATGATCCCCTGGGTGGAAGTAGGTGTCCAACAGCAGAGGGCTCTTTTGGCTCAGCAAATGATGGAATTATCAGCCCTAGTAGCTGAAACCAACGGATAAAACAAATGAAAAGCAGGACAGAAATGAGCTGTGAATTTAAACAGCAAGGCTAAACTTTATTGGAACAGCTCAGCTGCTGACAGATGTGATAGAGATGTGAGAATATCTTTAAAAGTGCATTTTGCCGTAGAAATAACCTAATAAACACTCCTTCTAGATGGTATTATGTAGTAGATCAAAATGGATAACCATAACAATCCATTCCAAATTTACAGCTTCTTATTCCCCTATGAAACATGTTAAAAGTTGAGGATTGGGGTGGTTAACATGATTTTAATTCTTGCATTTTTTATGTTGGTATTCTAGAAATACGTTTTGATGCAAATGATGTCCACAGAATTTTCACATTTTACTGAGTGAATTTTTTTTTATCAGTTCTGAACTTGTTGCTGATAATTATTGTAGAAAACATTGCTATATCTGTCTATTCTGTGGGGAAATTGTGATTAACGTCTGTATAATCTGAGTCTGCCAATTTCAGAGATCTTAGCTCAGCATCATGAGTAAATACGGTGAAATTATTTCAGCCCACATGTGGGGTCTCTTTGTGGGACATAGGGAATATTTGCATGTAAACTGAATACAGGCAGCTCTTTGAATTTCATAAATAAATACCATATGTCAAACCTTTTCACATGCCCTTGTGTAAATTGTTGGTTTGTTTGCACTCTGTAACCAGATGTTGCTATATAAAATATCTCCCATGCTAAGGGCTGTTACTCCAGGCTGCAGAGAGCAAAAGAAACAGAGTTCTTGCCTTTTTTTCCTTCCAGGTACAGCACTTTATAGCATTTTATCTCTTACTCAGAATGGATCCAGTCTTGATTTACACACTCAGAAAGCAGCAGGCGATATTTAGGCAGTGCCCAGTGCTGGCATTTCCATCAGCCTTGAAAATTGCTCATTCTCCTCTTCTTTGGAGGTGATGCCACCTTTTAGTCCCCAGACACCGTGCCGAGCCTCATGCAGAAACCTGTTCCTTTGCAACAGCAAGAGTCCAGGGAACAGACTGCACATCCCTGAAAATGAACAGGTTACTGGAATCACGGAATGGTTTGCACTGGAAGGAACCTTAACGATCATCTTGTTTCATCCTAATGATCTTCCACTAGACCAGGCTGTTCAGAGCCCTGTCCAACCTGACCTTGGGTGTTTCCAGGGATGAGGGAACCTGCTCCAGTGCCTCACCACCTTCATTATAAAAAACTTCATCCTCACCTAATTTCAATCCTTTTATCTCATCTCAATTGACTCTCCTTCTGTTGCCAGGGCTCCTTCGTAAGCAATAAAAGGCTGGGAGGGAAAAAAAAGCAAAAACGGCGTTTGTGATTATTTATCTCTCATAACAACTGTGGGCATTTCAGTGCCAGCAACTTCTCAGAGCTAACTGCTCCCTTTGGAAGCATGCAGCTCTTCACACACAAAGGGATGGGAGGCAGGATCTTCTTCAAATTCTGAATTCTGCAAAGCTGGAATCCCACTGAGAGAACCTTACAGATTAAAGGGAAAGGTAGGGGGGCGCTCAGAGACTTTGCTGAGTGCCCAGAGGGGTGAGAAGGACCCATCTGAGAGCAAAAGGCAGATCCAGACATGTTTATGAGTCTCGTGACAAAGGAAATACTTTCTTCGAATAAAGAATACAGCACCTCACAACAATCTTCTGCTTTGATCTGCTCAGCTGCACTTGTCGCTGCTCAAAACCTGCGTGCATCGTTTGCATTTGGAGAGGACTGAAGCAATTAGAAGGAAGTGGGAAGAGCTCTTCTGCCATATGAGCTTGGAGTTCACTGAAATGGCCCTTGCACAATGAACGGGCCACCAACTGCTGGGAAACTCCATCAGAAAACAGCATTTCACTGAAAAATTAGCCTGCTAAGGAGCAAGTTCAGTTCTGTTCAGCTGAACAATGTACTGAGAATGTCTCTGAGCATATGGCTCCCCTATGATCCCCATTTAAAAACAATCTGAACTGATCGATGAGGGAAATTAGAGGGTACATCTGAGCATTCTCTACAGCTGTCACAACAGAAAAATATTTCATTTTCCCCCATACAGGAATATAGAACTAAAAATTCCGTAAGGCCCCCAGCCCTACCAGCATGTTTCTCACATGATCAGCAATAGGGGCAGAAGGCCTGGGTGATGTTTATCCCACAAATGCTGCTTTTAACCACCTACTGGCTTCACTCATGTCTATCATCATCTGATAGCAGAGTCTGTCTCTGGAAATAAAACCATAATGTATTTCACATCAGCAATGTGTTACTATTTTTATTGCTACTATAGATTTCCCTAAGCCCATCACAGAAATTTCTGGTCACAGGTTTGGATGCCGAAGTGGATGAAATCAAAGTTACCAGTTCAATAAGGGAAGTGCTCATCTCCTGAAATTTGAATAGGTTTGGTAATCTTAACTAGAGAATATCCCACCCAATCTTTGCTGCTGGGTCTCCATATTTATGCAGAAACCTGGCACCAGGTGTTCCCAGGGACTTCCACCCCACAGACTCCACAGGGGCCAAGATGTTCCAGCTCCACAGCCACTACAGCTCACCAGCATCATAGCAGAGCTGGAAAACGCTTTGTCATGTGCTATGGAAAGTTCTTACAGCAAAGGGGACCATGGGCAGGCGAAGAAATAATCTTTTAGATCACCTGCACGTGAATTTTCAGACACCACCTGTAGGTGTCTGTGTCAGTGTTCTACAGCCTCATGTTCTCAGCAGAAAAGCAGAAAACGGAAGAGTCAGGCAGAGGTAGAGACTCTTTGTCAGGCTCTGGGTCTGTTTGTCCAAAGGGTGATGAAATATCTTGATGTGGATTTGCAGTTAAGGGAAATGGTTTTGTTCAGCTTCAGATACTGGGGTGAAAACTAAGTCTTGAAATAAAATCTCCCAAATGTTTTCTTTATATTTTTTCCTGTGGCTGAACTAATAATATTAAAGAAAATATAAAGCACCTCTGGCAAAAACCAGCTGGTAACATGCACATATATAAAATCTGCTAAAAGCTCAAGGATGAGCTATTGATTGATGACCTGTGGTCCAAGAGGAATCATGTAATACATTCCCTTTGGTCTTGGATTCCTCTGGGAAGCAAAGACACCGCATGAGCCCAGGTCCAAGGATCTGCCGTGCCCAGAAGGTGAGATAACTCCCATTTCTGAGCTGAGCTCAAGTTCATATTGCAATATTCAGTTCATTCAGTCTGCAGATACAGTCCTGCCTTGTGCTTCCTAAAACTGATATTTGTCGTTAGTGCAATAGCAATGCAAGAGTTTCTGAAGCCCCCAGTAATGCCAACAATTTGATTTGTCCTTTTGTGACCTTTCCTTATCTGTGAGTCAGTCCCGAGTCTATAAATATCAGAGTATTTGCTTCTCTGATAATGAGCAGTAAAATCTATTCATCTTTATAAATACAAGGAGGCTGAGTTAGTGTTTTAGGGAAAGTTACTGAACTGCTCCAGAACTAAAGAATGCAGCTACTTTGCATTTCTGGTGCTGTAAAAGGCTCTTTGCCTTCTACACATCCTCCCTTGCAGTGTTTTAATAAGAAACACCTTTACTGGCAGAGTAATGGCACAGAAACCCCACACAAGCCCATTGTTGAGCAGTAGCCATAGCAGTGGTACCTTTTAATAAGCTTAACAGTCAAAATTCAGTGAATCTCAGCCCGTGTGGCTGAGGCAGCTGGATATTATCAAATGTGAGGTGTCAGAAGATAAAGATGATTGAAAAGAACTGTAACAATCACTGGTGAAACCTGTAAACTCTTCAGCCAGGATCTTCAGTGGTAGCTTGATGCCCTAACTTTAACGGGAATTGGCAGCAAGATGTTCCACAGCAAAATGTAAGTTATACAAGGAAAAGGAAACGAAGCAGAACTTTTAAAAAGCAATACATAATTTAAAGCCTGGCAGAGATGCCTCGTAATGAGAAACTTCACATTTGTTCTGCCTAACAGAGCGAAGATTGAGAGCCTCTTGTTTGCATTGAAAACATCTTTGCAAGTTGCAGAGATAATCAAGTTATCTCTGATCTATTCTATGTTTTGAAAGCGGAGAAGTGATCTTACTGGGCTCTCCAGCTGGCAAGTCCATGGAAAGACATGCAGAGCTTTTCTCCTGGGTCTGATGGCTGTTAGTGACGGTGAGAAATGCTCACATAAAACCTCCACAGAGCTGAGGAAGCACAAGCATTTCAGAGCACTTGCACTGATGTCTTTCTCTCCTTTTCTATTGCCATCCCAACTGCACTTTCTCCACTCAGGGCCTCTCTTTTATGCATCCCATCTCCTTCTTTGCCTCTCCCACCTGGCTGTGTTTCTGTGTCCAAAGGGACAGTATTTCTGAGGATGTATCAGGATGATTTTATTAAGGACCTCGGGGAGGTTCATGGCTCTGGACTGCTGTGTAGAAGAGCACAGTGTATCATATCCCACTAAATGTTTTTTTCTGAAGACTCGATAGAAGTCTTTCTTCTTGAACTAGAAAATGTGTTGCACTGCTTCTCAATCCCAGCTTGTCCAAACATTGTCCCTCTGGTATCTATTGATCAGAGCAGGTATCCTGATCTCTTCACTGCTATCAGGGAAAAGATAAATCTTAAGATATATTACAGTATGACTGTAAACAGCATTTTTTCTACCAAGGTGCCTCTTTTCTGGCTTGTGCAAACGATAAAACTGCTTATGTGTTGGAATTGATTGTAAGTAGAGCTGACTTGAACCATTCATGCTGTCTGAGTGATTAAAATTCTCCAGATGGATCCTCAAAATGCAAAGGTCACATAATTACTCTCTCTTTAAGTGAGAAATTCTTTCTTCAGGGTCTGTCTGCAAAATAGAGTGGAGTACATAACATGGGTATCTCCGCAGAGTTCAGTTCAGTATCTTCATGCTGTAGCACTTCCCAGGTGAGGAGAAAGGTCCCACTTTAAAAGGCATTTTATACTTAATAGTGAGTGTCATATGAGCAGCCAGGACCTTTATTAGGAAGTTTTTAAATAACGAGCTTAAATTTTTACTCTGTGTTTTTAATCTCAATTTCTCTCCCCTTTTAGTCTGTATTAAATACAGATGCATTTGCTACAAGAAAATATGACTTTAGAAAGGTGCCAGATTTTTATTTTCCTTATTCTAAGTACTGGAAATAAATAGCTGCTAAATTATTTAGATAATCTCAAGTGCATTATTAATTAATTAATAAAACTATTTTGAATTATATATATATATAAAATATATAGAAAAGTCATTGTCCCTTCTGCTCTGTTTTCCCAAAAGCTTTTATCTTGATTAAATCACCAGCTGCTGAATCTAAGTGTAAATCTAAACCATGAGTTTCATCTTGTATTTTCTGCCACTTTTTGCCTCTGATGTACCTGTAGATGGTTAAGGTTTTTCTCATACCTATGACAGGTACACACACTCTAAAGCAGAACTTGAGTGCAGGTTTTGTAACAAAGTACTTTATTTACATTCAGACCAGAAGAATAATTTTAGTTAGTGTTTTCTGAGATGCAGAAGGGCTGAGAAATATTTAATTGACAAAATTTCCAGCAGAACTTTGGGATGATGTGTACAGCAATGTAAACACAGGCAAAGTGACGACAAACGAAAGCTTCGCCTTTGGAGGTCTCATGCAAGGCCTGGATTAAGAGACTCTTCATTTAGTTTTGCACAACCTCAACATCCCTCACCACATTTTCCTTTTTCACCATTTTCTTCTCCACTTTGTTACCTCACAAGTGACTCTTGCCCACCAAATCACGGTCTTTAAGTTTCTCCCTAAATGTTTTTAAATTTATTTCCAGATTCTAACTCTGGTGGGGTTGAATTCTACCTTAGGTTCAATTCTAGATGCAATTTTCTGTGGTCATGGAGGGAAATCTTTATTTGGATGCTGAGGAATGTCAGTGGCAGTTGTACAGCAGCGGTTACGCTCTGGCTTTGGACTCCTTCAGGCAATTTTCCCTATAAACACCAGGGCTCTCACTGTGGCCAGAAAGGATTTTTTTTCCTCCAGGAAGACTCCATTAGGAGCTGAATTCCTTTAAATTATTGTCTCTTTTTATGGATGTCCTGCTTTATAACATGACTAATTCAATCTCACTTAAATGTAAGAGTAACCTCACCCTAAAAGCCGACAATCTTCCTCAAAACTGTCTTACAGTTTTAAAGGACTCTACAGATTTTAGCAAGGCTGTTCTATTAATAATTTACTTCTACTGTTTCTCTATTTCCTTTCAGAGTTATATCCATTGTCTTCTTTATTTCCACCTTTTGTTTCTCTCTTTCTTTTGAGCTGTCTGGGAGAAGGAGGAAAGCTTGTGCGGTATTATTAAACCCCAGCTAGGGTTGTCTATCCTGGACAGACTCAAATGTCAACATCACCTTCCTAAATTTTGTTCAGTGGGAATTATATAAAGAACTGAGTTTAAGCCATCTGATCTTTTAGTCATTGTAGTTAACAATATGGACATCTTTGTACATTTTAAAATGCCCATTATGCTTCTGGTGTTCAACAAGTATCCTAAATAAATATATATTAATTAAATATAAATATAGAAAAATATATATTAATTAAAAATGGAAATCAAAGAGAAAAAGGTCATCTTAATCCTTGAGAACTCAATTCCAGCATTTAATCAAGGATAAACTGACATGCCACCTAATGGAGAGAAATAAGGAACGTCTGGAAAATTGAAAAGTTTGGGGGAAGCCGTAGCCTAAGACCCTTAAAAGTAAAAAGGAATGTTCTGATTTTTAAAGAAAATGTAAAATCTCTCTCTTGCTTTCAAAGTGTGTGTGAGAACACACCAGCTTCAATCGGCATTTAAGGTTAGAATTCCTTCCCAAAAAAACCTCTATAATGTCCATTTTAAAATAGAAATACGTCTGTGCCAGTCAATGAATGGTAAACCCCTGAGGGGTTTTTCCGCAAGCTGGAGGTTTTCCCTCAGCCTAATTTCTTGTTTCATTGAGCTGTGAGACAGTTAAACACAGCTGAAGGTGAAGTGTGAGCCTGCCAAAGCGGATGGCAGGAGACAATTCGTGATGGACAATATGGAAGAACTGTGTGTCCTCAGAAAGAGTTCCTGGCCCCAGCTGCCCAATCCACAGGGAAATGGGGACATTTACAGCAAATCTTTGATCCTCACCGTTCGTTCTCTTAAGCTGCCCATTCTTCAAGAGTGCAAGGAAAGGAACAGGATGCTCTTCCCTCATTCATGAGCACGAAACTCCTCCAGGGCCCCCAGGGATCGGCAGCTTCTCTCCCCCCAGATGCAGAACCGAAGAGTTTCCCAGAGTCCAGCTGTCCCCACAGCTGATTTCCCAATTCCACAGGTAGCCACAAAGCAAATCTCCTGTGCCAGAGCTGCTCCTTCAGGCTGATGGGTGATCTGCCTTCTCTGTGACTTGGAAGGAAGGATTTGGTTTTCCCCCTTGCCCAGCTTTACAAGCACAGTTTTGCCCACATACCTCTCTGCTCGGCCCTGGGAAGCAACTAAATATTGTTTTCTACCAGTTGTCTGCACTAAATAAACCCTCTGCTGCCTGTGAAATATGCTGATAAATTTCAATCAGTACCGCTCCTGGAGTCTCCACTCTTCGATAGAAGCACATTTTTCTCGTGGCAGGCACATTGCTGAGGCTCCAGAGCCCGAATCCCCGTCTGCTGGCCAGCGTCTGGGGCATCGTATTTTAAAGGCAAACATTCTGGGTCATTATAAACTGCACTAATCCCCCTTGTTGAATCTGCATTTCTAAACCAAACAGGGCTCGTGATGCATTTGTCCTGCCACGTGTTGTGGCGTTTAACCAGGAGGCTAATTCATTGACTTACTGCCTCTCCTCAGCCTGCTTTGCTACTAATCTTCCATACAAATGGGGTTAGGGAATGTAATTTAGATTTACCAGCAGAAACAAAGCATCCAACAGCCCTGCTAGGGTGGAAAGCATAGGGAATTCAGGGGATAAGAAGAAAACAGCAAGGCTGAAGCAAAAATCAAATTAACACTAAAACCCTCGTGTTGAAAATGGTGACAATTAAGAAGAGCAAATTGGAAAAAGGAAATTTTGTGCTTCAAGCAGACAGGGCTGGGCACGAAGGCAGAGGGGTGGAGAAAAGAGCAACATCCCTCACACCTTGTAGTGGGTGTTCATGAGCCCCCTCCCTGTGAGGTCTGAAATGGGGGCCCAGCGGCCTGGCTGAGGGTTCCCCTGATCCCCCAGATGTCCATGGTGGCTTGAAAACCCCCAAAGGACACTGGCATGACCCCCAAAGTGGCTGTCACTGCTGAGCCATGGCATGGCAGCTGCACTGCCATGGCCGTGATGGGCAGAAATCTGGTCCAGTTGATTTAAAGCACCCAAACTACAAAAAGTAAAAGAAAGAAATTAAATAATCCCATTGCTCTGAACACCTTCCAGCAAAAAACCCCTGCTGAGAGATCTTGCTTCCTGGAAAAAAAGCAAAAAAATAGAAACACTGGGTTTGATTTCTAGCTCAGTTTCTCAGCCCACCTCTCCTCCTGCCCTGGCATGGAGCAATTTTTCCTCTGCAGGCTGCAGAGAGGTGAGAACCAACACCTCTCCCCATCAACCCCTCCATGCTGCTGTTACAGCTTCGGAGCAATTTCTACCCTGAAGGTAAATCCTATCAGTCTGTCTATCAGCCCGGCCACTGATATTTAAAAGTACCATGAGCTCGCCAGGTTGGGGACCCAGGGACTCTCTGGAGTCAGTCAGTGGGAAAGAAAACAGCAACTTTTGTCTAAGCGGCACAGCTTTTGCAACGTGTAGGGAACAGTTCTTTATATCCACTGTCAACCTTGTGCTGCTCTGGTCATCACTATCAGCCAGCTGTGCCATGGAATGCCACGGAATGCCATGGAATGCCATGGAATTCCTTTCCCATGCCAAGGGATTGAGGTGCTGATCTGAGACCTGATGGTTTCCTCACGTTCACTCTGAGGAATTCCCAGACCCATGGCTTGTTCGTTCTTGTCCCCCTGAGTGTCACAAAGCTGCAGAATAAAACCAAGCAGTTGTCCCACAGCTTGTCCCACCACAGGAACTCTGTGGAGATGATGCTGATGGAGGGGAGGGCTGTGTGTGCTGACATTGTTGGGTTGAAAGATGCTTTGATGGGGTTTGGGAGAAATGCTGGGATCTTGCTGAAACTCGTGGTGGGAAGGTGGGAATTATACAGAATTATATAATCTATATTATTATATAGAGTTATATAATCATGGAATGGTTTGGGTTGGAAGGGACAGTAAAGTCTATCCAGTGCCACCCCCTGCCATGGGCAGGGACACCTTCCACTGTCCCAAGCTGCTCCAAACCCTGTCCAACCTGGCCTTGGACACTGCCAGGGATCCAGGGGCAGCCACAGCTTCTCTGGGCACCCTGTGCCAGGGACTCCCCACCCTCACAGGGAACAATTCCTTCCCAATATCCCATCTAATCCTGCTCTTTGCCAGTGGGAATCCATTCCCCCTTGTCCTGTCCCTCCATCCCTTGTCCAAAGTCCCTCTCCAGCTCTCCTGGAGCCCCTTTAGGTGCTGGAAGGGGCTCTGAGGTCTCCCCAGGGTCTCCACCTGGATTAATAAATAAGGGTCAGGCAAAGTAATTTTCTAACTCTGCCTCAGTTTTCTTCTCTCTCCCATCCTCTGGTTAAAATGCTTTAATTACGGAAGTCAGGATATTTTTCCACTGGGCAAATGAGGGGAAAACGGGTCAATCTCAGGGTCAGAAATGATGGAAGGAATCGCAGCTGCCTTTTTGGAGACTGCTATGTTTGAACTGCAATCCCCTGCTTTCCCTGGCAATGAAAATCCCCCTCAGTAGATGGTGGCAAAGACTGCTGCTGAAAGAGGCTCAGTGAGATGCTGACTTCAATATCTCTGCTGAATATTCATTCTTTTATGCGAAAAAAAACCCAACCAAAATGAGCATGCTTTGAAATTACTGAATGCAAATCCTCACCAACTTAGACTTTTACCCAGGTGAAATGGGCAGAAACTTTTCCTTTCAGTCTGGTCATTGTTCTTTAGCCTGGGGAACTTGTCATCTGAATTTTTTTCTTTCAGAAAACATCAAAATCAAGTTCTTTTGTCCTGTCTGTACTTTATATTCTAATATAAATGCTTTACTGGAATGATAAGCTGGCAGAACTCTGTTTTGGGACACAGCCCATGCCGCCCACAAGCAGAGTTGCCTTTACAGGCTTTGAGCCAATTGTGAAAAGAGAGAGAAAACTAAAAATATTTTAATGGAAACACCCATTTTTAATAAAAAATAATATTTAAATTGAGTAAGAGATTATTCATATGATTCCACTTTCAGAGGGGATCAAAAGCACATGTAAAAATTACAGAATTTTGATAAAATTGTCAAAGGCTGATGTTCACTGGCTTTATAGATCTCTTTTTAAAAAAAATCTGTAGAAAATTACTATGTAACAAAATTTTCCTCTTAGTTTAAGAAGTAATTCAGGTAGTTATCATGGATTGACTCTCAAAGTTGCCTTCCCTGAGAAATGTTTATTCCATATTTGGCTGCTTTTCACTCTTTGTCTCATTTCAGTCTCACAAAACCAAGAACACAAAGTTGAGCGATGTTGTCTGGGACTTGGACAAGAAAAATAGATTCAAGAGTGTTTTTTGATCTGCTCCAGTTAGAAAAGAAATGGATTGTTCTCTATTTTTTTTAATTAGTGTGTCTGAACAATTTTGACTTTTTGGGACAATACCAAGCCAGAAGTATTCAAAATGTTCCCAAGATCCAACAGGGTAATTCAAGTTGGGGTGTCCTATTTGCTGTTCTCTTGGAGGAGCTGGAATTTTCTGGCTGGCTTGACTTTTCTTTACCCTCCCCACTGAGTGGTAAAGGATGAGTCTGTAATGTGTCTGGCCGATCCCAACCAGGATGGGGATCCAAATGTGTGGAGTAGGGAACATTTAAAGGCAAAGACATCACAATTCACCAGGAAAATGTCACCAGTAATTAATGGCAGAGTTTTTTCAATGCAATAGGGTGCCCAGAGAAGCTGTGGCTGCCCCTGGATCCCTGGAAGTGTCCAAGGCCAGGCTGGACAGGGTTTGGAGCAGCCTGGGATAGTGGAAGCTGTCCCTGCCCACGGCAGGGGGGGCACTGGGTGGGTTTTAGGGTCCCTTCCAACCCAAACCACTCTGTGAGTCTGTATCTAGAACTGTCAGAAAAGGAAGATACATTTTGTGTGGGAATATCCCTGCATTCAAACCCTCTCGGTGTGGATATGAAAACCCAGCGAATCAATAACACCCCCAGAACACACTCAGGAGGATAAACAGTAATTAAACTTTCTTTTTTTTGAAGATCCCTGTCCGTATTTTAGAAGGTAAACCCGTTGTGGCTTCACCACACAATATGTCCAAGGAAGGCAGAGATTTTTTAAGTTAGCAAATGTATTCTGCTTACCCCGGTATTCTCAGGGTAAGGATTACCCTGGATCTGTTTGTTGTACTTTCTGCTCTATAGTCTGGTCTCTGGTGACTTACTGAGGAGTATGTTTTCTGAAATAAAAAGCTTTTTCATTAAACAAACTGTGGCATGGCTTTTCATCCAGCTGACAAAACAGAACAGAGAACGTTTTCAGCAGCGTGTGGGAGCGGGTTTGGGGGGCTTCTGTTTACGTGCAAGAATTACTTGAGGCAATGAATCAAATTGCTGGCAACTTGTGCTGTCAGGACCCTACAGTTTCTTTTTCTTTGTGTAATAATATTTGCTCTCAAAGGATCTCCAACTACAGCCTCAAAATGTCAGTGCAACAGATAAATTTCACTTACAAGATACAACAGACACTTCCTTTTTTTTCCTTCATCATGAGGCTGTGGTTTCTGCTTCAGATTACTTTCCTTAGTTCCCTCCCTACATTCATTTTTCTCCAGCAACTTCCATAAGGTTATTCTTCATATCTATCAGCATGAAAAAAAATGCACATTCTGAGACAGAAATATTATTAAAAAGCTTTTGCAAATCTCAAACCCGGCTCATTTATTTTATTTAAATAATAACAGATTTTTCTGAATTTGCTACTATTTCTCGGTAATAACCCATGGTGCATTAATAAAATGTATTTTGTTGCTTGCAGTCACTGTAGGTTTTCCAGAGGTTATCCCAGTAAGAAAAAGCACGTTCAGATATATTCTGTGAGTGGAATAAAGAAAAACAAATAAGGGCAGCCCAGCAGAGAGGTCTTAGTGGCATTCCTCAATCTGTACAGGTTTGAATCCTGTTCCTGGTTGGTTCTCCTAAAAAAAGGAACCAAAACCTCCCTCAGTTTGCCTCCTGAAGTCACTGAGGTGCCCAGCAGAAGATGCTGCTGTCCGTGGAGAACAAGCCCATGGTGTGACCCAGCATCCTGTGGTGTTACAGTGCTGCAGTCAGTGACACGTGTTCCATTGACTTCATCTGGATTTTCATCAAAAAGAAGTAAAATCAGTCCAATTTTTGGTTACTGGAAAAAAAAATTAGATGATTAACCTTAAACATTTATAAAAATGCTCATTAAAAAGTGCCATGTTGGGTCCAGGCAGGCTAAGCAAAGTCATCACGTTGCAACCAAGGAAACATATTCCATTTTTAAAATGGTAGAACCTGTGTTGTCGTTATTGCTATTGTTGTTATCCCTGAAGGAAAGAGGGAATAAAAAGTATAAAAGATCCTACTATATCTGTTAATGTTCTCGTGAGTCTTGAGTCACAGGTCTTTTTCTTCTGGGGTTAGAGCTTTAATAAGAGGGTAATTTCCGAGTTGGCTGTGTGTCAGGAGTATAATCTTTATCCTGCTTTTTAGAACAATTAACACTTGGAAGGCTGTGATGGTGTTACGTCACACATAATAACATTTTGTGATATTCCACGGTAACTACTGCAGGAATTCCCAAAGACAGTATCCTCAAAACCCCACTGCTCTGTTTAACTAACTCATGTTCTATTTAACTAACTTAGAGAGAAACTGTGTACTCAGAACTCAGGCCATTGTGGTTGTAGTTCTGGTTCTGAATAGTTCCAAACTTCAAGTACTTTATTTGCAGTTATTTGTGATTTTGTGGTGATTTAAATAAACAATTTCTCAGTAATAAGGTCTCAGTCTGTAGCTCTGTCAAGCATGAGGCAGAGTGGGGCCAGGCCTTAAAGTGTTTTTCATTGGTATAGAGATTTCAGTTCAGATTTTAGATCTAAATTTCCCTTTTTTCTAAAAAAAATTATGTCAAACAGTCGTATAATGCTCAGGCAACACCTTGGAAATCAGTGAAACGTCCTATATTCAACAGCAACACAAACTGCTGCTTCTGTGCTGGTTTCCAGATGCTTGTAAAATGTCAGCTCTGCAAAAAGAGCAGATCCACAGACCATTTTGTAGAGGGTTTTGACAGTTCAACCATGAACCAGAGCAAGGAGACAGGAGACTTCAGGAGGATGTGTTGAAATGTTGATTTCTTCCTTTTTTTTTGATATGTGTACTCTTCCTTTAATTTTTAAACCTAACTTAGAAATTTCTAACCCTCTGACTTTATTGCTTTTATTCTGCATGTAAGCCACGTTTTAGAAAAGCATATGGTATTTTATACAAAAAATATATGGCAGTGTATATTCTGAGACCATATTTACCAGTAGAACAGCCCAAATAAGTGTAATATAATTGGTTATGAGAATTAGTGTTAGAAGGGGAGGAGAAGTGGCAACAAAAGGTTGGGAGAAATAAGGAAGAGTTGGAGGAAATAAGAAGAGAAGGGCAGGAACACAATGAGCTGAATTATTTCCTCAGGATACGGGAACATCCCCAAGCCTGGATCTCCAGCTGGCACAAATCTGTGGCTGTACACTGATATCAGCTCATCAATGTCAACACTGATAACTCAGGATTTCCCTCCCAGGCTCCACCACCCTTCAGGAGGTTGCCTTGAGGGACTGGGAATGAGCCCGTGACAGCAGGGAGCAAAGATAAAAGTTAGGATTGGGGTTTAATGGATTTAAGACCCCTGGCCAGTGCTGCTCCCTGAGGAGCTGTACAGTCACTTGGTTTGTGTATTTGTCCCACTTTCTCTATGAATGGTGTCCAGCTAACATGATGGCGCCTGGAATGGTGACAGTGTCTCTCTGTACATTTCATTTCACCCATACAATCACTATTTTACAAAATTCATACCTGTTCCTTTCCAAACAATCGGTGTCAGCCTCATTCTGCTTCCTTGAGCTTAGCAAAAGTAAAGAGAAAATTCTCTTGGAATAATGAACCAAAATAATATCATATTTTGAAAAGACAGTTCCAGTCCTGCCATCCAGGAAATGATAGCTTTATGTAACAGGGCAAGGGCTGGCTTTTTAGTAGAAATCATAATAAATGCATTAAATAAAACCATGTGGTGCTAATTGATTCAAGGCCTGCTCTATTTTCCTGTGTTGGCACTTCCTCCTCCTTTAGCTCAGCATAGATTTGGTATTTCCTGAGAGTCTCAGGTGTTAGAACAGAAAATGCATTTTTATTTACACAGTGTTCGTCGTGGTAAAATCACAGAACTGTGTTGGTTTAGGGTCAAAATGTGAGCAGAATTTTGTGAAAACAGATGAATGCAAATGCTTGGCTTTCAAGGAACTCTACCTGAGTAACCAACTCACCTGCAGCGATAATGAGGTAAATAATGAGGCAATAATGAGGCCAATCCATGGAGTTTGTTCACCGCCTGGGCTTCCAATGTTTGTCTTGACATGGAGGAGGGCTGGAGATCAGCCAGGCACCAGGAGCAACACCCAGCACTCTCAGCAGCCAGCCCGGAGACCAGCCCTGCACACACCATGCCAGCCACGGGAGATTTTATTACAACTCACCTGGTAATGAATGTTTTCTTTAGAGCTCCGTCAACTGAACTTATTTAATGTGTAAGAGTCTCAACTTTCTTTTAAAAAGAGGTTCATTTCTAACCTACGTGGCTGGGAAGGCAAACATGAAAATGAAGCAGGAAACAGGGAAATGCAATTTCAGAAAAAGCCCTAACGTTTTATTTTAATTATTCTCACATTTCGTGGGTTTGGACTTTGCATTTTTCAATACATGGCATTAGCAGCAGTTCACATGTTTTATATAATATTTTTTCCATTTAATTAAACCAGAATGATCTGAAAGTATAGGATTTCCTATGCGACCAAATGGTTTTTGAGATTTTCGTTTATCTCGTAGACACACCGTGGTCCAAGAACAAAGAACCTTGTGCAGGAGGGCTCGGTAAAACTGACATTTATCAGTACCTGTACAGAGGGAATATCCTACACATGCTGTGGTTGAATCCCATTGTTCGTAGAATGGTGCAGAGCACAGCCCACATCAGACTACAGCTGGTAATGAACGAGATAAAGAAAGAGGCAAACCCTGGGAGGCAGGAACTGATTCTTTGTCCTTATCAAGTGAAACCAGCTGTGATAAGTCCTCACGTGGGCTGGAGGTGTTTCCCTCTGCTGATGGGCTGCAATGGGCCACAACTGACTAAACTGCACTGATGTGATATCAGCTGTATCACCTTAGAAGGTGTCAAAGACTCCTGAAGTGTCTGATTCAGAACTTTCCATCATCCAGGTGTCCATGATCCACAACATGACATCATCCAGTTGAAACTCCCTGCCCCAGGGGAGGCACCTGGGCGTTTCCACATGCACCTGAGTGATATAAACCCAACAGAAACCCAACTATTTCTTCAGGATTTCTCCCATCGCCCTGATGACTGCAGACTGCTATTATTGCTTTGACCAAGACATCAAAATTGCGACAACGAAGTCTCATTGCAAGGCTTAGAGACGGTGAGATCTTTCTACTCTTACTCTTTCCTTCTTCTACATGTTCTCAAGTGATGTTTCTATGCTTTTATATTGTTGCAGCCCTATGGATAACAACAACCAGAACAGCTCCATACCTGTTTTCCTGTGCAACCCAAATTTTCTACAACAAACCCTCTGTGTGTACATTTACAAGCACTGATCATTCAGTGTCCTTTCACTCTAATCCACCCCAAGGGCTCTGTTAACAGCAACCTGGGTTATTCTTGTGTTCTGGGGTGGGGTAACAACCTTGCAGCTGATAATGCCTCTCTACCAGTCTGCGTTAGCCCAACAGGCAGCACTGCAGGGCCCTGAGCAATGGAGGAATCAATCACTTCAAGGGTGTTTGGGAAGGATGGAAAAGAATGCATAGGGATAAATGCAGTGTTTGAGAGACCCTACAGAACTTTAGCAATACTTCAGCAGCCCAAATTTCTCTTACTCCTTTCTTAAAAGCTTGAAACTCATTTTGTAATTTTGGAAAATGACTTTTTTATGGAATCACAGAACAGTTTGGGTTATGAGGGACCTCAAAGCTCATCTTGTTCCAACCCCTCTGCCGTGGGCAGGGAAACCACCCACTAGATCAGGTTCTAGGGCCCCATTCAACCTGGCCTTGGACACTTCCAGGGATGGGGCTTTTTATAACTGGACTTTCTGTATAGCTAGACTGAAAAAACCTCACCACAAACAGTAATGTTTGTTTTATTTTTCTTGTAAAGGAAAAACCTGTGATTTTCACTAGGGACGTGGATGATGAGTACAAAGAGATCAAAACTTCTTTTATATTATTATGGCCAATTAAAATCTTTATTATACCAGAGCTTCATTGTGGCAATTAAAAAGAGCCCTAGAACAACAAACATTTCTTTCAATAATTTTCTGTAATAAGAAACTGGAAAAGACTGCTTGGGGTCATCAACTCGCATCCTGTAGGTTGCCATATCCCAAGGTTGCCATATAAATGGATGCTCCATTCTGAAGGGTACCTAAAAACCCATCTGAGGTGACCTATGCCCCACAGCCCACACCTCTTATCCCAGAAACACATTCAGGACCTCAACTCAAAGGTCCTGTTATGAAGTATCCCAGGGAGAAAGAAGAAATTACGTAAAAAAATTCCCAGTTATTTTTGTTCCCTGCAAGACCATCAGTATTGCTGTTGGATAAAACTCCCAAATGTGTATATAAATCTCCATAGATTTTAAGTAAATTCTTCATTTTTTTTCTTTTTTAATCTACTTTTCTCTTTTTCCCTCTGGACAAGCAATTTGTGATATTCCAGTCTTTTCTTATTTATGCGTCTGGAAAGGCCTTGTTGATGAAACACCAAGATCCCAAGGCCATATAAAATTTTGATGAGACATTTTCTTCCAGGGGTGAGAAGATTGAACATTTCACCCGAAAGTGCCTCTTTTACTAAAACTAGGCCACTCCAGCCTTTCAACTCACACAGCCAAGGCATCAGCCCACGCTTGGAGTTTGGATTTGCTGGTAAGAACAAATTCCTGGTGTGAGAACTGCCCCTCCAGCAGCAGCCAAGGTCTTTCCCCGCCGCCAGCTGGCTCCCAGCAGGTGTGTTGGATGCACATCTGTTTGCCCAGGACCTGCTGGGCTGTGACCTGCCCTGGGTGGAACAAACACTGGAGAAAAGCCTCCCACAGCTGGGACTGGCTGCTCCTGCAAGGCGGGATTTGTGCCATCCTGCCCTCGCACGTCGGTGGAGAAGAAAGGAAGTGTCTTTTCACCAAAAGAAACACCCAGAGGAGGTCCAGTGCTTTGGAGAACTTGTGTTGTTCTCTCCACGGGTGGCTTTGGCATTGTCCCACCCTCTCCTGCTGTCCCTGTGCAGCCTGCAGCGCACACCTGGGTTCCTCTGCAGGAGCCATGTCCCTGCTGATGAGAATGTGGTGGCACCATCTCTTGGGACTTGTGTCACCCAAGCTTCTGCTCGGCTGCGCAAGGGTGAGTTTTGTTTCATTTTCACGCTGGAACAAGGGAAAGCAACTATTTTCCCAAATATATTCAATAAAATATAAAAATAAGATCATAGATGCTGGGAATAGGTGCTGCTGCCCCTTACAGCCATATTCAAATTGACTTTAAACATGTAAAATGATTTCTGAACCGCAATGAACAGCACTACATGCAGATTTTGGGCATCTGCATTTCCTGTTGTGGCTGACCTAGAGATGCTTTTCTTGAATAATTTTCTCAGGGCCTTGCATCTCAATTTATGCATTTTCCTTATCCTTAACATGGAGTAACTTTGAAAGATCGTAGTTCAGGGAAAAAAGTATTTATGCTTCAATATTCTCCCTGATGTGTTAGAGTGCATGTGTTACACGGGCAGTGTCCCTGATCGTGGTGGGGGGTTGGAACTTCAAGGTTTTTGAGGTCTCTTCCAGTTTGGGATTCTGTGGTTCCATAAAAAAGCTTTGGTGTTATGCAAGTGTTTGCATCTACCCAAACTGCAAACCTGAGCCCTTTGGGTTGCATCTGCTCCTTAAAACTAGGCTGGTGTGGAAATGCTTCAAGGACAACCAGGAACCAGCCCAGCTTATTCTGGGAAATGGTTTCAGTGGCAGAGCAGAAAATCTGCAGCATGTGTGTGGAAATCAGCTGCTCTGGGGAAAAGCAGGATAAATATATTAGGAAACCCAGACCTGAATGGGGCTAAATAACAATGTGCATGTTTCAAAGTATATAAAATGATTTTATTTTTAAAAAAATGATATTTTCTTGATTCTTGGGCTTAATGACAACCAGCTTTTGGCTACCCTCACAAAGCTTTGCGAGCAGCTCCATGTATCAAAACAATCTCAGGATATTGTTCAAGCTACTTATTCTAATCAGTTACATTCCACATATCCCCTTTTGCCTTGTCCTTTTAAAGCAACCAGAAAGCAAACACTGGGCTGGTTCCTTGAAGCACAGGAATTTCTCCCCATGCCTGGGTGCAAACCTGACCAAATTCTCCCCACTGTCCTTCAGTCTTCCCACCTGGAGCTACGTGTGGATAGGATGAGTTGCATAAGTTACCGTCTTTTTTTATTTTTTTCCAGGTTTTCTCACAAGACAAGGAACTTTTGGTGGTATTTTACTCCCAGGGGAATATCAGTTTAGGTGTAAATCCAAGCCAGCGTGGCTGGTTTGCCTCCTGAGGATTGCCAGCCTTGAGGGGAAGGCAAAGTGAGCCCAGGGCTGTTTTGTTAGAGGCTTCCTTGAGGTTTGAGGAGGATCTGGGGATGACAAGGTCTTTAATGCCTTCTGAATCCCAAGGAAGCAGAGGAGAGCTGCAAGATCGTCTTCCTTTCCTTCAGGTTTGGTGACTACAGCCATGAGCTGGGTATATTATTGTCTGTGGGAAAATCCTTGATGCAGCATTCTCAGAAGCAAAGAAAATACAAAAGACATGAAAAATGAAGAATATGCGGATCTTAAAAAAAGTAGTCCTTAGAGCAGTAACAGATTTTTAAACACCCACAGGTGAAGGCCCTTCAAATTTTAAAGATTTACAGTCTAAATTATCTGAGATACCTGCCAAGACAGCAATGAACAGCCAGAAAACATCTCTTGGTAGCTGGTTCTCTCTGCAGCTGAAGGACCAAATCACTCTGGCACAAGCCTCAGTTTCTCTAAAATAAATCAGCTCACCCTCACCAGGGCTGCACTTGGAGCCTTTCATCCCTCTCTGCCCTGAGTTCTTCAGTTCTCCAGCACATCCGTTCCTCAACTTAAGTGTTAAAATTCCAGATTTCCTGGCTCTGGCAGCAGTTAACTTCAGCAAATCCTGCCTCCTGCAGTGCTGGACACCTACAGCTTCTGCCTGCTGAGGTTTTATCATGCTCACACCATATAATTCTGCTAGCCCAAGTGCTTTGAACCTCCTGGCTTCAGAAGCTCAGGGGTTTGATTGCTTGCTGAATTGTTCTGTTTCAAACACCTGCCTTAGCTCCTGCCGTGCTGCCTTTGCCCCCCCAGCCTGTAATTCCACAGCAAGGTGGACCTGCTGGGGTGTTCATTAAGTAATATTCACCTCTGTAGCACAGATAGAAGAAAAGGAAACTATTGAGAATCAGCCTAATGTAAATGTATAAATTCAGTTCTTCTCAAATGCAGCAGTACAAAAGCTCAGGCATGGTTAGAATGACAGAACTGCTCTGCAGCACCGCCTGCTGAGGTGAGATATTTTTTAATCCAGTTTCAGGAAGGCACATATTAACCATTGAAACAGGCCAGACATCCTGCTCACTTGGCTTTGGTTTGGGAACAAATGTTCCAGGATTCACTCTGGAACACAGCACCGTCAAGGACTGACTCATATTTGCCAGTTTGGTAGGTGTTATTTAAGGTTTTTTTCAGCCCAAGAAACTGTTTTCATGCACTAATAGTACTACTGAAGCAAAAAATGCTTCAGCAGTGCTTGGTTTGGTAATATCACTGTGAGGCACCAGAGCACTTAGCAAATGCTGTTAATGATTCAGTGAATACTGAGCTGACTGCTGAGTGTGCCACTGTCACGGGAGGAACCTTCAGTGGGGATGAGTTGTTCATGTGTCCTTTTCCTGATACAGGATGATAAAATATTGCACTGAAATTATAAACTCAGAGGAGCTGGACTTAGTTTGCCAGTCACAGCAAGGAAGCTGGATATTTATTTGGCACCTTCAAAACTGCATTGAGGTTTGAGAAGGGGTTTGTGTTCAGCAGCGTGGAGCAGAGTGAAGTTCCCCCAGTCCTCCCAGGTTCATGCAGGAGAGAGAGTGGGATCATGATGCCAGTGGCTCTGTGTGAGGAGCATCAATGCCATGAGGGTGGATTTGATGACCTTAAAGGTCTTTTCCAACATAATCAATTCCATGATTCTATACTGGGTGTAAATTGTACTCTCCCAGTGCTGTTTGTGTCTTGTTTTGCATGAGTTATGTTGAGTTACATATGAGTTATATCGTGTTATGTTACGTGAGTGTTTATGTTCCGCAGCATGAGAACCAATTCCTCTCCACCACTTGGTGCAGCTCTGGTGAAATCTCTGGGGGTTTTTGCCCACCAGACATGCGCTATCAAACATGTCCCTCCTTTCCCCTCTTTTCCACCTTCCAGGTGTCCTTTGCTGCAGCTGTGCTGCAGGGCAGGGAGCTGGGTCTGGCCGTGGCACTGGATTTCCAGCTGCAGCTGAATTTCCAGCTACGCCCTGCCCTCTTGTGGTGCGCTGCCGGCCCAGTCATGTTTATTTCTTGCTGCTCTTACACCACTGGAAAATTAAAAAATTGCGTGGTGACCCCTCAGAGCTGCAGCTGGAGGGCTGGGGTGGCAAAGTGCTGCACCCCACCTCTCTGCTCCCCACGTTGCCTCTGCCAGCAGCAGCACACCCCAACACCTAAAATCAACGAGTTTTCCCCCAACCAGAGCCCAAAATGAAAGGCGTGTTTTTTGCCACCTCTTATACATCCTGCCCTTTCATTGGTCCTCTCATCTAAAGCCTGCACTCGGGGACAGAGATACCTGAGAAATATCTAATGCCAATCCTTTCCTCTTTTTAGCCAGAAATGCAGCTTTTAGCCTCTCTTTCAGACTCTTAATCCAGTCAAGCACCTCTTGTTCTTTTTTTCAGACCTTCCCCTCAATAATTGTTCTATTCTCTTTCACAGTGTTTGCTCCTTCCCAAGCTTCAGTAAAGCATTTGAGTCCTGCACAAGCCAGGCAGAGGAGGTGAGGAACCCACATTTCCGTGGATCCCATCCCTGATGCTGAATTTAGACCTCTCAGTGCAACAAACAACAAAAGCCAAGTCTGCAGTGGGCTCAGCTGAGGCCTTTCTAGTCAAGCCAACACACTTTCCCAGGTGATATGATTATTTTCCTTTCCTAAGCCTTTTCAGATGGTATAAAAAAATCCACCTTTTCATCTTACAGCCGTACATCCCTTTCTGCTTATTTCTGTTTTATTTCTTCTGGGATTTTTGGCTCCCTTGCTTGGCTTTACTTTCTTCCATGCAATTTTGTGTCATCGGTTTCTTCTCAGCATTCCTGGATTTCACTAGACTCAGCTGCAGGATTTCTTTCTTATTTTCCCCCTTTCTCCATCCGTTTCTGTAGCTGTTTTACCACAGCCTTTGCCTCCTTGCCCTGTAAGACTGCCCAGCTCGTACTGATGGACAGAAGTTTCCATTGCTTTCTATCTCTGATTGCAACATCCTAGAGCAGGAAATAATGTGTGTAGACCTGATTGACCACCCAGACAGTGCAGCAGCAGCCCCAAATCTTTGGTCTCTGAGACACCCAAAGTGTTCAATAACCAGTATTCAAATCCCAAGTTATTTGCAAGTCATCTGTGGCTTAGGCCTCTGTAGCCTAAATTTTAATGAAGTTTTGGGAGTTGCTCCGAAGCTGTTTATCCACTGCAATGCTCTGAGTACCAGCAGAGCCCTTCCTTTTCCTCATTCCCATTCATTAGTAGAGGAAGAAATAATTCCTAAGTGTGTGAGACATCCAGACTGAGGAAAGAAGTGGAAATCTGCCCCCCGTTTTCCTCAAGGAAGGTGTCCTGTGCAGCAGCTTTGCAGTGCCAGCACTGCCCTGCAGTGCAGTGTCACACAGCACCTGCTCCTTCAGTGACTACACTGCAATTTTAAACATCTTGAGGTGTATTTTTAGCATTTTTTCAGTAGATCTTCCACGCCCTTGCCAGCCCAGCTGAGGCACCATCACATCAACACCTGCTGGAAGGGGGAGTTTGTCACCCAGCAAAGGGATGTTCAGAAATGACAAGGGTGAGGGAAGGTGTGTTTTCCCTGAGCTGTGATGCAGTGATTACTATTTGTGTCTCTTTCAGACCTTATTTTCTGCTAATTGTGGCTGAATAGATTCACAGCAGGCCTCTAATGTTAATGGCAGCTTCCAGCCTGGCAGCCCATTAAGCCCCTGCCATGCTGGCAATCATTTTGAGGGTCTTTCTACAGACTGAGACTGTGCAGAGTTTTCACAGGAGCTGTGACTTAAAAGCAGCTGTGCCCAGCAGGACACGGAGGAAATCAACAGAGGTGAGCAGCTCCCAGCCTCAGCTGCTGGTGACATCTTTACCCTGATGAGGTGGGGGTCGGTCTCTTCTCCCAGGTAACAAGGGACAGGACAAGAGGGAAAGGCCTCAAATTGCAACAGGGGAGGTTTAGTTTGGATGTTAAGGAAAAATTCTTCATGGGAAGGGCTGTCCAGCCCTGGCACAGCTGCCCGGGGCAGTGGTGGAGTCCCCATCCCTGGAGGGATTTAAAAGCCGTGTGGATGTGGCACTTGGGGATGTGGGTTAGTGGTGGCCTTGGCAGTGCTGGGGTCTCTGACTCGATGATCTCAGAGGTCTTTCCTAACCTAAATGATTCTGTGATTCCATGATGCTGAGGCTGTGCCAAGCCAGCACTTCTCCACATGCTCCTGAGCTGCACCAGAAATTTTATTCCTGTGAGCATCTGAAAAGAAGTGGAAATTGTTCTGTCTTTTCGCACCTGCCTCTTATTTTCTCAATGTAGGAAAAACCTGCGTGCATGGCACAAAGCACTGCCGGGGCTGGCCACAAGATGGTACTGCGAGACAAGGATTCCTGTCGGGAACGATCTGCTCGTGGAATCGGAGACTCGGTAAGGTTGGAAAAGACCTCTGAGATCTCCGACTGTCCCCCAGCACTGCCAAGGCCACCACTAACCCATGCCTCCAAGCTCCACATCCACAGGTCCTTTAAATCCCTCCAGAGATGGTGACTTCACTGCCTAGGAAAGCCTGTTCCATGCTTGACTACCCTTTCAGGGAAGAGTTTTTTCCTAATATCCAACCTAAACCTCCCCTGACGCAAATTGAGGCCGTGTCTGGTCCTATCAAACATCCCCCTCAGCTGTGTGAGGGGGATCAAGCAGGAATGACTTTTTATGACACTGTTGTGCCTTGTCTTTAATAAAAGAGCATTTGGCTTATTTGGAAAATAGATTAATTTCTTGGCAGAAAGATACGTTGGGAACTGCAACAACTTCACCATTTATCCTGAGTTTGCTAGGCTGAAGCCCAGGGCCTGTGGCCTGGACTGAACAGATAACAACACACCGTTTTCCGTGTCAACCAGTGCCTGTTTTCCTTCGCGGGAGATCCTTTGTTTTCATTGTGCTTCTTCTAGACAGCCAAGGTGCTTGGCCCAAACACTCAAGGTCTTACGGAAAACACATTTCACATTCTTCTGCAACAGCAGCGAGAACATTTGGAAAGAACCCTTTCCTCAGTGCCTTTGCACTCAGGAAAGCTGCATCTTTGTCTGGTTAGTTTTGTCCAGCAGAGATAAGAGCAAAAGCACAGTATGAGACATGGATTTTCTGAGGTCTTTGCAAGGAGCCGCTGCTCTGCTTTGGCACAAAACACAAAAAATGAAAACATATTGTCTTGATATTAATTCCAACTTCTTGGTAAATCGGTCTTTTGGGGCTGTGGGTCACCTCAGTGCTACAATGACTAATAACAATAAAATTCAATTCTTTTACAGATAGAATTGTCAGCAGAAAGGTGAAGGGAACTGGGAGAACTTGGGTGAACCTTGTCCTGAGTAGAGATTTGCTGTGAAGCCACTGACGGGTTGTGGCTGAAGAAGAGGGGCTCTGACACCCAGCACTGCCACATCACTTGAGGAAATGCTGTTTTATTTCATTCTGAGTCACCAGATCAATTTTATTTTTCCAGCCTGAACTAGACAGTGATATCCTTACCTCCAAAACTCCTCCTTGACCAATATTTGCTGCTGTTTGATTCTTAATCATGCCATAACCCAACAGCATAAGGTTGCAATGTGATAAAATCAGGAGCTCCTATTTAGGAGCTCATGAAGGAGGTGGAGACATAAAAGCAGCCTCATTGAAGACTTCACTTCCAGAAGGACCACAGGCACAAACCAGACTGTGTGAGCTGTTCAGTGCTCAAGTTAATGATCATGACAGATGTATTAATTGGCTTCTAGGGCCGGTAAAATAATATCATTAGATCATGGCTGTAGTTGACAACTAAATGGAAATATTTGACCATGGCAGGCCAGGTTAGGAAATATCTGTATAGAGTTATCTTGACCACACAGTGTTGATTCCAAATCAAAGCACAGCTGGGTGAGCTCTTTGGTGTAAATTAGTCATTGATTAAATTTTTTACATCTGCAAAAGGTGGCAAATTCATTCTGATTTTCTGTTTCATGGTCCCATGGCACTTTTTATTTGTACTGCTAAAATAGTCCATTCTCAGCTCTCCAGCCATTTTTGGACTGTGAGCATTTCTGAACTAGAACTAATCCATTCTTGTTGTTGAGAATACTTCACTAAACTACTTATTTTAAGCTTTTCAAACCCCAGACTTGAATCCTTTTCTAAATAACACATTACCAGTTGGCAAAGAACCTGAAAATGGTCTTCTGTTGCAAAACATCTCACATGTCACCAGTCGTATTCCCGTGTGAAATGTTCGGGATTCATCAAGTTTTCAGCATTAATTCTCAATTTAGAAACAGATGACGTGAATAATATGTCCCCATGGAGGAGGATAGGGAAGAGTTATCTTTAATATTTGCAAGTGTACTTGTGAATACTTGTTTAGCCCGTGAGAGGAAATGATCAATAGGCGCAGCATTTATATTTGTCTCTTAAAAAATCTCTCACTCAGGTGGGACTTCCACCTGCAGGAGGCTGCAAATTGTGGCTGACAGTGACCTAACCAGGTGCGTTTGAAATCAAACATTGAATTGCTGCACATCTATATAGAAATCTGATCATTTTAGTCAAATAAAAGCTTTCAGGTATCTCAAAGTTTCTCCATAACTTTCAATTTTTTTTTCCCCTCAAGTCTGCGTATCTCAACCTCTTTAACCAGATGTAGATGCTTTTCCTGAAGAGGGAAACACATAACATGCACCTAATTCCTTAGGTAACACATCCTTTCTGTAAGGTACCGAGACTCCTGCCCATTTATGATTTTAATAGCAAAATTTCATAGGGCTTTTAAAATGCATATTCCTTCACAATGGAGAAGAGGAATCCTGTAGAATTTAGCAGAAATATCCATAAAAGCTCTCCATGGCCAGGAATGGACTTTTAATAAAGCCCATTCTCACTGGGAAAATGTGTGAGTGACGTGAATAAATGATACATATTCATACTTACATGAACAAAATATGGAAGGCAATGAATTTGTTATGCTAAACACCAAATTGCCCTTTTTGGATCTCAGCCATCCATTCTTACCTGGATTACAGAATTTTCTTTCACAAGAACTGTGGCTAGGAAAGTCCATTTATCTTGAAGATATAAATTAGATTTGGAAAGTTATGTGAACGCACTTTATCTTTCTTTCAGAATTAAGGAAACACAGTGTGGGTGAAGACCATTTGTAAATAGGCTGACAAAAAGAAACAGAATTTTAGGTTGAATTCAATTAAAAATTTTAATGACTAAATGACATTGATTGTTTGAAAAAAAAAAAAGAGTGAATAACATATTTTGAAAACGAGATTATAAGTGTAATTGTAGGAAACTGATGCTAACTCTGTGTTGCAGCATCTCAGAGAAGGTTACACTTCAACACCTCTGTGGAAGAGTGTAAGACATCATCTTTGTCCTAATGCTTGTCCGCTCCTTTGCTGGGGTGAAAGAAGTTGCAATAAACTGATTAAAGCAAGATGCTTTCCATTCTCCCAAGGAAAACGTGTCAGAGCTGTTGAGACGTGTGCTGACTGAAGGTGAGGCTCTCAGCTCATCCATCGGCTGCTCTTTGGAATGGGAAAAGAAAATTGTAAATATCCACGCACAAAAATAGAATTTAAAAAAATAAAAACTCCTTTAAGCACTGTAGTTGCGGCACAAAATTTACACGTTATGTCCTCTTCCATAAAAAAGCATCGTCAAAAAGAACTTGTGCCAGTTTTGTATTAAAAGGCCTATAGAAATCTCTTAGAATTGCCTTGGTGGTTGGCAGCATCGGGCCCAGGCTTCTGTCTTCAGGTCTTCGGGTGTTTGATGCAGGACTCTTGGTAATCAGAGCTTCTTGTTTCTCACTCAGAGGTCCTGTGGAAAAAAAGGAGAGTATTATCTTCAAATATTTCCCCCAAAAATGCCCATCCTAAAGAAATCTAATGACGAAATCAGAAGGTTTGCCATGGGGAGAAAAATGTGATTTTTTTTAGCAGCCATGATGTTTCAGGATATTGAATACAGGCTCAGATTAGTAAAATAAATCAGCTGGTAAATATGGAAATAATACATTATCCTCTCCCATTAATTGTCTCTATAAAAAGCAGCATAAGTCACCCTTGGAGGAAAATACCTGTTTTCAGAAAAAAACCCCAATGATTGAAGACAACTTCCCATCCATTTTGGAGCTGCAGGTATTTTACGCTATTTCATTTCATGGTGTGAGTTGACCAATACCCGACAGAGACTCTCCAAGCTTCACTCAGCACTGAGGTAAGCCTCTGTTTTGTTTATTTTGGAGGCTGTCAGCAGGATCAAAGTGGACACAGGTGTAGTGATGCCCCCCCTCTGGGAATAAATGTGCATCAGCAAGATAAAAACCTACAGAGTTTTCCAGCACAAACCATATTCAGGAAGCAGATGCCAAGCTTTTCATCTGTTCAGTCTGCTACATCCAAGCTTTCTCATCATCTAGACCAATCTTTGGACCAGGCAGACAATTTTTCAGCCACATTTTCATTCTCTTGCTACTGTCAAATCAACATTGGGCAACGTTTTGTCTGCCGGCGTTTCTCCGAGGATTAGCAACAGATGTCTCCATCAACACAGCAAAAACACAGTTTCCTGCTTCTCCTCGGCTACAAACACAACCTTTTGTCATGCTCAGATTTAGGTTCTGGGCTAAAATTGTGTGGGATAACTTTGCATCTCTGGAAGCCCGTGGCAAGGAAGCCTTGAGTGCCTTCAGAAGCAGGACTGGCTTCTGTATGGGAAGATAAATCCCTGCATTCTGAGTGGTCTGGAATTCTTTTTTCTTGATATAGTCTAAGATCTTCTAACACCAGGCATTTGAGAATTTAATTTTGCTTGACTCCAGGCAATGAGATTAATGCATCCTTCAAGCCAGATTGCTTTGCTTTTCTTTTTGTCTCTTAAAAAAGCAAAAACAACCTAAAAGAAGAAGGATAATAATGATTTTGCACACTTAAACCAGGCAGCAAGCACCTACCCAGATCCAGGAACTGGAACACCATGTGCATGGTGTACCTCATGTTTGATGCATGGTCCTCCAGGCGAAGAACAAGTATCTGATCTTTGTTAAAAACTGTCAGCCAGTCCAGGAGATACACAACATAGAGCCCGACCTGTAACCTCACCTGTAAGCACAAAAAAACCAAGTTAATCCACCTTACAACACTTCTAGCTGTAAATAAACAACGCTCACCTCTGTCACCTGGGCGAAATATCCCCGAAATGTGCTTTAGAGGAATGGCAAAAAGAGAATGTGTGAACATTTTTTAATCCTCCTCTTGTTTTCAGAGCAGCTGAAGGAAATCTTTGCGAATGGCTTTTCTACAGGTGAGAGATGTTGTCTTACCAAGGGCTGGGCTGTGCACTTGCTGCACCTGCCACGGGTCTGTGCAAAAGTGTTGCACAGACACAGTTATCTGCAGAAGGATGCTCAGACACATCACATCCAAGCTCCTCCGTGCCTGAAGCCTTCATGGAGACACTGAGGGCTCTCAGCCCTTGGATGAACAGCGATTCAGGGGAAGATGTTCACCCCTGTTACCTTCTCCAAACCCTAGGGCTGCTTATCTCAGTTTGATGTCACCTTGGGGACATGGTTTAGGGGTGGGCTTGGCAGTGCTCTGTTAAAACTTGGACTCCACGACCTTAGAGGTCTTTTCCAACCTGAACGATTCCATGATTATCAGCTGCACAAGATCACACTGCCACGAGCACGACAGACATTCTGACTCGTTGTCAGGTGTTAGATTTGGGTGCATTTTGCTGCATCCTCTGATTGCAATAATTAGATTGAGATCTCAGCTGCAGCAGCGTTGAGGGTGCCCAGTCTGAGGACACAACGAGAGACCCAGACTCTGTCAGATCAGAGAGAGGAAAGGCAGATTTTCAGCCTCTCTTGTCCTCATCTCAGTTTTTCTTCCCTCTGCAATTTTGCAGAGCAAATTGAAACATAAAAAGTGTAGCCTGGTGTTCTTAAAAAGTCCAGCCTCCAACTGTGCTTATAAATATTTTTCTAAATCCCTTCAGGCTTAGAAGAGAGGAACATGAATCCCAAGTCTTAAGCATCTTTCATAAAAGAGACTTAACATTTTCAGCTCGTGTTGCCACAGAGCCAATGAAGTCAGACAACAGCGTCTTTCACTTCTGACACTGCCCCGTGACCTACACTGCTACCTAAATTCCTCTAAAACAGCCATATTTTGAATTATTGATAAATTATTAATATCTTGTGTGATTCTGATGTGTGTCTTTGGCTGTTTATAACAATAAGTCTCCATATTTAGCAGACTTCTTTATAGATGTGCTACACCAGAATCTGGAACCTCTTATTTGGTTAAGACATCAGGCTAAGATGGGATAAATCTGGCAGGGCAGCACCCAGCCCTCAGTCAATGCCTCCTTCCACTCAGCACTGGGGCAAACTTGTGGTTTAATGTTTCTTTTCTTACTCTAGGCTCTTGTAAAGAGTCTCTCCATCTTCCTTGTCCACTCCTTCAGGTGCTGGAAGGCCACAATTGGGATCGCCCTGGCTCGCTATGCCTTTCTCTGGGCAATGTTCTTTCCACTGATTCCAAGTGCCAAGCACCCCTTTCTTCACCCTCAGCCTCCACCAGCAGCCACGATGCCCAGGACACCTCTCTGGTTTCAGAAATACATTAACAAACAGCAAACCCTTTTTTTTTCCTGGCGTAGTCACAGAATTAGCAACCTAACGAGCTCACCAGGGACAACAATCCCCACTTTTTCAACGCACAGCAAGCCACGAACACGACGGATTTAGCAACTTGGCTGAAGAAGAAGCTAAAAAAGGTCATTGAGGAGCACAGGTGGCAGGTGGGTTTCATTCAAACACCTGCTTGTGGCTCCGTGGAAAGAGGCCTCCTCTGCTCGTTTCCAAGAGCATCTTCTTCGGAGAGGTGCTGAAGACAACAAACGGAGATGGGTTCTGCACCCTGAGGATGAACATAAGAGGAAAATCTTTCCTTCTGGTTCTCTCTCTGCCTTTCTCTGCCACATTGGAAGGAATACATTTGTGCAAGCAGATGGCTGGAAAATTCTGTGATGCTGCCCAGCAGCAACGGGTGTGGGAGGGAGTCCTGGGGGCTGCAGTCAGGGATGAGCAGCTCCAGTCTACCTGGTGAGTGAGAGCAGTGTCCTGTTTGCCCTGCTGCTGCAGGGCTCCAGCCCACGGAATACACTCTTGTACTGTTATTTTGTCCAGTGGAAGAGGCAATGACTTCACCCCAGAGGCAAAGGAGGGAACTATTCCCTCTGAATCCTTTACATCCTGAGCAAATAAAAGAGGATTGAACGGCAAACTGGCCAGATGTGATACTTCAAGTCAAACTCTTCCGTATTACTCTCTGCCCTCGAGCAAAATCTGAAGTCGGTTCTACGCTTAAATTGTGCATTTTGGAATCCTAAGCCTGTAATACTTATCCATTCCCCTGCCAGCAGTTTCTGTGTTTTCTTGTATCATTTTCTGGCATGCACAATTCAAAAAAAAAAAGAAAAAAAAAGTAAGATTTTATCTAGTTACTGGTAGCCTTTTCTTACAAAAGAACACATAATTTATTCTGATATCGAGGCAATTTGGTACTGCAAAGATCTTTGCCAGAGCTACTTTTTGGAGACATCTGCAAAAAGCTTGCACATTAAATTGTAATCTTCACTAAATGTGCTCTCCATGCACTTGCACAATAGGAAGGCTGTGTTATTCCTGTTGGCATTCATCAGGGAACAGGTTGAGGAGACAGCTGGGCCCCCACACCATCTTTTACATGTTTACATTTATATTTACGTCCTCCACTTTACAAACGACAAGGGAGAAAGTTTTGATTTCTCGCGGCTTCCTCGCACAGGATTTCTGCGTCTTAACGACCTTAACACCAGGTTAAAGCAGCGAGGAACCAAACGTGCCTGGAAATACCTACGGGCATGGCGTTGTTCAGGGTGTTGTTGTAGACACAGGCTCGCAGGGAGTAATCCAGCACGCAGCCCTCAAACAGCTGCAGGGACTCTGCCACTTTTTCATGGAAATCCTCCGCGGATTTGTTGGCGCTGGCGAAGTACAGATAATCGGAGTACAACCTGTGGGGGGAAAACATGGCAGTGAGGGGCTGAGGGTGTGGAAGAACGTTTATTTGCATGGCAATTCCAATCAGGCACAGGAATCCAGGGAAAGGGGACGCGTGTGTAACAGCGTCCCGCCCGCAGCCTGTCACCCAGCGACACTTTTTCCATTTGTTTGAATGAGTTTTAGCTCATAGCAAAACCCCCTCCAGGGAATTTTGAACAGCATCCCCACTTCCAAGGTCAGCATCCCTGGGGATCTGATCCTAGAAATTGTGTGTGCCAATGTTTTCTCCTGAAGGCAAATTTTTAGACTTCAAATTCATGTTTTCCAGAACCAGTCTCAGCTGATGTTGGTGCCCCTCTACGCTTGGTGTTCCATGGACAGGAACAGTCCTTGTCTCTAAAGCTTAAAGCTGCTTTAGGAAACTTTAGCTTTAGGTGGGTTAGAAAGTGTAATTTTTATATGATTACCAAGCTGGCTACCATCACAAGTAAGAAAGAGTCCAGATTTCACATTCCTTTTACAGGAAGCTTCACTTCCAATCTTATACTGACTTTCCATTAAAAGCTTTAGAGCATTCCACCTGTTGATTTTCTATTTTTTTTTTTTTAGATGAAGCAGGAGTTTCTCTAAGTTACAGAGAAGCATCCCCTCATTGCACACTTTTAGCACAAGTTTTACAATTACTTAAAATCACTTTAAAAAGATTATGTAAACTCAAACTCCTTTGGGGGTGATGTGGTGAAACAACCCAAAACCTAAAGGCAAGGAAAATATCAATTTTAGCATTAACCCCTGAAACCTTGATTAAGCTTTCGCAAGATGAACACATTTTAAAGAGACAAAGGAAATGCTCTGATATAGCATAAATATTGGATCTGTTGAACATATTTTAACTTCCATTCATATTTAGGCTTAGAATGACCAGAACCACAACAATACCACAGGATTTTGTATCCCTCAAGGAGTCACTTCCCCAAGAGTGTCTGCAGCACAGATTTGATGCCTCCATAGTACCCATCTCTTGACAAAATTCCAGAAATCCTACATGTTTTTCAGCCTCTTCCAAAAATCCACAGGTGTCTAAGAAATGACCTAAAAACACCGATCTATTTAGGTCTCACTTATTACTGCAGTAACCTTTTGTATTGAGCTTACTTTATTTATCCTTTAACTTCCCTAGATTTCCGTGGGTACATAAAAATACCTCATTTGGAAAGTTTAGGCCTTAATCCAGCAAAGCACTTAAGCACAGGAATAGCCCCTCTGCACTCATTATTTATGTCAGTGTTTTGCAAGAACAGGATTTTAGTTCCCATGTGAAACAAACGAAGTCTCTGTTCATTTGAAAAAAAAAAGAAGAAAGGGAAAAGCTGAAGGACCAAGCCAGCTGAGTTCACCTAAATTAGACACACAACAGAATCTCCTGCTTGCAGGAAATGTGGACATCAGGACTCAGCTTGTCCCAGGGATGGTGGGAGTGAGTGGTGAAAAGCTTCTCCCTGGGGGAAATCAGCCAGCAGGCATCAGGTACAGCATGGGTTGAAATGTCATTAAAAATGTTTAATATGACTGCTTAGTGTTTCTAACCATCCATCAAAAGAAATGCATCATTTTTAAGGCTTGTTGGCATCTTACAAAAAACTACATTCTTGAAGACAAGTTCTCCCCCTGCAGGGCAGTTGAGATTTTCTTTCCTTTTTCTTTTTTTTTTTTTTTTTTTCTTTTTTTTTTTTTTTCCCCATCTGTTTTTAATTCTGGGGACAGCTGCCTTTGCTGATTAGGATTTCAGCTGTTCTGGCTACTTGAAGTCCTTCCCTTCAACCTCTGTCCATTCCAGTGAAATAATGACACCAGTTAACAACAACCATCACAAAAGTGATGTCAGTCAAATATTCCCTGCTGGGGATAGCCCAGACCCTGTGCAGGTCAGATCAGAGCCTGTCCCAGCCCCATGCCCTCCTGGCTGCTCCAAGGAACCTGTCCCACTGCCTGGCATCACCAGTGGATGCCTGGGCTGTCCCTTCTGCTTTTGCTCCTGCAGCTCAGATGAGTCATCGGGAGCGAAGGGAACTGTAAACAAAAAGGAACCAGTTTGTCATAAACACAGTAAGGGAGATGAAGCTGACTTTTTCTGTCACCCCTGCTAAAGCTGGCAAAGAGCTACACCCCCATTATGGAGGGTGGTTAAGGCAATCAGGGAGTTTGTCACTAATTTGCATGAGGAAGCCACTTCAGCCGCTCTCTCGCATAAAATTACCGTCTGTTAACTCCTGGGGTCAGGAGATGCCATGTTGGAGTTGAGAGCTGCATTTCCTGACACAGGAGCTGGGAAGCATCTCCCAGCCCTGCTCGCACCACAGCCATGTCCTGCTAGCAGGGAAGCTCCTTGGGGAGCACCCTCCCAGCTCTGGAAGCTGCTGGGCAGCGGGTACGGGCTGCCTGCACAAGCAACACGGGTCTGCTCTTCTCCCAGAGCCACCAGAGCCTGGTGCCCACCATCATCTGCATCCCCACCATCATCTGCATCCCCACCATCATCTGCATCCCCACTCTCATCTGCATCTCCACTCTCATCTGCATCTCCACCATCATCTGCATCCCCTTCCTTCCCTGAGTTTTTCTGGGGCTTTGCCCTTGGGCATTGACCTTGCCACAAGTATCCTGAATATCCCTATGGAATTGACACCTCCTCAGTCTGATCCTTGTGGACTCTGTCTCTATCCCCTCCACCCTTCCCGTTACTCTCATCATTATTATCGTTCTTCAGAGGACACAGTGGAAAGAAATGTCCCAGAAATCTGGAGGAAGACTGGAGAGAAAAAGTGAAATGCAAGTGGGAAGCTGCACATTCCTGGCTCTCCGTAGCCATTCAAAACAGCTCAAACCTTGTCAAAAGCCAAGCCCTTTCCCTGCAAACAAAGTGAGGAAGACCAAGGATGAACTCCTGTAGCTGTTGGCTGTGCAAGCTACAAATGCCCAGTGAAACTTTACACAAGTGTCTCACCAAGCACTTTCCAGATTTAAAGAAGTTTGTATCCTTTGCTGACTCTGGAGCTATTTAATCATTATTAATCATCATTATTTAACCAGTTTGAACTGCAAACCCCATGAAAACGTAAGTTTTACTACCTAAATGAAATAAAACATTTCCCAGGACCACTTCTGCTGAGGTCTGAAGATGTAGTGCCCTCCTAGTCTAGCGAGCCCTGCTGAGAACCAGGGCATATTAGCTCAGGTAATGGCATTAGATTGCATTTTGAAACCTATAAATTCTTCTTTTCCGAGCAGCTCAGGTGTCCAGGCATGGCACTCATGGCATTCACACTCACATGCTTCTCTTTAAAACATTATCACAGTTACCTATGGCAAAATACACAAAATAAAACCTCTCTTATCACAACCAAGTAGCTCTCAAACTCCACGTGAATGTTTGCTTGCATCCAACAGAGTGAGAAGTAACAATATTATTATAACAAGAAATTTTTCTGGCTCACCTTTCAACGGGGTCCCTCAGCATGATGATAAGTTTGGCATTTGGCTGGAAGGCATGGATAAAATCCTGGATTAGGAAGGGAGGTTCTCCTTCAGTACTGTTGTCATAGAAGAAAATCCAAGCGTTGTTGTCCCACATTGTCGAGGCACTGGCCTCCCCTGGAAATGAGAAGCATCTCTGCTGGTAACTCATTCCATTCTTCGTGTTGGAGTGGAAATTGGCTGAATTTTAAATTGATATGGACAGATCAAAATTGACTCCACGAACTTCAAAACACCTCAGTTCTTGCAAACTGCTCTGGCTAAAGCTCCCAGAGCTGCAGCAATCCCAGTGCCCTGTGCCTTTGGGAAGGCAGGGATGGTTAAGGCAGGTTTTATGTAATTCCACCTGAAATATTGCTGTCCATAACCACACTGCTTCCTCTGGTGGTTAACACATGCAAATAGGTTTAACCTGGGCTGGAATGGACTGCCCAGGGTTTTAGCACATTCTCCAGTGAGGAACCATGGAAACCCAGAATGATCTGGGCTGGAAGGGACATTAATGATCATCTTGTTGCCACCCTTGCCATGGGCAGGGACACCTTCCACTAGGCCAGGCTGCTCCAAGCCCCGTCCAACCTGACCTTGAGGAGGCAGGAGTTTGTCTCTGCTGAAGCCTTGCGGTGCTCTTTGTAGCACCCGTGGGTTGGCCTTAATGCTCCCGATCTCAGAGAAGCAGCTTGCTAACAAACTGTAAAATTTCCCTGAAAACTGAAAAATATGGAAACCACCACCCCTGCTGATCAACAGAGTGGAAAACATCATCAGGAGAATCAGTGAGCACATAAGAAATATTTTAAAAGCAGCTGAGATGTGTCTTTGAGGATTGAAATATTTTTCATATAATTATTCGTGTAGAACAAGACAACTATTTACTAATAGATAAAAGGTTTACAGAATAAATAGCACACTTCGGTAAAATACCAGATTCTGATGTCTTTCGTGACTGAAGAAGCTCCCTCCGAATGCAATGCTACAGGGAGAAACATAATCAGTAAAAATCTCTGCCAGAGTGACTATATGATGCTTCAGCTGCTAAATAAATGATCTGATACGATGTTTTGAATTTTGTAACCTTCTCTGTCTTTTTAAGTAATACTGGCATTTATGTGGCACAGTACTGTTTAATAAAACATATACAGAAGCTTTTTGGGGACTCACACTCTGACAGTCTAATGAAAGCTAATTCTTGCTAATGAGGTTTTTCAAATCAAAGGGAAGGAGATTAAAAAAATAATAATGTTGTAGGCTTATAGACTTGTACATTATTTCCCTATTTTTTCTTCTCTCCTCTTCTGGGAAAGTCCAATAAAGGTTTAAAAAGACGGACAAAACACAACATGAGAAAGGTACTGGCCCCAAACTTCAGCTGAACATAATGTGATTCATTAATAAAGTCTGGGAGTTGTTAGAAAACACATTAATCTTCTGTCACGTTCGTTTTGCCTCTTTTCAGGAGGAGGAGATCAGGTCCATTGGCTATAGCTGGGTGTCCACAACAGCTCCGCTCTTCCATTCTAAATTAATTAGCCAAAGCACTGCCTAATCACCAGCGGGCTTTGACTTGTCAATTAAAACTCAATTAGCCCAGCTCCCACGCTGGGTGAGGCAGAAACACAAAGGATTAAACAGAGGCCAGGGGCTGAGACAGCCCTGCCACAGAAACCTCTCCTGAGCCACCAGAACGTGGGGAAACGCAAAGGGGTACGAGCTCTTGCAGACAGGGGTTTGCAGGAGAGGGCACTCCAGGGATGGGAACGACCTTGGGAAGTCACTGCTCCACCTCCGTGGCAGGCACGGCTGGGCCGGAACGGCTCCCTCAGAAATGTTTGCCTAAATCATGCCAAGGTAATTAAACTCTACGTCCTCATCGAGCCACCTATTCCTCCCTGGACTGGACCTGATCACCCTTCACAGTTGTCTGCTCTGTTCCCTGGTCACATTTGATGTTCTGTTGGATTTACCCCAATTAGCGTGGCCACACCTGCGAACACCTCCCTACGCTTCTGCAGTGAGAGCTACAAAAAAAATCAGTGCATTCACACATAAATGGGTGGATTCTCTTAATATCAGAGCCGACATTCCACCCAAAATCTGCAGGCAGGACCCAAGCCAGGGAAAATCCTAGAATCATAAAAATTGGAAAAGACCTCCAAGATTGTCAAGTCCAACCCAAGATCACAGGCACACAACCAAATCATGCTAAAGCATTAACAGGGCTCAAGGTGCTGCTCCAGTGCAGTCAGCCCAGGATAACCTGGGATCAAGAGGGTAAATCTTCTCACAAGATGACTGTCCTAAATTTATTGAGGGGGAAAAAATATATTAAAAAAATATAATAATCGTTCTGGTCCCTGCTGACTTTCATAATTTTAATTTTCTGATGCAGCCAAACAAAAATATTCCTGACAATTTGACAGTGTTTGGTTTTATTTTATAATACAGATTTAATACCTGCAAAGACAACAAGCCATACGAAACATGAGATAAATTAATCAACAACAATTAATTATGTTTAATTACTCCAGTGCAATCAAATTGGGTTTTTTTTCATATGGACTTAGAGAACATATGAATTATTAAATTGCCTAAAGAATGGATGTATAACCTCCTTATTCGGTCATTAATGGATTAACAGCATATTGTGTTTTCACAAGTCATTCCTCTGAATTTATCATATTAATGATCCCACATAAGTCCTGCTCAGAACGCCTCGGGCTGGATCAGCCCTGTCCTCTCTCGTTGATCTCTAAACAGATGTTGGGGGTTTTTTTGGGGTTTTCTTTTTGGAAAATGCAGTTATTACCCACTAGGTTTAATATCCGAAGAAGCTTAACCTTTCAAAATAATACAACATGATGAACTACTGAAATATTTACAGTTTTAATTTGATTTTTCTTTGCAGTCATCTGAAATAAGAAAAGGAAGATTATAAGCTAACCTGATATTCATACAGATTCATTTTAGGCTTTGTTTTGTTTTTTACCAAGGTCATAAAAGACTGCCTTAATGAGTATAATCATTCAAGGCTTTTCCTGTAAACTTAATAAGAAAACCCAGCAGAACCTTAATGAAACAAGAAATGAGACCACAGGAAAAAGGAACACAAAGTGAACTCTACAAAAAGCTGCAACAGGAGGTAAGTAATCAAAGATGTACGTTGCCAATTAGATTAGTGAATTTAATTAGTATAAGCACTTCACCCATGAAAAGACAGGAGATATTATTGTAAGCAGCAGGAAAATCTGCAGATGTCCTTGATGGCAACATTTCTTAAGAACCCCATCTTGCAAATGTTGCTCAATGTTGCAGATGTTTAATAAAGAGAATGATGGATTTAAATGGGGGCTGGGGAAGTATTGAACAAATGTGACTCAGCCAAGGCTCCGGTTTAACCAAGCTAAGGCATCATCACCATCTCATCCAGCCAGCAATAGGTTAAAATTTTTGGTTGTAATGAGACCAAACCTCCAATAATTCTGAGAGCAGACAGAAAAAATCTTGTCCCTATTTTCTGTAGAACTGTGACTTCAAGCCTACTTGAAAAGTCTCTTTTCGATGGGGAACTGTCACTTGCACAACTACTTTTTGCATGGAATGTGTCTGGTTTCTCTGGGAAATTCTGAGGTGACAGAGTAAAGCTGGTAAAACTCCCATAGCCTCAGTTTCCTGGTTTTAGCAGACAGCAAAAGCAGAATTTAGCAGTTTGTGGTGTTCCTCATGGGCACTGTAAATCAGTACACCGTGGACCAGAGTGGATGAGCCCAGCGGATTGACCATTGTGTGTCATGGAAAGCAATCCAGGGATCCCTCCCTAGAGCCCAGCGCTAACCACAGACTTCCGTAAAGTACAATAAAACAGCACTTCTAGACCATTTTTAGTGGTAATTAGGTAATTTAATTTTAATACCAATTCACCATATCAATATCTTCTGTTGGAGCTTGAGAAGACCCACTGGGAGCTTTCCCTATCGCGTCTCCTATCAGCTGCAGGATTTTTGCAGCACCCAGTGTGTGTGTCATCCCAGACACACTGCTCCAGCGCTTGGAACTGAAGCCACAGTCCCAGCACTACAGGCAACCCCCTCACAGTAGTACTTAAAGTGGATGTGGCACTTGGGGACACGGGTTAGGGGTGACCTTGGAAGTGCTGTGGGGCAATGGATGGACCTGATGATCTTAGAGGGTTTTTCCAACCCAAATGATTCTGTGAAAACAAAGTGAAAACTGCGTTTGAAGGAGTCGCCGAGGTCATTCTCATTCTTGGAAAAAAACCCCCCACGTTAATTAAATGCTGATGTTCATCAGAGATACAGCACTTGCTCAGGAATTTTCTAAAGATAATCACAGCTTCTTAACGAAGCAGGGAACCGCCCTCCAGGGAAAGAAAGCCAAGAGCTTCCAGGCACACCAGAGAAAAGCAATATCAGGGGCTCCGTGCTGAGAACCAGTCACAAAATCCCCCTCTGGTGCCTCAGCTCTGAGTGCTGGCCATGTGGAGCTACAGGGATGTTTTGGGGCTGCATTTGCCCTACCAATGATGATGTTGTTCCTCTTGCCACGCTCCTTCCCTGCGTCGCTCTGCAGCACGCTCTGGATCTGATGTGCTGCCAAGTCGAACAGATCCAGGTAATCTTCCACCGGGTAGCGGTCATGAAATCCATCCCTCAGCCGGATGATTCCTGAAAAAGCAGTGAAAAGAGAGAATTAAAAACAGCAATTATAATAACGACAGGGCAAGACTAACCACTGGTGCAAACCAAGCTGGTTCCATAGACGTGGCTGGCCCTGAGCCAGCCAACATCAGCAAGGTATCAGACCGACAAAGCGCAACCCTCAGATAAAAGTGCCGAAAATGAAGTGGCTGAGATCTGAGATACCGAATGATTACGCCGTAAATTCACAGTGATAGGAAATATTTTAAGCGCTCTGTTTTGTAGTTCCTGCATGAATGAGCTTGGATTTATCTTCTTCTAAATTTAGCTTTTGGAAGGAATATAGAAGATAAGATTCTACTTCCATTTGCACCCATGTAAATTGCAGTAATATTGGACTCCCACTAGATTTACTGTTTTGAGATTGAGCACAGGTTCTGATGCCAAATATGCAAATCAACACACGCTGGGAAATCATTCATGTTTCTTTTCCTTTCACAGGTATGCAAATAAAGCTCCATGGTAGTATCTCATTTTTCTCCTCTCCTTCCCTACGTTCCAGGGTGAGTTCAGTATCACCTTCCCCCTGCATTTCTCAGCATCCTGAGCCGCATCCTGTGATTTTTATACTCCTTTTCCCACTCCTGTTTCCAAATCTAGTCTCACTTCTCCATTTGCTCTGCATGCTCCCCACACAGGACTTCTCAGCTCTCCCTTTCTTGTTCCCACAAGGCCAATAATTATCAATTATGTGAGAGGAAAGCTCAGCAAGGGAGTTCTTTTGTCCATTGCCTCTGATTTTCCCCTTTAGGAAAGTGGGATTTAATGAGGGTAGAAGAAAGTTCAACAGCGTATTTTGACTTGTTTTGAGGGGGAAAAAAGCGCAAGCATGGTGCTACAGACAGGCTTGGTTTGTTGCCACCCCACTCCTGGGAACAGAAACAGTGGCAAGGAGCCAGGAAAGAGAGACAGTCAAGCTGAGACAAAGTCCTGTGGAGCATCAACCATCCCAGCAGAAGGGGAAAGGAGTGATTTGAGAAATGGGGCCTCCCCAGAGGGCTGTTTAACTTCAGCTGAAATTAGTCAGTCTCATAAAAATCCACTGAATCAGAGGATGCCATTGAACAAAGAGACTTTCTTGTCCAGCTTAAGTGGTAGAAACCAAACCAAGTTAATAGCCAGGAGCATAGGAGTCATAGCCACTCGCTAGCTGTCTCAGTTTCACTTGTGAGAGGATTTGTCATATTCTTTTTTTATTTTTTTCATTTTAAATAGTAACCATTAGGTAATGTACTTTTAAGGTAGAATTAAAGGGCTGGGCCACCAGGAATAAACTTGATCTTTCATTCTCCGGGGGCAGACAGCTGAGATGATTGGAAGGTCATCCTTACAGATCCTCCTCCCATGAGACCACAAGCTCTGCAATCTTTCCTCATGCTCCAGCTTTACAAAACAACTTCAAAAAAACTGAATTATGCAAAGAATGTTCTCTTCAAGGATCAGCACTTGGTCCCCAGTGGCTGACCACAAGACTATGCAAGTGGAGGGTTTGTGAATGCCAGCACACAGATAGGAATTCACCCTTGTTCTCAAGTTAGATGCACTCCAGCCTGATTTTTTACATTCTTCTGCCTGTTTGGTAAGTCAGGTTCAGACCTTTAGTGAGCCCAGTCTTGCTGAAGTGAGGTTGGGTGCATTACCTCCTCCAACATTCATTCTAAACATTTGTGTCGAGGTTAATGTAAGTGGAGGGAACTATTTGGTGAAAAACATTTTAGCTTAAGGTATCAGCTGGGTTCAGCCTTTGCTGCCAACTCTTGCATGGAACACAGAATTCTCCACAGATTTTGCTGACAGTCCCATGTTTTCATCGCTCTATCTGAATATGAGCAAAAGTTGTGGCTACCACATCCCTGGAAGTGTCCAAGGACAAGTTGGACAGGGCTTGGAGCAACCTGGAATAGTGGAAGGTGTCCCTGCCCATGTCATGAGGTAGAACAAGATGATTAAGGTCCCTTCCAACCCAAACCATTCCATGTTTTGTCTTCAGTCAGCTGCTGACTGTGATGTGCAAGTCCCTTTTCATGGGTCTTCAAGGGACAGCACAATGCTTCTCCTCTTTGACTTGGTTTCACTCCTCAATTCACACTGGTGCCTCCAGTGTTTCTCAAACCAGACCAAATTATCTCAGAAACAAAGCTGTATTTTCGTCACATTGCTTTAAATCTTAGTTTACAAAAAAGGATTTAGAAAATGTCTAAAATATTTATTTGGGCAATGTTCTTATGGCATTTGAGAAGGAAGAAAACTGCAAATTTAACAGCAAAATCATGAAATCCCATCTCTGTGGCCGAGAGCTCCTCACCAAGCAGCGAGGAACAAAATCCTCTTTGCGGGAGCTCAAATGTTCTTCTGGGATCCAGGGCATGGGAAAACAAGATGGAAATGATGGGACCTCATGCAGGAGAAATGAAGAATTTGAGGTACGATATCAAAATAAAGAACAGAAGCAGCACTGCAGGTGTCCCAAGGCCTCAGAAAGTGTCCTTCCTTGCCTTTAGCCACAGCAATTCATTATTTTCCCATTCCAAGGAAGCTTAGAAAGGCACCGAAAGAAAGTAGTAATCAAAGTCCTCATCTACCCCCCAGTGCCAGGTCTGTCCTGTTCCAAAGGCTGTGTCTGCCACAAAGCAACAGCAAATGAGAAACAGAAATTAAGATGTCACTAAAATAACCAGAATCTTCCTCTCAGAAACAATAAAATCACTGAAAAGTCTTTGATCTTTGATACCAGAGTCATACAAAGGGAGGGCATGCCCACACTTAACAGTCAGACCCAAGAGTACGATAATCCAGTGCCTGGGTGGAATGCAGAAGGCACAACACTCATCCACATGCAGAGGGGAGCAGTTAGGAAATTAAAATGAGTCTTCTGCAGCTCATCTAATCTCTAACCACAAGACTGACCTTCCTCAGCATCCAGAGAAGAGAGAATAAGAAGGAGAAAAACACTTAAGATGGATGAAATTCTGTACTCAGCCCCACTGCCCTGACACCCTCTGGAGGTGCAATCATGAGGAGTGGACTCATTTCGTTCCAGTTGGCCACAGGCCCAACTATTCAAGTCCACCTTCAGAGATGGAAATACTGATATCACCCAGGAAAAGAGTACCAGAAATATGTGCAGGGTCCTCAGTGTGAGAGAGATTCCTCATGCAGAGCATCTCTACCATTCAGTGTTGGCCAGAGCTGTGACATTAAAGGAGCTCCTGCTACAGCTGTATTTATTGAACCATAAGGACTGAAATTTTAAATAGTGACCCATCATTTACTGATGTGAGAATGTCTTTACAGAATTTTGCAATACAAAGCTATCGCTGCTGCTCTTCAACTCCCCTATGACAACCTAAATAGTTTCTCTTCTTGCCTTTGCAAATTCATAAGGTGGGTTTTATCCGCTGTTTTGGTTTTTCCTTAGATTTTCCAAACCACTGCAAATAAACCAAATGAAATGTGCATTTTCTCAAGAGGTTTAACCCAAAACATCATTGAACAAAAGCAGGTTGAGCATCCACCACCTGGACTTCTCAAAACTATCAGCTCCAGTGGTTTCTAGGTAAGCCGATATGGAGCAAATCTATAAACCTCATCCCAAATACTTACAAAATTTTAAGGGAGACAACTTGCCTGGATAGCAAAGGACATTTTCACTCACCAAAGCGTTTCCTCGTCCACCAGTGGGGCTCCTTGATGGCTGAGAAGCGAACGTCGGGGTGCAGCCTGAGGCGGTCGTACAGGTCCGTGGTGCCACACTTGGGCTGCCCGATGATGTAGAAGTGTGGGAGGCAGCGCAGGCGGTAGTGTTTGTCCTTGTAGTGGTACAAGTGGTTCCAAAATACCTTCCTGAGGTAATCAAATATGATCCGAAAGCGCTTGGAGTACAGTGCATAGGAGTTGGTTGCGTAAGGATCCGTGGTTGTGTTTCCTTGGTACTCTTCGTACCAACAAGGGTTCTTGCTATTTGGAAGGAATTTGTTAGGAATTACTGAAAACATCTGCAACATAAAGAACAACAATTTCAGTCAAGGCAGCGAGCAATCAACAGTTATATTTTTCTTACTTAGCACGGTGAGAAAACAGAAACATTTTTACCTACAAAGTTGACCCCATTTATTGCTTCTGATGACACCAGAACCAAATCCTGTGCAACCCACTGGATTGGGAGAGGACTATTCAGAAATCCTTTTATTTTAAGGCCAGAAAGGGCCTCTGTAATTCCCCCAATTCCCCTGCAACCCCAGGAACTGATTTTTAAGGTCAAACACCCAATACTCAAATCAAATTACCTTCCAGTTGTTAACTCTGAAGTACAAGGTTTGCAATGATTTTCAGGAAGGCACCCTGGCAAGCAGTTATTAGAAAGGCTCTTTTCTTATTTATCATTTCAGGTGACAAGTAAATCTAAGTCACAACGATTTTGCATGAGACAAGGTAGAAGTTCAGGAATGTTGTACAGCTATCAGAAGACTGCCTGGTTTTTTTGCTTCAGGTGTCAAGACCATTTATAGAACCCATCCATCCCGCCCATGACTCAGAGGGATGTGATCTACAATAGCAGCTTCTCAGCTGCTGTGAATCAGGAGACTCTAGATGGTGTAAATCACTGTATGAACATCCCAGAAGCTGCATTTTTATATCTAGGCAAAAGATTGATCCAAAAGCCTTGAAATAAGGACGTAAAAAGCAGTTTAAGACATGCCTCAATTCATACATACATGTGGCTCTTGCTTCCTCAGCTCTTCTAAATCAGGGCGCTGCCTTGTTATAAACTCTATCTTCGAAGTAATGGTGTCAATAATTAATTTAATGCTTGGATAATCCTTTACATATGAAATATTCATTTTTGAAGGCTGGTAATGGTCTTTCATGTCACTAAGGCTTTCATTGTCCATTAAGCTGGGATTGCTAGCAAAAGCTCCATAATGGAAGGGAGATGGGATCAGCAACAGGCCATGCTTGGCTCCAGTCAGTATGTAAGATACCATCACCAAAGTCATTATGATCAACCCAAACATCAAACTGCAGAGCTTCCCTTTCCTCAGGCAGAACAATCCATTCCAGCTCTCACAGTGATCAGTCCTCACTTCCAGAACCGCCAGCCACTTCATCTGCTTGCTGTCGGTGTACAAAGGGATTTTATTTTCTCCCCTGCACACAGGACACTTCTGGTTATTGTGATCAGGTCCACGGCATCTGAAACACTGTCTGTGCAAGTCATTTGGCAATAAATGTATGCAGCAATTAATGCAGTACCTCATATTACTACGGTTAAACTCCTACATCAATGAGCCAAGCACAGCCATAAAAATGTTTCTGAAGAATATGAGTCATCTTCTGCAAGTCTGAAATTATTTCATTCCTGGAGTGATTCTACGACTACTCAGCAATGCAAAAGGACAGGTTCAAAACAGAATAAAAAGTGACATGTGTCACAGAAAGAAAAAGAAACCCCAACCACCACCAGCACACAAAAATAGATGTACTCTGGATGTGGTTCCCAAGAATTTGGCTCAGTGAGAGGAATGTGGCGAAGTAAGAATCAGCTACAAAACTGGCTCAAGTTTTTCCCATCGAACAAAATGAGAAGGAAGAAGAATTGTTACGTAGTGTGAAAATATGCAAAAAATAAAAATAACTCATTGTCCTCTGCTTTAAGCTGGAATAGGCAAATACGGGTAGAAATTTCCAGGATTCCTTAAAACAAGCAGGTTCCAAAATGCACTACTGCTGCTGGAAGCTTCATCTTCCCAGAGGTGGTTCCAAAGAGATGCATTGTCCACCCTAGAGCAACAAAACCAGATATTTATATAGACCCAGACATCATATCCACATCATCCACAGCCACAGCAATGCACAACCTACCACGAGTCATTTCACAGTTCTATTTGAGAGATGCCTGCTGTTTGCCAAGCCTGTTAATTACAGCACTCGGAATATTAAACCCAGGAAACGTTTGGCTCCAGGTTCACAGCGAGCTGCCCTTGCTTTTCCATCACCCACCTGCTCACATCAATGACTGGTTGCTACCACAGGTAACACTACTCGACCCCCCTCAGCTGCTCACTAACCCACCCAACAGATCTTAATCTGCTCTTGAAATATGGGAGCATTTCTGGACAGCATCCAGTGACACAGGTTTAAATAATTACACTCTATCTGCTAGTGGGGATCTTAAATTAACTGTCCTGAAGTGGGGTAGGACCCTGTTTGAGGCAGGGATAAAATAACAGCTTCCTTTCAAGCATAGGGGATAAAAAGCCAAACAAAAAAATCAAAAGCCACAAGTAGAGCATTCAGCAAACTGAAGGGATTGAAAAACAGACACAACGAAAGGCTAATGACAGGATCTCAGGTTTCTGGACCAAATGATGGGTCCTCTTATTACTCACCAAATCAGAGAAGTATAATCATTACTATTATGAATCCCACAATTTGACTGTTTTGCCTTTAGCTCTATCAACACCTATTTTTAATGCTTAAGAAATACTGCTATAATTCTAGATAATAACTCCTGCTTCATTCCTACTAAAGTGTCCCAGTTAAATGGAGCAGTCACTTCAGATCCTGCATTTATCACTGTCCTTCTGGCTGCATTTTTGTACAAGACAAAGTGCTTTTGTAAAAATTATTTGTATTCTGATGTTTCTCCCACTGAACACAGTCCCATATTGGAGAATTTCTGCAATCAGAGCAAGTAGGTTGTGTCTCAGGGACTCAAGAATAATTAGATAAATATTGAACAAAAGTATTTGCAAAATACTTTCCTTCCCCCCGAAAAAGTCCGTTTCCTTAATGAGTTTATTCTCTAAGCCAGATGAGGCACACAGAAATCACAGCATAATCATTACTGACTATATTTAAACCAAAGGGAAAGAAATCAGTGCAAGACTTCTCAAAGAGACCAGTCTTAAACACTTCTCTAAAGGAACAGAGCTGTGATGACTTTGACAGAAGTTTGAACAACTAGAGAGATTAAATCAGATTCATATGGGTCATATCAAACCTAGAAAGTCTATGCTTTCTCATGCATAAAACATCCCCCCAGTAAATGTCCAAAAGAAAAAGAGGAGCTGTGGAAAGGAGCCAAGATTGGAAAGACCTTGATGGTTGTCCAAACACCACCAGTGGTGGTGAGAGGGAGGACAAGGAAGGGAAGTCCTGACAAGAAGTGAGAAGTTTCCACTCCCGAAGTAAATATTTCAGGCAGAAATAAGACCCTGATCAAACATTTTCAAAGAGGAAGCAAAGGGGGCTGGAGACAGAAGCAGTGTCAGGGCAGATTCAGGCAGCATCCACAGAGGTAATAGAAAAAGTCACGAAAACAGAGATATCTCAAAAAAATACTGTTAAAGAAAAAAAAAGAGGATGGAGATGAGGGCCTTCATCACAAAAGATAAAAAAGGAAGGTGAAGAAAGCCCGTGTCAACAAAGAAGCATGAAGAAGAGACTGCAGGTTAAAGCAGTACCTAGAAAAGATCTGGTAACCAAAAGCCACCCTACAGCATCTCTTCAATTAAATTCATCATGTTCTACACATTTGTTTTTACATAATCCTTCTACCCTGAACTCCTCCTCTTTGACATCCACCTCAGTATCCTCCCAGACCTCTGCTCTCCAGCTCCTTGCTCTTTATTTTCAGAGACCAGTTCCTATGCACTGGCCATTTAGAAGAAAGAAAAAATCCAGTTTATTTTCCCCTCCTCTTCTAACAGGGATCTGCAACCTGCTCAGTGACAGTGACTGAACAGATTTATCTGAGATAGCTTTATGGAATCAATTCCAGGTTTGTGTATTTGACATCAATTCTCAAATTTTTAAAAAGAGCAATCAGAAATCCATTAATGAATACAGACCACAGGACCTTAGAGAAACCACATAACCTTCTCTATCCTATCCTCTGTCCACTTGTGTGTTGAAAAAATGGACTGGAATTTATTGAACCCTTCCCAGATGCAGACACTTCTCATGAAAATCTGCTACAACAATTTACAAAGTTGAGGAAAAACCATGTTAACTACATCTCTGACAGGTGAAGAAAATGGTTTATCAGGAAGCTGGTACAAGGGTAAATAAAACAGAAATATGTTTAGGCTCCAGTAAAACTGAGATCTTAATCACACCAATTATGAGGGGAAATTTAAAGTTCCGCCAGCAACCATAACTCTGCCAGCTCATGCACAAGCACTGCATCAAGCTGCTTAATTAGATAATCAGTTTGATGACCTATCACAGGACAATGACAGATCACTCAGCCAATAGAATAGAGACACTGATCTCATTTTTTTCTAATAACTGCTGGTTGCCAACATACATTTTGACGTGATTTTCCACTGTCATGTTCATGAAATAAAGAAATTGAATTGTAATAAACACATAAAAGAATGTAATTCCCTAGTGCCACTCCCTTCTCTTTCCCAAGAAGTTTTAAATAGAAGTTCATTCCCTAAGATTTTACCATGGAATGAAGGATGCTAACCTCAGAAGGGAAGGATCTTCCCCCAGCCCTAATTTCCCTCATTCACCCCACAAAATCAAGAAAACTACAGCATCTTTTTTTTGTTCCTGACATCCAGCATTCCCAGCAGCCACAACCACAGCTGCCAACACACGTCATCTCTTTGTATTCCACTCCTGAGAGCAGAAGGACGTGGATTGTAGGCAGAGGGAAAGTTATGAGGCTTGAGCTGGTAATAAACCATGTGTGTCCCCTTATATTTTAGCTGCAAAGCTGCTGGCTGTTCACTAGCAGAAAATTACTCTCTTTACACAACAAAGCAGTGTCTTTGTATATTGAATAATGTAGCATGTAATTTCCCCTTGTTGGAGGGAACGGTGAATTATTTATGATCATGTCTATGCTGCGTTTGTCTGCTGTCCATTAACGTGTGCCAGCCCTAACCACAGAGCAGAAATCAACAGCAACCTTTGCAAGCTCCTCGGCCAAAAGCAAACCCTCCTCACAACAACAAGGATCTCTGGGAATAGCCTGAGGAGGAAACACGGATATGCAAGATGACACACAGTGGAATGGGGGGGAAAAGGAAAAGCTCTCTTAGATTTCAGCGTATTCCCACTGAAGCCGGGGGGACTTCGCATTGCTGCTCCAAACCAAAGCAGGCTCGAGCTAACGAAGGTATTTATATGCAACAGAGCATTTAATAGCAAACAGGTGAGATCTTTTAATGCCAGTTTCCCTTCATTCCGTGACAGGAGGGGCTGTTGGGTGCTCAGGGTGCAGGAGAGATCTTGACGACATCAGTCAGGTAACACTGGCAGGAACCACGAAAGCAAACAGCAAAAGGCTGAGCTGCCTGCTCGAGCCTCGCACCAAAGCACTGAAAATACAGCATCCACCAGGCCCTAAATCGGGTAAAAAGAGACATTCCCTCCAAAAGAAAACATGCAAGATTTTTCATCATTCACATGGGTCTGTTGACCGTATAGAAAATATTTGAAATAATGTCTTTTTCCTATTAAGTAAACATTTCATAAAATTCCTCCCCTTCCTCCTTAAGGATTGTAAGGGAAGACTGCAACCAAAACGGCTACAGAATCTCAGATTCATGGAATTATTGAGGTTGGAAAAGCACTCCAAGATCATCACGTCCAAGCGTTAACTGAGCACTGCCAAGGCCACCACTGCCCCATGTCCCCAAGTGCCTCATCTACACAGCTTTTACATCCCTCCAGTGATGGTGACTTCACCGCTGTCCTGGGCAGTTCCAGTGCTCAACAACACTTTTGATGAAGAAATTTTCCCTAATATCCAACCTAAACCTCCACTGCTGCAACTTGAGGCCATTTCCTCTTGTCCTAAAGCTTGTCCCTGGGGAGCAGAGACCAACAGGCTGTAAAAACCAATTACTTTCACATGCTCAGCCATGTAACTAAAATTCTCTTCCTCTACGAATAAGACAAAACAGATTGTACAGATTTTACACACATTTATACCTATGTGTATGGCCTGTTTTCCAGGTCACCAGTTCCTTAATATTTAATATGCTTTCCTTTCTTTCAAAACTCTTTAAAATAAAGATGAATCAAACTTTTGATGGTGCACTTCAGGCTAAATTTTGTAGCAGCCTTGTTACTTCTAATCATAGTCAGCTTCTCCTCCCACCACGTGAAAAGGTGGCTGTTTAACCTCTTATAAACACATTTCAGGTACACCAGGAACATATTTCTCACCCTGCGGTATAAATGCTCCCCTGGTTTATGTCAGTGGAGCTACAGCACTTTGTTTCCTCCTTTCACACAATATAATTGAAGATTTCAGGTAAACCAGTCCCGTTGGGCAGGTCACAGTCTAAAATACGGGTGTCTAAGGCAAGTGAGAAAATAATGCACCAGCTCTCAGGTTAGATGGGATGAAGCCTAATGGAGAAGCTACAGATGCTATATAATTAAGGATAAACGCTTTTATCCAAAAACCCAAACAAAAGATTAGGCAAAAGACAATTCTGCTGAATCATCTGGCCAGTAACATCACATTGCTTCTAATTTAATACATCTAATGCCATTCTTAGAGTAACAGCTATGTTATTTTATCCATAGTCTCCTAATTGTTTCCACTAATCTGGATAAATATTCCTACTGCCTAAGTGCCTTCCCTGCCAAATCAGGAAGGTTTGTTTAAATCAAGTTCTCAGTTTGCACTGCTGATGTTTTTCGAAATCTCAGAGCAAAGCTGATCCCACGCCCTCCATGAACACTCCAGAAATGAACTTCCCGGTGGAAATGTTTCCCTCTGAAAAGCTCCTGTGAAGACAAGGCTGTCATTAGTCACAAAGAGATGTAGGTCTGGAAGTGAAAGGCTGCCCACAGTCGTACGATGATAAACTTTCCATGACTCACATCAAGAGGAATGGAAACATGAAAGGGCAAAGTGAGGCTGGTGGAGTGAAATCCTCATAACATTTTCATATGGAAAGAAAAAACCCAACAATATCTAGCAGCAATGCAGCACAGCCATGTAATTCCTTTTCCATTCCTCCATCACCCTGTGCAACATCATCCCTGTACAACAGCAATTCTTCAGCCCATGCAGGATAAATTTATGACCTTTGGACACAAAAAACGTGCAAAACCTTAAAATTACAGATTTTTTTTAGCTATCAAGCTTACTGGAAACGGTTAGAATTGAAGCAGACTACAGGCAGCACACAAACAACCCGCAGTATTTGTACAAGTGTAGTGAAGTATTTGCACAGCAGGAGGAAGTTCATCCCGTTAGTGGGCAGGTTGCACCATCTCAATAAAATAACCCCAGTAGAAGTAATAAAACTTAATTAAATTTTAAAAGAAAGAAAATGATATAAGGAAAGGAGAGAGATAATCGTAGATTTTGTCTGTCATGCTTATTGGACACGTTTGGCTCCTCAAGTTAACATTTTTGGAAATAAACTTTGCCAGGACTCAGATCTATTTACCTCAGAGAAATCAGAAAGGTGCCAGAACGATGATATGTCAATAAAAAGAGGATCATGAATCACTGACCTCTGCAAACTTCTGGCGAGAAAAAAAAAGAGAAAAAAACCCAAACCAAAACAATAAAAACAAACAAAAAGCAATTGCAGTGATTTAGAAAAGCCACAGGACTCATTACGAAGCTCAGCAACCTCCTGCAGACTGAAGTTATGTAAAGCTCCTTTATTTACTTAAACCCCCTAATTTTTAAAGAATCATCAATAAATGCAACTCCCAAGGCGCTGTATAAACCCACACAACCATTTTCAAGGCAATCAGTTGGGAAACAGCCACATTCTAAAAGCCAGAATAGGTGGCCACAGCCCATGGTTACGCACTCAACCTGTTGAACAACTGCTGAACGCTTGTTCAAGTTTAACATATTCTCTAAATAACCTATTTCATGGTCTTTTAAAGCCAAGGAGAACCTCCTGAATCACCACTGAATCAGCAATCTCGCCTAAAAAACAACTGTGGTTTCTTCCATAACCCAGCTGGTTTCTTCCTCAGAATCTAATCCAAACACAATCTGCTCCTTCCTCATCCATACACTTCCAAATAAAATATGACAATGGAACTAATTACACACTCCACATGCAAAAATAATCAGCAAACTCCCCTAAAATCGGCATAACAGTCATAGTTTCAATCACATCCGGATGACTCGTATTATTTGGGCTGCAATGCTCAGGAAATAGTTACTGAGCTAGAATCACCCCTCAGCTAGGGCATAAACACTGCCTGAATAAACAGATTCTTGGAAGCAAGGGAAAAAGAGTGGGGATTGGGAAGGGGAGCTCCCTGGCCTGGATTAGCGACAGCAGGGTCATATCCTCCCTCGGAAACCTGTTATTACACCTGAGGGCTTGTGCAAGTTTCTGGAAATGACCAAGATCCAGTTCCTTGCACTCCTAACACGCCACATCCACATGTTCTGATGTGTTATGGTTTGGTCTGCCTTGAGAATGTGAAAATAATAAAGCTTGATATTACCCATTTTTAAATTAAAGCATTTTCCAGCAGAAGAAAAAACCCGCCACTAATTATATTTAATGACTTTAGTGCTCTTTCTTTCTATTTTATCTGATTTAAATTAGCCTAAATCAGATTCATCATTTATTGTTTGGGCTACTTGCAGAATAAAAAGGCAGACAGGAAAATAAAATAGAACGAAAGTCAGCCATTTCTCCAGAAATACAGGTTCAAAAACCCTGGAAATAAAAAATCACCACCCAACCCTCGGCAGCACATGCCTGGAGCTCCTGCACCAGGGCAGAGCTCCCATCAGTGTGTTTAAATCCTCCCTGTTGTACAAACATGGAGCAAAGTGCTGTTCTCACACATTTCTGAGGATGTTTGGAGCAGAATTTTGCCTGCAGTACACACTGGCTTCTCAGCTCCTGATCAAAACTTGCTGCCTACGATGTGCAACAGCTCCAGCAATTCATCTTTTCCCTTCCCTTAGTTCCTATTCATCTCACACAGTGCCTTGCTACAGAATCACTGACAGGTTTATATTGAATATGAAAGAGTTGCACACTGTAGGAAAAAACTGTGTCTTTACATAAATTACTCCAGTGCATTTCTTCTCCCAAAAAGCCACTTTAATCCACTTTTAGAGGTCATTCTGCGTGGTCAAAGTTTAGTATCTTCGTTTTCAATCCTCACAGTAGCTGTGAGCAACCTCCCAACAGACCCCACATGGTCCTGGGGGTCCTTCCATGGAAACAAGGATAGGTGAATGCACCCATCCTGTGGGGCTCACAGATTCCTTTCCCAAAAATCTGGAGCCAGATTAGAAAGTTCTGACATTCAGAACACAACCAGAAATTGCATCTATTTAACAAAAACCGGCCAGTCCCTCATTAAAATGATCGATTCACTAAGAGCCAGAATAAAGTACTGATGCTATTGGGAGTTAATTTTTAGCCCTTCCTGAGAAAAATGCATCTGCTTAAATGTCCAGAGAGACACCAGTGCCAAAATAAGATAAAGACAGATGCAGAAGGTTAAATAATTCATGCAGTGATTTAATATCAGTGAGAATTGTTCAGCCTAAATTTGTCCTATGTACTTTCTCTTGTTATACGGAAAAAAGAGAAATAAGCAAAGAGCTCACTGAGAAGGCACAGGGATCACCTGAAATACAACTTCAGGTGCAGAAAGTGAAGGTGCTGAGGCTGGTCTTGCCGTAAATGTTTGTGTTGAATTTTTAGTAAGACCAAACAGCCGCTGAGGTTTCATTCCCAACACAGGTTATCACGATAATTTACAATAATAGAAATTCTTACCTGCCTGCTCTTTCAAGGAATACATCCCACTCTCATCCCACAAATCAGCCAAATTCTTGTTCTATGTGCGAGTGCAACAGGGAACCACGGAGCACGAAGGCTGAATCTGTTATGAAGCTCTTTCACTGCAGTTATTTTTATCGAACAAATTGAAGAGGTTTGGGGGTTGGCAAGAGGGAAAAAAATATCATCTCTAAATACAGCTCTCATACGCCCCGCAGTCAGGCTGTAATCAGAAATAAATAAGTGTTTATCTTCAGAAAACGACCGAGGCAAGGAATCGGTCTGGTATTGACAGAGCTCACATCTCAGACCCAGCTGTTTTGTAGTTACCTGTTTCTTTCCATCCGCTGTAAATCCTGTTTGATTTCAGCCTCCCAAGGCTGCTTCATTGACTCTCTGGAAAGATATTGCTGCAATTTACTCGAACAGCTCTTCTGGAGCAACTTACTCAATATTTAGGTTTTCCCTCGCCACACAGCTCAGTTAGGTGAGGACAGCAGAGTGATTTCATCACTCTACCTGAACACGAGAAAAAGTTGTGGATTCCCCATCCCTGGAAGTGTCCAGGGTCAGGTTGGACAGGGCTTGGAGCAACCTGGGGTAGTGGAAGCACCTCACTGTGCTACAGAAAACAAACCTTCACATTCAGTGTGCCAGCTGACTCTTCCTCAAGGGAGAGGTGGAGAGCTGGTGTAGCACAGTTGGATTTGCAGGAAAGGATCTTTCAGTGCTGAAGGGTTATTTTAAGCCCAGCTCTTTGTCTCTTGCACTGATTATTGGTCCAGAACCAGCACGTGGGGGAAAAATGTTCCGAGAGTATTTCCAACATCCTGCCAAGCGTTTTCAGCCTTGACATGCTGCAAAACAGTGGGCATAGCTCACAGTTGTGAGTTACTCTGATTACCATCTCGTTACTTTTACACATTTGATTTTCCTTGATTTTAGCAGCTGCTGCCTCAGGTTGATTTAAAGCGAGGAACATACTCTATCGACCATCTGATCTCTAATACTTTCTGCCACTTTGCAAGGGGTATGCAGCACAAATTGCTAAATCTTGTGGGTTGTGAGAGATCAGCTGCTAATTTAAGGCTGCTTTTGAGGGATGAATAACATTGTATGGAATAAATAGAATTTGCATCACGTAATGCCTTCCGTGCCTGTTTATCTCACGCTGTGGTGAAATGGTTTTGCATGCAAGGATGCAACCACATGGTATCTACTAGAATTCATTTGATACACCTTCACACTTCATATATAAGCAGTTTTTCTGAAAGGGGATCAGTCTACGTGAGGCTTAACTTTGCTTTAAACACAATATATTACGGCGATTCTAGAGCAACGTAAATGCTCACAGCTGCTCATTTGATTTTAAGTGGCTGAGAAGGGATTTTCCTCCACCCCCAAGCTGAATTTTCTCCATAAACTTTACTATCTTAACAGAGTCATCCGAATTCTTTTGGTTTTGACTCATATATGGTACCTTCTCTGTGAGACATGCATTGAAATGGATGGAAAAACGTATCTCATCTGTACATAAGTACCATGTAAGTGCTTTTTCATGAATAGGGCATTTCATCTTTCATCTGGTGCTGAGTGGGTGAAAGGAAACATACACAGCTGCATCCTGAAAAGACAAACTCAGCATTAGAGTCTGTCATTAAAGTTTCTTGTAAATTCAAACAAAAATTACTCAACTCAAACTATTCATTGATGCCAAATCACAACTGGGGCTTTGTTTCAGTACTTTAAAAAAAACCTAACTCTGTTCCAAGCTTAGTAGTAACTTTTCTAAATGTTCAACAACTTTAATTCTTTAAGCAGTGACACATCAGATAAACCTTCAGCCTATTAACCAAGAAACCACACGTTTATTACCAAGTGAAGCAGACTCAGAGTCCAAAGTGGAAAACCCAAGAAAGCTCTAAGCATTCTCAAGAAATTTCTAATTAGTTATCTCTAAAATATCACCAGATAAAATTCTTGCAGGTAACTGCTGGCTGCACCTAATGAAGCAAAACCTTTTTGATATAATGTCATTATACTGTTTCCAGCTTCTGAGAAAAGTGTTTATTCCGCATAAGTCAAGCAACATTTACTTCCAAAGCCTCCTGCCACTATTCCTAAGTGTTTCATCAAAGGCTTGGGCTCCATCACTCGCTCCTCTGTAGTCTGTGCTCTTTAACCACACAAAAGTGCAATAAGTTTTTATTAAACAGTTTATAAGGTCCTATCATTCTGAAGACATTTCTGGAGCTCTACATCCTGGGCTTTGTGGCCTATCGAGGTGTGTGTGGTTGGCAGAGCACACACTTGGTGTGGAACCTAATGCCACTTGATAATGGATTAAACACTCGTGATTGTCCTCTCCTGTCTTCACATCACCACATCTAAAGAACAACACTTCTCTCACAAGCTTCAAAGCAATCAAGTATCTTAACTTACTGATTTCCACTAGTGGAGGAGAGAGGATGTGTTGCATCTGTCACCAGCCTCTCAAAGATATCATAGCTGTTGATGCTGTTCTCACAACATGGCAAAATCCAGCCCAGGAATCTTGCAACTGCACAAAGACCCCAGTTTACAACAGTCATAACAAAAGGGGAAAAAAACTCCGTGCTATGTTTGGAACCCAGTACGTAAATACTGTAATATCCAGGACAACAACAGGAAAATCTGTTCCTCAGCCACTGAGCCATTGACTCCCTTGACTTGGCTCTCCATTCCTGCAGGTTTCTCCCGTGATTGGCTCCAGTATGTTTGTTTTCCACTTGGAAAGAACACAACCACAAATACCTTTTCATGCCTTACACTGCACTTAGCTGGCCTGCAGATTGTAAACAAACCAGATAAAAATCTGAGAATGTTCTTTACTGAATCTCCATGAAAAGAAACCAAGGGGAAAAAGAAATTAAAAAAGCAAACCAAAACCCCAACTCTGCATAATGATGAATGTACCAAGAGAAATTTGGCATGCACTCCCTCACACCCTGCCTCTTCTGCAACATTTTCTGCAATATAAAGACAACATTTAGCTTAGCAAACTAGATGGTCTTTATTTGTGGGCGAGGAAACCCGAGGCAAGCGCTCCAAGAGACTTTTTTTTTTTCCAATGGATATGTTAATTACTTAACTTCTGTTATTGGAAAACTGTCCCAAACTAACCTTCCCTGCTTCAACTCCAGAGGGGTCAAAATTCACTTTTTAAGGTTTTGCAGTGAGAAATTGAGAAGACAAAGCCCACCCTTAACAGAGCTCTGAGATGGCACAAGTGCCTTATTCAGATCCTTACTGATCCCTGAACACCTCTTGGGAGCTACACAAGGATGTCTGGGGCAGGATGCTCCAAGATCTGCTCTGTGGGACAGAGCATCTCCTGAGACAGCCCAGAGAACAGAGTTCTAAGGAGAAAGGGAGCACAACTGCTCCCAAATGCTCTGCTCCAGCCAGAAAGCTCTCGCTCCCATGAAAAATCCCCGTGTCCCTGGAGGCAGCAGAGCACAAAAGTGAACAGTGGGAGGTAAAATGAGGTTTTATTTTTAAACAGCAGTGCTTGTTGATGTATTTGGTTCCAGACAAATAGGGGAGGACACAGAGTCGCTGCAGGACATTGCAGCCGAAACGGCACCGACATGAGTTCTGAGCTCGGGTTCCACTGCTTGAAATAAACCTTTTACTGAGGCAAATCACACAAGGAATCTGACGTGACACAAATTCCATCAACTGCAGTTGGCAGCCAGATTTTCAAGAACAGATGTATGACTGTTAATGATAACCCAAAAAGCTCGGTTTCTAATGCAGAAAGATTGAAGCAACGTTAACTTTATAAAACTCTGCGGAGAACTAGAAGCATCTCCAGAACACACCCCACAGAATACTTTGCAGGAAGTTACAAACTCCAACTTTAGCAGAATCAACATATCTAACAAAAAAAATCTCCAGCAAAAATGCCTCCCAAGTTTTGAAACGCATTTCCATCTGTTAAATTTCTCTGTTGCTGATGGTGTTTACCTTGAGTCAAAGACATGAATCCTTGATTTCATGAGATTAATGTAATAACTTGGTTTAGGCTGTTAATGCATTCAAAGCTCTCAGACACGCAGGAGATTAAGATGGCATTGAGAGCATACAGACACATTTGGAGGGGATGTTTTCAATGTGAAATAAATAAGAAATTCCTCAATCTATTTCTGCAGCAAGGACTATACTGAAATAAAAGCTTCCTGGGGTGTCTTAGGCTGGAAGAGACGGCTTCCAAGCCCATTTATTCCTTCTAAGCACTAGTATATAACCTAAATAATAACACTAAGGAAAACTCCCAAAGCCTTATCAGGTAAGTAAGGACTTGAGCTTCGAGGAATGCAATGTTCATTTCTCAAAAGTGACACCTGGCCCCAAGAAAGCAACGATAAATAATATATGCATATTATATGCAGATAACTGTATAGAAAAAGGCTGTATTGGTCAGCAGAAGAGCTCAGCCCAGCTGATGCATCAGGCTGCAAGAGACAACGCTTCTGTTGGTGCCTCAGACCCAGAGAAATGTGAAAAACAGGTCTGTCCTCAGCTGTCCTATCAATACTGCTAGTGAGTTATTTTTAAGTGGGCACCAAAAGGAGCTGTGTGGTTTTGGGAATAAGGCATTGTAGAAGCTGCTCTGTGCTCAGCTTCCTGAACACTTTCCACCCTCGAGAACGGTGTTTAAAAAGCGCAGCGAGTGCCACCACAAGCTGTATCAATCTTTGTCTCCTGCAAAGATCACTCCACGCCCATAGCTAAAAACAGCAAAGCGCAACAAAAAATGCCAAGAAATGCCACATCTTCCATCAAAGCTTCAGGAATGTGACTCGGCAGTTGGGCTGGAGCAGTTTTGGGCACTGCAGCCCCTCCACCCTGCCTCATGTGCTCTACAGGAGAGGTCCAAAGAGCAACGCTGCCCACACCCCACCAGCTCTGGTGCCCACACCCCACCAGCTCTGCTTGCCCTGGCTTCAACACCAACAGCTCCAACATCACTTCAGCAGCCTGATCAGAGAATTGTTAAGGCTGGAAAAGACCCTTAAGATCACTGAGTCCAACCGTCAACCTAAAGCTGCTGCCTTCACCACTAAACCATGATCAGCACTGTCACCCAGGTGGGAGAGCCCTCAGGAGTCTGGGCGAGGAGGCTGCCAGCCGAAATTGGTTGTTTTGGTTGTGGTTTTGCACCATGAACTGCTGTGGTGCTCCTGCCACGAAAACCTCCACCCTTTGGCAAAATGCTCCAGGAGCTCATCTCTCTGCTCCTGCTGTCACAGGGGAGGTGGAGTCTCGAGTGTGGTGATCCCCTGGTGCATCTCCCCTGTGCTTCAGGAGAGCAGCTCCCGGTCTGCAGAGCTCCAGAGCAGAGTCTGCAAGGGAAGGCTCCCAGGGATGGGTTCTCTGGCTCTCCTGGACAAAAATGAAAGGTTGGATGAGGCTTGCAGCAATCCGGAATAGTGGAAGAGGTTGGAATGAGATGGGCTTTAAGGTCCCTTCCAATCCAAACCATTCTGTGACTCTACAATTTTTCCACGGGAATAATCAAGTCCTGCTCCTTTTACAGCACTTACTTCACCAGTATGTGGAAAATTAGACATTCTAGAACACCGTCCTAGGTGCAGGAGAGAAATATTACTAAGTCTCACCACTGATCATTTGATTTAATTTGCAGTTTTTCCTGCATGTTTAAATCCTGGAAAATGCCTTCAGCATCCAAACCATTTATAATCAAAGTAAGTGACTGCAGAATAATCTATAAACTCAAAAAATTCCACAGTTCTTCTCATTAAGTGAAAAAATAAATTATATGCTGATAACACACCTCAGTTTCTTTATTGCATGGCTCAGTGGTTTAAACCACACTTTGAGAAGAACAGCAAATCAGAATGAAACCCTACAATTACATGGGTTTCCTTCCTTTGCATGTGAAAACTTGCATTTGATGTTATTCTTACTTTTCCCCCTATAGGTTACTTGTATAAGGCCAACAAAACTGATCTGGAACAGACAAAATGTTTTATCCAAAAGTGAGCGTTTAAATAAAATATTTCCATTATTTCATCAATTTTTTTACTAAGAAGCTTCTGCCCAAGGTGAAAACCAATTAAATGAGAGAATGCAGTTGTAACCATTCATGCCACACACAGGAGCCTCAGGCCAGAGTGCACTCAAATGTATCTTGGGGTTTGGTTATGGTCCATAAAGGGTGCGTAACTCCCAGCATCAGATCAAGGACTGCTTTTCTAAGGTGCTTCTCCATTTCTGGGTGACAAAAAGACGGAGTTCCGTCGTGGGTCATCCGTAATATCATACGGAATAAAATGGTAGAAGTCCAAGAAAAATCTAGATCTCCTAACTCACCATCCAGAATCCCATTACATGGAAATTGTGGGATTTTGAATGGAATTCAGATATGTGTTACACCAGAAAGAAAGCCACCAGCAATCCAACTGCTAAATAAACCATCTAAAGCAGACAGCACTTACTCTGACTTTCCCCCAGTAACCATATTAAACAGAATGAATTTCAGTCTTTCATAAGCTCAACAGACAGAGAAAGTGAATTTTCCAAGCTTCCCAAGCTGCAGTCACGCTCCCCCATCCCAGAGCTGTGCCAGAATCTCCCTGCACAGTAGTGGCAGGGAGCACTTCTTGGGGCCAAAGGTGGCAGATGGCACTTTCGGGAGCAATGGTGCAAGACCTGCAGTAGGAAATGAAACCCTCCCTGTCATAAACAACTCCCAGTTAAGAACTGGAGCCCCCATTAATATAACTGGTCTCATATGAGGTGCTAAAACACTAATTTGCTGCATTTAGAAGCCAACGTTGTTTCTATTCGTTCAGGAGTGTTTTGCTGACCTCTGTTTTTGCTCAAGCACAGAAGAAAAAGGGAGGGGAAAGAGTGCCATGTAGTCTGCCTCCAGCTAGAGAATGCCGGGCTAGAGTACATTTTTCACCTCAGATGAAAAATGAAGGCAGGTAGCCTTTCAGCACAGCTGCTCCTGAGGACTGAAACGGAAAATTATTTGGAGAGAGAGCAACTCTCACATCATTCACTCGGAGCTGTGGATTTACATCCTCCAACCTGCAGGAGATCCACAGAATGAGTATGACTCCATCCCAAGCTGAAATCTGAGGGGGAAGACACATTTCAAATGTAAAAACAAACTACAGTACTACCACTGGGGGAAAAAAAAATCACTAATCATTACCCTTCAGGGAATTACTCAATTTTCATTCTTTCTGCTTCAAGTCCAGGAAATTAAATTTCCCCTCCTTAATGCTGCTGCCTTTGAGTATAGGCCAAAAAGTGAAAGAGGAGGAGGGTTATGTTACCACGGAACAGGAAGAGGGTCTGCACCTCTCAATTTGGCATCTCTGGTAATGGGAGGGAAACCCTCAGTGGAGCAGCAGGACACACCCAGGACGAGGAGCCCTTTGTTCACTCTCACTGGTGAGGAATTGTCACCTCCTCCCGCTCCCTGACACTGGCCATGCCCATCCAATCAGGAAATCCAGCTTCGCACTGGGTACCGAGGGTTGCTTTTCCTCTTTAGAGACACATCCTCAGCTACCTCTGCTCCACTTCTCCTCGAAGCCTTTAAACCCTGAGGATGAACTGCACCACTCTATAAGGAGATCTCTGATTTCAGAAGTGTTTCTTTCCCTCTCCACGCGTACTTCCACCTTGCTTGCAGTGTTGCCCAACTTTAAAACCCCTCTCACTGCTTTTAACTTGGCTGAAGATGACTGTGTGAGCCATTGGCTGAAGTGTCTTCAATGACAGAACAGTTCATAACAATAAAACTGTCCTTTCCGGAAAATGTGCTCTCCTCCTTCTGAAAATGGAGTAAGCCTATTAATTATTTTCTTAAAGACTGAATCTCAAAATGGCACTGCTGACATTTAAGGCTCATAAAAAATGCAAGCCTGTCAGATCTGTGAGAAATGAGTTTATATGATCTATTTAAGATGAAAATATTTATCAAGGAAGACAGTTGCCAGTTAGGAACACAAACAGAAACAAAGCCACTTACAGCAAGTTGCCCTTTTTTCTTTTTAATCTTTTCCATGCCAAGGGCATGCTTCTCCCCAGAACAGTGGTGCACAAAATAAGTGACATCTGGTGGCTTTATGCTGTAATAGAATAAGGCACCTCATTTCAATGCTGTTAACCAAATCCATTTTTAAATTTACTGCTTCTTAGCAAAGCTTTTTAGATGTTTTATTTATTTATTTTCACCCGGATACTTCTGAGGCCCCTGGGCATCACAGTCCCTCTTGCAGGGTGACAACTGCTGTTATCCAATTAAAGTGGGATTGTCATACTCACATCAGGAAAAAACACAACTCCACAAAGGAATTTGGAAGGCATAGGGAAAGAGCACTAAGATTTAGCAGGGCAGCACCAGTGAGAATCACATAGAGCCAGGCTATAAGTAAGGGCTGTGCAGAATTTGGTGATGGAAATCCTTCACCTGCTCCAATTAGTCACATGCTCAAAGTAATTATCATCAACTCAGGTCTCTCTGAATCGTCTTTCATTGGATTTTAATTAAACCCAAAAGAAACAGCTGCATTTTTCATTCTGAGCTTAGCAGCATCCTGGCGGCTAAAACTTTTACAAACTTGAAACAGCTTTTCCCTTTTCATGCTTTATTGATCCTCAGCAATGGCCACATCTAATCCAGCCAAGCCTCCTGCACCTAAACCTGCACTCCAGACATAAAGCAATTACAACTCCCCTTCGAACTCCTCCAGCCAGAAACACACTTCTCTTTTAGAAAGCCATAAGCCTCTCCTGGATAATTAATAGAAGTACTGTCAGCCAGCCTCAATTAAAATTACAAAATTGCTGGCACTGCAATATCAAGGCTTGCAATACCAATTTCTGCAGTAATAAGTGTTTATGGGGGAAAAAAATCTGTAAGCACTATGTAACAGAAATGAGATGCAAGATAAACAGACTCTAAATATTTATCAGCAGAGGAAGTTCAAAAATATCCCAGCAAAAAATGGAGCGGATGGCAGCTAAATCCAGACCATTGAGGGTTCCTCGAAGGATGTGCAAGGAGGAACTTCATTTTCAGCTTGACAGGGGCTAAATCAAATTAATTCCTTCCTCCTATTCAACTGCTGCGTGGAAACCCCTGATGCCAAAAGGACAAAGCTAAAAACGTCCCCAAACCCATGTCTGAATGCTGCACTCGCACACGGCAGCAGCGCAATAAAAGAGGAGTTGGACTTTGGGGCTTTCCATCACTTTTAAGGCCTAAATATCCTCCAGGGGAATGTCCACCTGCACGGTTGGCTTCCCTCAGCACTGCAAGGGAGCTCCACATCTGCAGGATCTCTGCAAAAAGGGGCCTCTGGGATAGCACAGCTACTGATGGATTATTTCAAAGAGAAATATTATTTCCTGCTCACATTCCCTCATCCCCACCAGACATTATCGTCACCTTAAGACCTCCTGGCTGAGCTAAATAACACATGCACAGAAGAGCACAGCTGAATGGCTTTAGCTCCAGCCACTCGTCGAGAAGAAAACTTTTAAAGATCCCATTTCAATTTATTTTTTTGAAATCCTGGCATGCTGAAGTCAGCAGGAAGATATTTCATTGACTTTAATGGAGCCAGAGGTTCATGCAGAGAATTGCTGTTTGGAATGAGCACAGCATTTATGTTATCTCATTTGAAACCTTCCAAGTTTTTTGTTAAATGAAACTTAATGATATTTGCTATTTCGGAATTATTTGCTATCTTTCAAAATCCAGAAAGGAGGGTATTAAAGTTCTGCAGTGTAAAATGCTTACTGATGATGGATGGGATGCTCTTGTTTCAGTAACAGGCATGTTTTTAATGCATAAATATTAATTGTCATAAGGTGCCTGTTCATTTTGCAGTTTTGGAAAGCTTTAGATTGTAGGAATTGTAGTAGTCCAAAAAAAATACTGCTGGTATTTACATGTTTATCTGTATTTTCAAGGCACATTTTTAGGCCTTTTTTTTTTTTTTTCATTTATTATCCAATGTACCAGCAGAGCAAGACAAAAAAAAAATGAAAAACTGGAGAGATGACTACACCCACTTAATGGGTATCATTACAGGAAAACACCATCAAAACTCAGCAGAGGCTTTTTATGCATTCCCCTGTATTACACCAAAATGAGTTATTGCAGCATTGTAACTCTGATACCAAACCAGCAGAATGCTCAGTTTTTACAGCTGTAGCAGAAATGAGCAGCAGGTGAGCAGAACCCATCTGAGAGAGTTACTGACTCCAGTAAAAGCTGCTCCCTGACAAGCTCTGGAGGGTTACCCAGCTTTTCCATCCTTGCCACACACCTTGGGGAGCAGAGGGCTCCGAATTCCTCCAAACAACTGGAAAACTGTTCCCACTCCCACAAGATTCTGGTCCCCCTCGCACCAGCGAAACCCGAAACGTGAATTACTCCTGATCTAGCTTAATGCAAGATAAACCCACATGGGATTTCCATGGATGCCAATCTAGATTGCATTTACTCAGCTGTGTATTTGTCATTTTGCTGATCTCCTCAGCAATGCTCGAAAATCTACTCTGAAGGGTTAAAAATGTCACTGTTTAAAATCACCTGATTTCAGACAAATTATTATTTTTCCCTTTTTCCTCAATGAGAGGACGAGCTTAGATTCCACTCTTCCTTTCTGCTCACCTCTCATATCTCATTTCTTGTTGGAACTGTTTTAAAGATGGTATAAATAGCTTTACAAAGTAATTCTAATACTAAATGTCAAGTGCAATAGTGGTTTCATTCTGATTTATCCTTATCTGATCCTCAGGCAAGTTAATCCTCAACCTGGGAAACTGTTTTCGGAGCTTTATAATTGATGAAACTTTTCATCTGAATTATTTACTTTACGAACAGCTCCGTTGAGTAGCTCAGGGCATAAAGCTGTAGTACTCAGTGCTGGAGTGCTCAGGAACACGGTTTTGTCTTTTTAAATTAAGAGCCCATCACTGCGTCTCGTGCTGCAGTTTCTATTGGCAGTCTTTAACGCACAGCAGGGGTTTTATCTGAATTTTTATCACTTGCAATAGATGCAGTTACAACCCAGATGCCACAGCGTTATCCCAGCCCGGAGCTCCGGGGAGACACAAAGCAGGCAGAGAATCTCTGACCCTGAAGGCGTGGATCTCACAGTGTGTGCCAGTGTTCCTTCCCTGGAATCAGCTGGGCACGGGCTCAAGACCCGCTGGACACGTTCAAAACCTGCTCCTCTTCCATTGCAACGGCAGCACCCAAAATCCTTTCCAGAAGTGGCCCCAGGAAATGTCCTCAGGCTTCAGCAATCAGAAGGATAAGCTGTACAGCAGGAGCCCTAAAAATGCACTAGGAGGGTGTGGAAGGCAAGAGCAGGAGCCCAGTCAGCAGCCTGACGCAGTGAAACACACCTGCGAAATGACGAACTCGAGAATTTGGGATTCATTATCCATTTAATTTACTTAACATTACCAATATCTATTTAACATTATCTAATATCTACAGAGCTAAGCAAAAAGACAAATTACAACTAAAAAGTAGCCAAAATCAAAGAGGCTGGGGAGGAATATTAGATAAGGTATTCGACGGGCTTGCAAGGAAGTGTTGGTTTTAAGAGCTGCTAAAGAATTTTCAGGAGATGAAGCTCCCCTGTGAGGAGCCGGGCCTGCGGGCAAACCCATCTCATTATGGGATATATTCTCCTAATAAACTATTAAACCATGCTTCTCCGCTTCCTCCTATTTCTAGCTTTACACAGAAAAACCTCCCGGCTGCACCAGCCAAAGAGTCGTTTTTGTCCGGATTAATAAATTCAGGCACTCAGACCATTTTATCCCAATTTAGGCACAGCAAGGTTAACACTGGCCTCTTACACTTCCTCCAAATTGTGGGCAAAACCTTCCTGCATCCTGATTTCTGCTCCTTCTCTCCTGAGGTCTCTCCTGTTTGTTGGGACCTTACTACTCATTTGGTGCCAGTTCTAAAGCACTTTATTTAAGTGCTTTTTCTCCACACTGCTCCAAGACCTGAAACTGGGCAAACCATCCAATATTACAAACTCACATCCATGTGCTGCCCACCCTCAGAGCACTCTTTCAACACTACCAGGTTTCTTCCATCTCCTAAGTACACAGGCTGCACATAAATCTTTATTTTTTTGGCTTTGTACCTTGCGGAATTTTTCATTTTTCAAAGCAGTCTTATCTTGTTTCGTCTGTATGACTTTGAACTGTACATTTTATCTCTACTCCTGTCTGACCTCAGAGTTCTTCCCAGCTCAAACTCACCTGGAACTCAATGACTTATTTGAAAGAAATGACCTTCCCTCTATTCCATGCAATCCTGAGAAGTTACCAGACTAACTTAAACTTACAATGTTTAAGCCAAACGCCAAAAAATGCAAAAACAAAGTAAAATATAATAATACAAAAGCCTTTTTCACTCTCATTGGTTTTTCTAATTTTATGGTGAGATAGCAGGGTACATTCACCCACACTGAAAATCAAGGTTTTTCTACAGTAAAAAAATATCTCCTCATGAAACTTATTTTTTCCTACTGGAAGGCGTGAAGTGGAAAACGTCAGTTTGAGTATTTTGCTATTTAGGTACAGATCTGCACCTTTTACATCGAGGAACGACCCACCTTAGATACAGATTTGGCATAAAACCTCACTTATTTATAAAACGCTGTGCTTATTTGGTGAGTAAATGGTGGCATAGTAAGTTTCAGAATATTAAGTGTGGACTTTGTACTGCTCGGTGTATAAACAAATAAAAGCCCGCGTTGCTTCCCTGCCTCTCCATCCCACCATTTCTCCACAGGACTGGGTTCATTTCCAAGGAAACCCATGGCACAGGAGGCAGTTCATGCCCCCCTACCATCCCCAACCCTGGAGGGGCTGTGGCAGCTATCAGCAAACCAACAAGGGAAGGCTCACACCACCAGGAGCACCAAAAATGTGTCTGGAGCTTACGTGGGTTACTCACTTTTGGCAAAATCAGAAGGAAACCAGCAGCCAGCTGCTGAGATTTGGGAAACAAGGGTTTCAGGCAGCTCAGGCTCTTGTGGGAGTTGGAGGAAGATGGGTCTGGGAAGGAGAAGAGGCAGGGCAGTGGGCTGGGGCTGGAGGGTTCACGCAGGAGAGCGATCAGAGGGCTGGAGCATCAATCCTGTGAGGAAAGGCTGAGAGTGGGGGTGTTCACCTGGAGAAGAGAAGGCTCCAGGGAGACCTCAAAGCCCCTTCCAGTGCCTAAAGAGGCTCCAGGAGAGCTGCAGAGGGACTTGGGACAAGGGATGGAGGGACAGGACAAGAGCAGTGGCTTCAAACTGACAAAGGGCAGGGTTAGATGGTTATTGGGAAGAAATTGTTCGCTGTGAGGGTGGGCAGGCCCTGGCACAGGGTGCTCAGAGCAGCTGTGGCTGCCCCCGGATTCCTGGCAGTACCCAAGGCCAGGATGGACGGGGCTTGGAGCAACCTGGGATAGTGGAAGGTGTCCCTGCCCTTGGCAGGGGCAGAACAGGATGAGCTTCAAGTCCTCTTCCCACCCAAACCAGTCTGAGATTCTCTCTGGTGGCCTCCAGCGTGCTGCCACCAGAGGGGACAGAGGCAGTGGGACAGAGTGCGCCACAGGTCCCTCATTCCTGCTCACATTCACCACCTCATCGGGTCTCTCATCCCCACCACAGCTGCCTTGTCACTGCCATCAGCCACCGGTGCCCACCAGGACAACATTTTTCCTTCTGTTCCTCCTTGCAAGGCATCACCTGCTTATCTGCCCTCAGAGGAGGCTCCTTGAAACTAAAGCTTACAAGCCACGTTCAACAGCTGCTGGAAACCAGGTGTAACATAAATTAATAAATATTCCACGGAAAAGCTACGTTAACTGCTTGCCCCTGAAGTGCTGTTTAGTGGCATGTCAGGCACAGCTGTGTAATCAAAGGATTACAGTGCTCCCATTGCAAGGCTCTCCACCTCCTCGGGAGCTTCCCTGTCTCCCTCGCCTGTAAAAACCCAATCCAGGCACCAGGACAGAATTGTAATTATGTCTTTGAGCCTGGGAAACACAACCCAACAGGCCGTGGGGACAAACACAACACATTTTCCATCAGATATGAGGGCAGCCGCACGAATTTTTGAAAGAACGGGTCAGCAAAGCTGTAGATCATTAGTTCATTTTAGTGAAATTGCAGTGTTAGTGGAGAGATGGGTGCAATTCGAGATAAGAACTTGTAGGAGCTTACAGATCCCTTCCCCCGAACAGCTGTATTTAGACTCCAGATCTGACACCACACTTGGTCAGCAAGAAAAACAGGGCACTTCACTAAAAAGCATAAATAAATAAGAAATACTAATTTGTGGGGGAAAGCGGTGAAAAAAATGCCCTCTTATTGGAAATCTACCATGTTTTTCCACAGCACTTTGGATTCTTCCAGCTGAGCAACATAACTCCAGCCAAGGAGTATGGCGGGAATCTAGAATTACCCCCTCCCCCGCCCCGTGAGAGGTATGGGGGAAAATAGGCTTAAAGGGGAAAATGGAAGTCTGCAGACAGCAATTAAGGAGCCCGGTTCAAACCAGGGTACAGCTTCTGCAAACCCTCTGAGATGTTAGACACAGTGCTTCACATCGGGCAAGTACCCAGAGCAGCACTGAATGATTTAAGAGCACATTTCCTTGGAGTTTATGACAGTGGGATATACATTAACTGCGGGAGTAATTAGGAGGGAGAGGGAGTACATCGGTATCTGTTTGTGTCGTGGCTTTTCTTCACCTAAGTGATGCATCTGCATGGGAGGAGAAGCACAGCTGGGTGTTCCAAGTTCCTAAATCCAGGCGCCATTCAGGTGAGATCAGCCCTCTGCTGCCAGCTCACCTCTGGAGAAATTGTATCAGCACCCAGTGGTGACACAACGCTGAGTTACAACCCTGAGATTTTGCTCCGTGGACATATAAAGAAGCACTCAGTGCGGGAAAAGTAGTTTATAATAGGAAGGATTCCCTTCCTAGTCAGCAGAGGAATTCCATGAGAAATCCTTATTGGCCAGCCATAACTCATCAACTTTGGCAGAGTTTGCTGCCATCCCCCAAACCACTTGGTCTTAAATATAAACCAATGCTTTGAGAGGTGCTTTAGTACCAGGCCACATCTTTAAAAACATGTTCAGCAACACTGGAATCACCTGGGCTGCCAGCAAAAGCTTTGACCACTGAAACTTCCCATTCTCACAGAGCTCCTGCCACAGGTTGCTTAAAATAATGTTAAAATATAACAAAAGCAGTACCTTATTTGCATCTCTGTGATTATGCCTACATAATCCTATCCTTGTTAATGCTGCTACTGGATTACACACCTTCGTCCTTCCCCTTCAACCACACGAAGTAATTCAAATATGAGAGTCTGCTTTACCCTTCTCGTTTATATGATTTCCAGGTACCCACTTTTAGTTTAGTAACGAAGATAAAATCCATTACTGCCTTCCACTGCATTAGTGGAATTAAGTGTTTTGCGATGTAAATCTCCACTGTTTCATCGTGTTCCTGTTGCAAACCACCAAATAAAACACTCTGAATTTGAGATTAGTCCTCCTCTGGCAAAATCTGAACCATAAAACTATTTTGTTATTGATTTCAGAACTGCACGGTGGCAGCGCTCACAGACACAGGATCTAAGTGCTATTAAAAAAAAAAAAAAAGGAAAGAAAGAAGGTAGTTTCCCTACTAAATCTCCATACAAGTAGTTTCCTCCTTTCTGCATTCAAATTGATTTTCTTTCTTTCGGCATGTGAAGAGCCAGATGAATCCTTTGACTCAATGCCCAAGAGTGAAATGGCACCAGCAGCAGCAGCAGCAGAGAAGCTCTCAGGGCACGAGACATGTGACAACATTTTAATCACTGACAAAAAGAGGCTTCAAGGCAGCTACTCCATTAGTGTGTGCTGGTTTTAAGTGAGATTTACTGTTTATGAGTGAGTGCATACGTGTGTGTGTATATAAAACATCTATGTGTCTATAAATAGCACAGATATAAATATATATGTATAGTTCATGTACATCTGGGGACTTTTTATTGATGGAAATTTCCCTCTTTGCCAGAAATCAAGCAGTCCCCAGTCAGTATCAAGTGCAGTGCTGTTCAATCAGGTGTTTGTTTATCCAAACGAGCACATACGATTTTCAGCTAAACCTTAAAAATATTTACTTTCCATGAACAGTTCCAGCAAACTTTGAGATTTAATCTGTGATGTGCTCAGCTGGCCACTCTGCTCTTCTTTTTTTTAGTCTCGAAATACAAAAGAACGTGTTTGGTCCACAGGAGATGATGATGATGATGGGTTTTTGGTCTGGCTAACAATTCAAGAAGTGAAACCATTCTGATGTCATAGGCAAGGAAGTCAGTGTGAAGGAGACTTTAGGCCATACAATGATATAACAGATAAAATTAAATTTAAAAAAATTTCCAAATCTGAGAGTTCGGTAGGTGTTTAGATGCACCACCCAAGCAATACTCTCAGATACCCTATTAACCTACAAATCTGTCTGTGCCTAAGACAGCCAGATCACTGCAGAGTACGGCTCTAGTATTACAATGAAGCAGCAGAGGAAAATTAAAAAAAAAAAAAAAAAA